>CM065422.1:22795214-23395214 GCA_033060865.1 Dorcus hopei | reverse complement strand
ATCAAAAAAAAAACCTTCATCAAAGCAGGCAGAGGCAAAAAAGACGTATATCTTTCCTTAATTGTACAAAGGAACTAAAAAGTCAGGTACATTTTTCACCCTAAACGTCTCTAAACTCTTCGTATGCATCCCTCATTAAATATACACAATTTCCATTGATTTTATTACCATTTCTAAAATAAATTTCTATTGAAACGCGTTTTTGTTCATCAGTAAACGTAAATTTCATAAATAGAATATAGATCTGTCAATTTTTTAACATTTATAATGTTCAAATTATTTTTAGATTTAAAAATTAAAAAAAATCAAGTTACTTTTTCAGTTTCCGTTGACAACCTTGTTTATTTTGACAATATATTTTTCACTTCTGACGAAGCTGTCGAACGACTGCGAAACGTTAAGTGTATAGTGCGCGATTTAGTGTCCGCTTAAAAGATTTTGTGATACAAATTTCATTGGACAAGAACCAACTGTAAATGTAAATTTCATGTTTGCGCAAAACGTTTTCACGAATTTTGACGTCTGTCATACAGTTTAGTTTCGACGTGACTGCTACCTCTATCTTTCTCGTTCATAGCCTGCTTTGATGACGGTTTTTTTGAATGGCTCGTTATATGATCCTCGCAGTTGTGCGTTTTCACAAGTCGATAATATTTGTGAATAAACTTAAGGGAGTCTTCAACCTTGCAAATTTCTTTCCGTACACAGCGACTCCAAATGATATTTCCGATATTGTTTCAAAAGTATTTTCCTCAAAACACTTGTACAAGATAGCGTATCGTATGCATATACTTAGGTTTTTGCACGACTTTTAATTTCACCCTATATAGAATTAGGTGCATATTGATGCCATCTAAGAAATACGTATAAAGTTCTCTGGTTAAAATAGTGACTAGCAAATTCTACCAACTGTATCTATCAGAGTTCAGAGTAGGGGGAGTTATACATTCAACGTTTTATTTGTTGAGACTTTTAAATTGGCGAAATTGTCACCAATTAAAAACGGCGGTATGATTTTAATGTAAACGTGCGAAATTAAATGTTGCACAACCAATAAATTTTAAATTACTTCTCTTGATTTAAAAAAAGTATGGACGATTAGAAATTAGGTAACTTATTGTCTATAGATGATTAATCTAGGAATGACCTGTACATATTCAAGAGTTTCCTTAATTAAAAGATAAATTTATTTATAAAGTATTATAAATAAATACAAGTGGTGCCAGTGATTGAATAAATATTGTTATTTACTACTGAACTTTTATTAAACAGATACAGAGTGTTTCTTTTATAATTAGCAGTACATACATAAACATCGTGCATAAATGTTTAGTCTGGAAAGAGTTACGCAAAATTTTGATATTCCCTTGAAACAAAGTAAAGTCGAAGTTATGCTAAGCAAACACATAGACCTCGACGTGCTCTGTGTACATTTGCAACCATAAACATGTCTGATGCCGTTCGACCAACCAACCAACCGAACGCATATATAATGCCCCCTGAATTATGATACATAAACGTCCAGGCGGTAATAACGTATCAATTTTCATTTTATCGCTTATTGCTTACAGCGTAGATTCTCGGAACCTATTAGAAACGAACGATGTCCAGAAATAAGCCGTGTTTACATCGCTCTTGTCGTCCTGCCCCGGAACGCGAACAGAGAAGGAGACGGAGATGCTCCAGATGCTGCCGTGGAGATTTAACGCACGCCACTGACGTCACTTCGAATACTTATGTAGTTTATTTGCTCGGCGAGATGGTCGAGCGCAAAATTATACCACGGAGTATTTATCCGATGCGTGAATCACTGGTTTTAATATATACAAACTCTGTGAGTTAGCTCTCTTATACTTTGCATACTTCCAATGTTTACTCTGATAACTACATAAAGAAGATGTAATTTACTGCATAAGAAAGTTGTACATACTAGAAACTCTTTTAGTTTAGGAAATTAGTTTGCGAGTGTTAATGAAATATAGTGCACGTTTGATATGGATTTATTTGTGGAATATCGGCCTTAAGATGACGATATTTTGGTAGAGGTAGAGATAGATAGTTTTGCCTTGATGGTTTCGTGAAGTTTAGGGGGCGTTGGCTAGCATTGACCTGGACACTCGTTGGGGATGGTGTTGTATATGCACCAGTAGTACGACATCGCTGCAACACTGATAGGCGATTTGGTAAACAGCTAGCTGAGCACCTGACCTGGTGAATAGCATTGTGCTTCCCAAGAACGGTCAATGGTCACAGTTGTCGTAAGCAATGGTAGGAGGCGGTTGCATCAATGGTTATAAAAACGCACTTCAGGAAGATACCGAAATGTATTCACTTTAAAACTGAAAGTTCTGTATTTAGATACCATGAACGTCTGAACGGTCCAGTGGTAAGAGGACCGGCCTTGCAACAGCATGGTCGTCGGTTCGAACCGCACTCGGGATTTTTCTCGGGGGTGGTCGGTATCGACTTCAGGCACCCTTAAGTGTTGGAGATAAATTCGACACTGCTTCCCTTTAAAACGGCGAGAAGATTGGAAGTAACAAAGCCATGGAACACTTTACACACACTCAAGTACACTCCCGCTCCTGAGGTCCTGACAAGTCTTTGACTCAGGACCTCGTTGGGCAACCAATAAATAGGTACTTATCATTAATTTTTAATGAAAAAACTATAGAGCTATAGAGCACTTGACAAAGGAAAGTAAAGCTGGCATCAGAATATATTAAAACCAAAATTTCGAAATTATTTAGGAAATGCATCGTTCCAAACTATGAATTTTTAATGTAACAAAGATTACGTTACGTAATTAATAATAACATTCATCAGATCATTCACCTAAAATTTCTTCAATAAAACGCCAATAGGGTGTCTGTGAATGACGAGGAAGTAATACACGCACAGACCATAACCGGATACATCTATTCGTACTGATAGCCGAGTTTTTTTTTTGTGTCGAATTCAGGGCACATTTAAGGTCAACCAACGCACGTGGGTCGTTGATAAGTCATCGTCGTCATCATCATCAAGCGCTCGTTACATAACCGGAGAAACAGGGAATTAGTTATATGTACGTACATACGTGTGTGTCTATCTGCATATGAATGAAATTAGAGATAGTTTTATCGGGTGAAAAACACGACAGAAATGTGCGATATGAAGCGCTTCGTCTGCGTAATACGACCTCGATTAACTATGATAATGACTTATCTGAAATACCAATTAGATGTTTTCTTTCTCTGAACGAGAAATGCCTAAGCGTTCTTTGATAGTCGTACATACCAAATGATTTCATGTCTGATTATATTTGTTGAATTTTTCATTAATCATTCTAAATTCCTAATAAATTTTAATTCATCGAAGTATTTATCCAGTGAGGAATCGTTTTGCAAATGGCAGTTAACATTTTTTTTTATAAAATTAAATCTTTTGGTGGTGGTTTTAAAAATATGGTTTAGATGAGATGGTTGAATTTTGATGACAAGGTAGAAGAAAGAGTTTCTCAACAATTAATTAATGCCAGTCAAATCAAATTCTTTGGAACGTTTTAGGATCTTGGGAAGGAGTGAGGCAAGGGTGTAACCTGATCCCTCTCCTATTTGCAATAGTTACTGATGATGGAATTAAAGGGAACAAACTAGAAGCAAGGAACTATAAAGTAGGATATAGGAAATTGGAAGAAGTGAGGGTGGTGTAAAATCTTTGAATTCTGTTTTTTAGACCCAGAAGGACATTGATTAGAATTTTTTGATTTTGATTATATGCATCTCCCTGAAGCCATGTTTTCTTGGCACCAGCTGGTGATAATATTCATAGTAGCTTCATATCGAGGTAGAGGGGATTATTATTTCGTTCTTTTTCGATGGTATACGATGGAGATCATAAATGCTGAAATACCTGAAGGGTTTCATCATCAGCATCAGAGGGGATGGCTCAAATGAATATTGAAAAGTAAGTTTTTTATGCGATTGTCTAAAAGTTTGTCAACTACAAATTGTGCCAGGATTGGAGACAAGCTACTTCCCATTGGTGTGCTTAGAATTTTGTTTGTTTGGATTACGATAACACTTCAATCTTAAGTTTAGAAACTAATTCCAATAAAAGAGTGTTTCTAGAAAACATTTTTATCAACATTACACCAAATACAATAAACGATACCAGTTATGATATATTGAGCTGAGACATTTAAAGCAAAATAAAACCAACTGAGAGGCGATTACTCAAAAAATTGTGAAGATTAGAAACGAAGTCAGTACGAAACAACTAATTAAGGTGGCATTCCTTCAGAATCAAAAGTGGAAGTCAGAAAACTCGGATGGTTGGGGTACACAACAATTAAAGAAGAGAAACTATGAAGAGAGCATTCAAGACATAAACCAGTGGAGAGAAAGGACTTGGAAGACCAAGGGAAGACAATGTGAAGGAAATTCTGAAGAGATGGGAGTGAAATCAAGCCAAGTGCGAGATCTGATCAGTAATAGGTGAGAGTAGAAGAGCGTAACATACATTAACCCCCACACGTTAGCCCTTAAGTCTAACGCAACGTTTAAATACTCAAAATAATTTATCAAATTATTAAACTTCTGATCAAATTAAACATTTATAATTTTAGTTCACTGAGGTACTGTTGTCGTGTTACAACGTTAAAGATAATCACGAATAACTACAAAGTTATATGAAGGCAATTAAGTTTGTCAAAAAAATGGGCGATAGTTAAAAATTGACGTTAGAATTTTTTGAGAGCAAATGAATAGACTTTACCATTGACTACTAAGGTCCGGTTTATTCATCTCTAAGTAAGTGGCTTGATGATTAAAGATAAGGCAACGCATTGTGCTAATCCGTCAAGTTATAACTTGGCATTTACTCAGAGATGAATAAATCGGGCCTTACTCTATTATCTAAATCATAAAAGAAGAGCCCTGCATCATAAATTATACGCGTCTGGCGTTGAATCATCAGATATAAAAAGCACAACTCCATCCTTATCATATTCACCGTTTACAAGGAAATAATACTGAAATATTTGTGGGTTATAACTTCGGTGATTGATGACACAGGGCTCTTCTCTCGTGATTTAGATAATATGCATAGGATAGGGAAGAGTAAATGTGGAGGAGACAATAGGTTCGTCAGATGACGAACTGAGTGGTATACAATTGAAACTTCTCAACAATATTTCTTTAAGGAACAAACTTGTCAGTATTAGTTGCAAAAATATAAATTTCTAATGACTAACAGATGTTTACTATTACGGTTCATTGGGTTTCCAAACCTTTGGAACCACTGACCTAGATCAAAGTTGATTCACACATGTGATCTTATTTAAGCGTAAAACGTTGTTTACTGCACGTTAAATTTGCAAAACATTCCTAAAATGAATAAATAATGTCTGTGACTAATAAATAATTACATATACATACATTTTAGGTCGTATTTATATGTATATATTTGGGGTTAATAGAACACACGTCTAAACTTCTGCTAAATGAGCATGTGGTAGACGTTCCTTAGGTTAGAGAAAAAATGAAGTTTGAGTTGAATGTTACCGGCTTAAACTCAATTGATTCCATAATGAGGCAATCATTGGGTATATAATGTTATTGGTGATTTATTGGAAATTTACTATGGTTTTAGGACGTTGTAATGCAGGTGTATACAGTCATTACATCAATATATTGCTCAAAAAATATAATGTAATACCCATTTCATGAACATCTTGGAATGTCTCGAAAAACAGTATTTGTCAAATTTCCACATCGACAGACAACTAAACTCTTGATGATCCTCTCGAGAACGACCGTTCTAGAATGTACTCGTAAAAGTAGCAGATGCGTAACACCGGGCCAGATTTCACATTCGCGAGCTTTCACGTGCTCTCTAGAAAAGTGCGTGGATTAGTTTGTAGGGGAGAGGAGAGGTCATCAACTCGGCACTTCGTCGTCATCTGCAAGTCCGCCGACTTTCCTCTTTTCAATATGTAATTAGTTAGACTCTCAGAGAACGAAGCGGCGATGTTTATTTTGATTATTACTTTGTCTGAACGCACACAAATTCGAACGTAAATATTTAACAGCTCCTGAATTATTTTACACTCCAGTTCAATAACAGTCAGATTGTAGGGCTGTTTATTTAAACAACGACTTCGAATGTTGAACACGCGCGTTTTCTATTAATACGAAGCAAACGGAGCAAACCAAGAATAAGAGAAACACTTGGTTGAGACATTTTTTAATCAGACCACTAAATCATAATATAACAATACTACTTATTATTAATCATTAAAGTAATTTAATGCTACATAAGCAGTTCGATATGTATAAGTCATCTATTTAAATCATACTATTCGGTAATTAACTTCTAAGTAGATTCTAGAAAACTTAATGATATTGTAATAACTAAAAATGTTTTGTAGAAGTAGCAACCCGTGTGAAAAAAAGATAAATGAATTAATATAAGAAATTTGGAAGAAAGAAGAAATGTCTAAAGCCTCGCATATTAAGGGGCTAGAAGCAAAAGGGTTGATAAAGACAGGTGGATTTTGGCACCATCGCATCGCGGTTTCATTGTAAAAAGTGCCCATGAATGTGTACATCAATAAGCACATGGTGCTTGTGGTGTGAATTAAAAATATATATAAACTACGTGCCAATAAAAATGCACCACCCAGTTACAGTCAAGTTACAAGGTCGATATTTTTACCAAATAACTATCCACATTTCAGGAGTCGATGATAAAAACGTCAGAGTTAAGAAACGAGAAATTTCGGTTGTCTTAAAAAGATGGGCTCTTGTTATCGGTAATTTTTTAAACTGGTGTGTCAAAATAGTCTTTATTTTCTGCGAAAGCTTACAGTGTTGATCATTAAAGCCTGGTCTATACGTAACGTTTTGTCGTCAGTCTTGCATGATCATGCCAGATTTGTCAAACATATCGTTACATGTAGACGGCAAGTTGGACGTTTTGCATGAACTGAATAAGGTTTGACAAACTCGCAAAAGACTGATGGGCTGGAGCTTTGTGTACAAGCAAGACGACAGACAAGTCGGTGCATGTAGACGTGCGTCAGTCTAATCGGTCAAACTTCGCTCACCTGCCATTCTGCTCTCAGATGCAATTATCGTCACTAATAGTTCTTCATCCATGTCGATTTCGGAACGACTGAGCGAAAGTTTGACGGAAAGTTTGAGAGTGTAGCCGCACGATTTGTGTCAGTCTTTCCAGATCATGCAAGACTGACGACAAAACGTTACGTATAGACCAGGCTTAACAATGCTTAGAATTGCCAGAGGATAGCGTTTTCAGCAATTGTCCGACTTTGAAAGGGGGCGAATTATCGGCATGCAGAAGTGCGTTTCTCGTTCCGTAAAATAATGCAGTGTTTAAACCGAAGCCATTCTGCGGTGCTTCAAGCATGTACATCAAGGTCTGAGGAAGACATCCAATACCGTCGACCAGGAAGTGGACGTCCTAAAAGAACTAATGAACGTGAAGATCGGCGTCTCCGTCAACTGGCTGTAAGAGACAGGTTTCGCTGCAATTTGAGTGGATTGGATAAGGGATCTAAGTCAAAGGGTGTCTAGACGAACCATTTATCGAAGTATTGCATCGTTAGGTCTTCATTCCTATCGGCCGTGTCGTCGATGCCTTCGACTAACACAATTGCACAAGGAAGCTAGACTTCACTGGTGTCAAGAAAGGCAGTAGTGGAACATTGAATGGGATCAAGTCATTCGAATTCCGATTTTGTCTGTGGCAAAATGACCACCGAGTAATGGTGAGAACGTTTCATGGAGAGAGACGTAATCTGGAGTTTGGTGTACGAGGCCAAGGCGGCGTAACACCAGGTGTTATGGTATGGGGTTCCATAGGTATCGGGTACAAACCCCCGTTGGTATTCATTAGAGGTAGAATAAATGCGCACTGATATTTTGACGAGATTTTAAGACCCGCTCTGTTACCCTTGATAGATGAACACGATGCAGAAGTTTTCCAGTAAGATAATGCATACCACATATCACACAAATTTGTAAACACTTTCTGCAACAAGTAGAGGTAGATATTCTTCCTTGGCCAGCTTGTTCTCCGGATTTGAATCTCATAGAACATGTGTGGGATATCTTGGGTCGACGTTTAAGATGTATTTTTCAAAAAGCAAACAGTTTGGAGGAGCTGCGTCGTCATCTACAGCAAGCTTGGCGTGAGATACCGCAAGAAGACGTGGATCATATTATTCAGAGCATGCCCCGGCGAGTTAGGGAATGCATTGTTAACCATGGTGACGTGAAACAGTATTAAATTTTTTCCCTTAATTTCCGTTATTTTTTTTCAAAGTGAAATCAATTGCTTCTTTATCTAAAAGAAAATTTAACTTTGTAACTTGACTCCTTCTTGATGGTGCATTTTTATTGGCACGTAGTTTATACTTGTAGCAAGCCCTGTCGTTGCCAACTCTTAATTCAAATTGGTCACAACTTTCTGAAGGTGTTTTATCAAACAAATGAAAATAAAATTAAACTCATGACTTGGAAAGATGAATCGTATGATGGTAACTACTTAAGTTTGAGGAGGTGGGAATACTTACATACCTAGAGATAATAGTGAGAAAATAAGGAAATAGAAACCAGAATGGTACAAGCCAAAAAGAAGTCTCGCACTGAAAATATAATTTCGGGGAAGGTATTGCCGAGAACTACTGACTTCCGAAATTTTAAAACAAAAATATTGGTTATGCCAAGAAAGATTTAAGAAGGAAGAAAGACAGAAGGCAGAAGGAAACAAAGAATAAAAATACCATCTTCATTCATCTCATCTTGGAATTGGTAGATTACAAAGAATCAAATGTTGAGAGTATTTAAAGTAAGGAACATAAAAGTTGGAAAGCAAATGCAGGAAGAGGGTAGAGTAAGGAAAGATCTAGAACACAAGGGAAATACAGAAGGGCTTTATTAGACTTCAAAGAGCCAGAGGTAATTAAAAGGCGAAGAATAAAAGAAAGTGAGGTAAAGTTGTACAGCAAATTCAAAAGGCATAAAAAAGTGTTACCATTTAAAATAATAGAACAAGGAATTTTAGAGGCTACTGTAGTAAAGTGGGAGGGGGGGTGCATCCGTAAATGATTGTATATCGTTGGAGGTTCGATTTTCTTTTGAAGTTACACATGTTTATTGTTAGGCGTAACCTGGTTTCCTGGCATTTACTTACTTCCGTCAACGGTTTTGGCTTGCGCACTTTTTTCTAATGATACACATAGATATCAAAGCGCTTTGCTCGGGAACGAACGGTAAAAAGTTCGGCAGCGGTTTGCTGTATGTGTTACGAAAGGCGTTTTATTTTTACGCGTCGTGGTACGAGCTTCTCTCTGGAAAAGGAGGAGCTCGTGCCTCAGCGGCCAAACACTTTCGACAATTTATGATTAATTCTCTCAACGCAAACGTCCGGTACTCAATTTAACGATCCGTTTCTAATTTGAGTGATCCTTTCGGCTTCCATAAACTTTTCCATTAATTTTCTGCTACATTGACATAGTTTGGCTAAAGGGAAGTCGTCTGTCCATCTGTCTCCTTTTTGCCAATCGATCTTTTATAATGAAAAGTTGAAGCTCAGGATAATTTATTTCTTCTCATAATTTTCTCAGTATTTGAGATTTGCGAAAATAGGAAAGGATCACCTGAGATTTTTTTGGGCAAGATGCGTTCTTGAGGTTCTAATTCACTTGTGGAACAAGGTGTTTACTTCTGAAGCAACAGGGAGACACATGCGAAAGTTCCCAAATTTTCCAACATTTTTATCTCTGAAGCCATCAGTTACTAGTAATTTTTCTCCCAATTTTTGCAATTAGAAAAATTAAGAGCATCCACGACAACAAAAATTATAAAAACAACTGTTCCAGAGAACAATAATATTTTATGCAGTGAAAGTTAAACTGAATCATGTCATGTGAGTGTGTGTGTGTGTCAGAGATTTGATAGAAGCAAAAAATAACGTGGATATCATTAAAAAAGCCGATAAACACGCAGTGCACTCGTGATGATAATTTATAAATAACACAAGCGGGTACTCGGAGAAAGTGTTTTTTTATTGCGAAAATGAGGAAACCTCGAATGAAATAACAACTCTTTGAACTCATACGTGCCACTTCATTCTTTCTCATTTCGACGAGGGCGAACAAAGTAAATATGTGAGGGTGGATGACGTGCGATTTGTCTGCTAAATTAAGTTTTAAATCCAGCAGAAGTAATCAGTAAGTTTCAGCTCTCGTCAGGAAATGGTGGCACTAATGCACAATTCTCATGCATTATTCATTGGGCGAGAACGATTCCCTTGTTGTTTATAAGACGATAAATCATAAATGTTTGCTCACTGCTGCATCTAATGTTTATGTTGTCTTCGGTGCTCGTCTTAAGATGAATTACTGTGGGATGTAATGGTGTTGCGGATGGACTTAACGGCGAATCAACTTTCTTGCTGATGTAGAAATTTCACGTTTTCTGTGTTGCGTAAGATTATTGCTGCGGCCTGTCGCTTCACTGATAACAAGCAATATTTTCTTGTTGCGTTGGAGATTTGAAAACGAGTAAATTTCCATTAGGATTATTTCTTCCGCATTGTTATGCTGTACGGTGGTCCTCATACTTATGACATCCTCATTCATTACCGCAGACCAGAGGAATAAAAACATACTCCTAATAGATTTAGCTAACAATAAAATTGATTGCTGAAGAGAACTAGAAGTTCAGAAAATAAAACGAACATGAATAAAATCCAGTACATCTGGGTACGTTTTTATTATGAAAAACGTGTTGTGCCATGTATAAATTGCACTCTCTGTATGTGACAACAAGAGAAAAATATGTTTTGAAGCGATATCAGACTTTTTTTTTACAGAAAAAATAAAACGGCGTTTGTCATGCCTAATAAACCAGTAAGTAAATATTTATAACCCTGTGCTCGTATTATCGATGTGATATCAACAAGATTAGGAAATTTATTTTCTATTTAATCTCTAGTGAAAAAAAGCGCAAATATGATGTTCGTAATCTGGCAACACTGATGGATTCATTTTGTGCTTTCTTTACGTGTGCGTGTATATGTCGTGCTCACTTAGTGAAATTGATCATTTCATGAAATGGATATCCACTTCATGAAACGCATCCGCTTACTGTAACATCATTTGTACTCACTATCAGCACAAAGTATTTTGTCCTTTTCATGAAACGGAGCAATTTGTTGTGCTCTTCGTGAAATTAATTACAATTTCATCAAGTCGATGGACGACTTCGCTCTTTTCATGTAATGGTCACATGCCATTCTACATAAACTGTGCATTTCATGAAATGAATAAAATATCATCAAAAACATGACAGAGCCGGCAGGAGCAGTGTTGTTCAATCAAAAACAAGAATTTTATAATAAGCTAAATACTTATTATGAAACAAAACCAGGAAAAAGAGTTTTTACGAAACAGCAGCAGCGAGTTTTAATAAAAGAAATAAAAGCTGCTAAAATAAAAGAGTAAGTACAAATGCACAGTTTATGTAGAATCGCCTGTGACCATTACATGAAAAGAGCGAAATCGCCCATCCACTTGATGAAATTGTAATTAATTTCACGAAGAGCACAAAAAATTGTTCCGTTTCATGAAAAGGACAAAATACATTGTGCTGATAGTGAACTTTTGTTCTTTAATATTTGTTTTCATTGAAATTATACATTTTTTTACAAGAACAAGTACTTTTCAAGAGTCGTCACCATTTTGTGCCTTGTGATTGTACTGCAAATTCCATATATTTTTCTTATGTGTGTATGTGAGTATATTTCAATGATTTGTTGTTGGAAAGTAATTTATAGTAGTAGTAGATTTCGTCCACAATATGATTAAGAAAAATTTAATGTAATTAAATACTATGTTTTCAAAATGTAGGTGTGCAGTGAGTACGTTGATCACACTATATTATGTTCCAGCAGTAATTACACAAGGCGTCCCCATGGAAAGCAAGTAATGTTTGCCGCAAGCTTTAGAATATATCAACTGTCATCATTGTTGTTGTTATGAAATTTCCAGACTAGATTAGTACTTGATTATAACACCTTAGCATGTGAATGTATCATAGATGCCATTTACATTTTTTATTTCTACTTTTTCAACATATGGTAGAACATGACAAAGATATGTATTATATATAAGCAATGATAATACTAAGGCTCATTTGTAAAATGCCAGTTTAAATTTAAGCTGAAGCTCAAGCCTATAACAACGATAATTTCAACAATTGTTGTTAAGAGTTTAAGGTTTGGCTTAAAGTTAAGCTGGAATTGTACAACTGGATCTAAAACAAGTAACTTGTTTCCAATTTAATAACAATGGAGGACTGAGAGTGAACATATTAATTTTTATGGTCTCTTCTTCTTAGTATTATTACGTTTATTTTAAAGCACACAGTTCTCAGATATTCTTTCTATTTGCATGTAATTATATTCTTAATTTGTTCATCGTTACCTTGCTTTCTAATGTTATTAAGTTTTTTTACTTAACTTTTTCGCGCAAGCTAATTTTCATATTTTTTTCACTTGTCCTGATCACTTACTTCATTATCCTGTTCAATTACATGTTTTATTTTGGTTTGGCATCTATTTTATTTGAATTGTAAAACCATTCAACTTTTTTCTCCAATTATTTGCGATTATTGCAATTATAACAATATCACCTGGTTATCTTAATGTCGCAAAGGACCTGTGATTTATTTTCTTACACCTTTTTCTGATTAATGTAATCTTTTGAATGTCTGCAAGGACCGGCATAAATAATTTGAATGACTTAGCATCTCCCTGTCTAAATCTGGCTATGTGTGCTCTTCTTTAATTTGTTGTGTTCATTTCATTCGTATTAATTCGTGAGCTCTTTAAACCTTACCTCTTCGTACGGTTAACATTTGACGAGTTGTGTCTTTGCTTATTTTATACTTTACACTATATTCTACAGGGTGACTGAAAAATACTAGATAAAATAAAACATGTAAGAGAATGGATGTCACAGATTACGAGAATTCTATTTAATAAATTAGAATGAATTAGATGTTTTATAAATACAGCAGAATCTTCGTCAAAAAGCTATAAAATTAACTAAAATAAAGCAGTAGGATCTCCTTAAGTTTGATTAAATATTTCGTGTTTGTTATTTTAACTGAATCTAAATATAAACGATTTTTTAAGTGTATCATTTTATTAGCGCTTCAATAGGCAGTTGGAAGAAAAAAAATTCTACATTCATGTAGATTCTTTCGAAAATTGGCAGTACTACCGTCAGTATTTCTTTTATGTACTTTTCGCCCCTTATTCTCCATATTACTATTATTATATTATTTATATTACTGTTTCACATTTCTTACCACAAATTTTCATATTTAACTTATTTGGTTCCTTCTTAGAAACTACCACTGAAGTAGTGGTCTTCTTAAGAGTTATCGTTAATCCGTTTGAAATTCTGAACAGATAAACACAGAGGGGGTTTAGCAACTTGCCCAATTTCATTGCAAGAGGGCAGCATCAAATTGGAAAAATAAAAAGTGCAGGGTTAAAATGACTAATAGCGTTTTCGATTCACATGCACTGGTTGCACTCAGTGTATTTGCATCTTCTTTTAACTTCATGTAATAACACGAGATGAAGATACTCTGAGTGCGCACCAGTGCAGTCAATCGAAAACGCTAATAGAGTATCAACGAAATCTATCGAAACTAATCTAAGAGAACTATGAAATTATCGAAGTAGAAAAAAGTTAAACTGTTACTCTTTTCGTGAAAATGACGTGTATTGGGCAATTTTTTTTTAGTAATAATAGTTACTTTTCATGACGACATACTTTAATTCATGGGCCGCGAAGATAAAAGTAATGTATAAACAAAATGAAAACCGTAAAAGAAAGAGAATGAATAAAGTGTCGATTTTATTTATTTCTGAGCATTGTGAGATCACGAAACTAAAAAGGTTTGAGAGCATCAATGGTCCTACACGATAACACATTAAAACAGAACCACTCAAAACACTATCAAAAACCACATATTTTCGACGTGGCACGAAAAAGCTCTTAATACAAACAACAGATAAACATAAAATATGATGATGATTTAAATTCGCCGTCATAAATTAATTTGTTCGCCAACACGAGACCGATTAAGCCACACGGAAAAGCAATACGATTATCTCGCAAAGGCTAGACGTAAAGATTAATGCAATAAATTTCGGTAATGGGCCATGTGTACTTTAAGTTATTCTGACATGTGTTGAAGACAATTTGCAGATCCTCGTTAACTAAATAAATACAAGCGATTGAATTTATGATGTAAGTGTATATAATGTATGTATATGGCGTCGTGATTTTATTATTTACAAGCCCGTTACCAGCTCTAAAATTTAAAAGTCTATTCAAACATGTGTAAACGTTAAATTAAGTTTGTGATTGGTGAGCTGTTTCAGGAGAAACTTTACGAGGTTAAATCCATAAAGACCATCGAGTGACTTTTTTGAAGGAAGTCAAAGGGAATATTGTGAAAAGAACAAATATAAAAATTTAATTAATATAAATGCATGTATTATTTCATCAAGTATTTAAGCAAGTTTAGAAACGACTCAAAGTTTATGATAAATGAAAGTGGGAAAATCGAAAAGATCTGAAGGATGTGATGAATCCTGAAAGTTTATGTGCAAGAAAATATTAAAAAGTGGCATTGCTCGTTGAAGCAAGATCTTAAAATAAACTGGCCGCATACTCGCCGATAAACTTCCCAGATAAAATAGTTACGGCGACTGAAGAACCTTGCAACCAGAATAACACGTTAAATAAAATCGTCAATTCTGTTTTATTTTATTGCAACAGGAGCCGTTCGGGTTCGTAGGAGCGACTACTAGCCAGCTAATAAAAGGAAGGAAAAAAGCGTGTCCAGCAAGCAAAACTTCTGCTTCTTCGTCGTCCAAGGACACCGGTACCGAGAGTTTGATGTACTCGTTATTTCGAATTGATTTAGCCGCAGCGGATTCCGTTTGTACGTAAACAAGTACTCTTCTTTTTGGTTATTAAACTCGCTAAGTGGAGGATTATTTTTAGGCGGCCGTTTCACGCAAGGTCATTCGCGCTTCCAATGAATTTCAATCGGCTATTTATAAATACATTAAATAAACTTTACAACCAGAAAACACATAACGCATGTGTGAGTATTTGTACAGGTGCTTGCATTAAAAAAAATTTATAAAGGTGTTGAAAAAATTCCCAGAAATCGATTTGCCTTTGAAAAATATCATTCAGCTGCATACGCTTAATGTTTATACAAATATCATTGAAGGCGACTTCATTGTACACTACAATAAACAAAGCGGGGATTTTCATCATATTGTACAAAAAAGTAAATATGTTTGACCTATTCAGTAG
This sequence comes from Dorcus hopei, assembly GCA_033060865.1. Lineage (NCBI taxonomy): Eukaryota > Metazoa > Arthropoda > Insecta > Coleoptera > Lucanidae > Dorcus > Dorcus hopei. The sequence continues at coordinate 23,379,793 of CM065422.1, read as the reverse complement.
TTTGCATTAGGTCTGTTCCAACGATAGTGTCTGACTGTTTCGAAACTGTCAAAAGAATGCACTCATCAAAGTTGTACACGTGATAAACTTGTCAAAACCGATCACTATTTTAGTGGGCAACTGATTTTGACGGTTTCGAACTACACCTTTTCCAATTGTAATTAAAAACTCGTCAGTTGTAATTCAGAATTGTCAATTTAATTTCAGAATATATAATTTGTAATTCAGATTTATCAATTTACTTTCAGAATGTATCATTTGTAATTCAGATTTATCAATTTAATTTTAGAATTCGTTATTTGTAATTCAGATTAATCAGTTTAATTTCAGAAAGCATTAAATGAATTTGAGATTATATCAATTGTAATTAAGAAATCGTCAGTTTTTCAGGCCTAAATTACAATTGATATAGTCTTACGTTCATTTCATACTTTCTGAATTACATTTGATATTTTCTGAAATTAAAGTGACTAATCTGAATTACGAATAACACATTCTGAAATTAAATTGATAAATCTGAATTACAAGTGACACGATCTGAAATTGATATGATAAATCTGAATTTCAAATGAATATTCTGAAATTAAATGAACAATTCTGAATTACACTTGCAATTTTCTGAAATAAAATTGATCTTTTCTGAATTACAGTTGGAAATGGTGTAGTCAGAAACTGTTGGACCAGATCTATTGATTGAGAGTTATTTCATGGTAAATGTACCAGTTATGGTACCGGTGACGTACACTATACAGAAATCTGCAGTGACATTTGTACGAAAATTTTGAATGGAAATTTATTTGAGGTTATAAACAAAATTAAAAAAAAAAACTAGGAGGGGTTCCATCGCAATTTTTTTATATGTTGTATAGAAATGATTGGAAATTGATATTCTGCTGGTTATTTTCAAAAATTTTCATATCAACCATGCACGTATGGGCTTTTCTTGTTAGCTTTAGTTATCGTGTTTATCTATAAATATCCTCTGAAAAAAGGGGAATAAATATTCTTTAATAGCATCAATATTGATGAATATCTACTGAAATTTGTATAATACCGTCAATTTATTAACTTATTTTTATGCATTTCAGTGATAAAATTTAAGAATTTTATTGCTGGAAATCTATTGCTAACTTCACGTCGGCGATTTGATCTAAGCTCTTAAAGTTTTGTTTTATGGAGATACGCCGTTTGCCTATTTATTATTATTGTCCGCCTGTTTGTTTGACCGACTATTTGAATGTCAACTTTCAGTTGCAATTAATCATAACCATGTCCTCAAGGACGTTAGAAATATTGAGTCTAGTCAACGCTCCAAACAATAAAACCAACAATTCAGCAGATTCTTTAGAAGATCTGAGTGCTAATGTTACTGGTTTGGCTGATGTTACCAGCTATGCAGGTTGCAATTATTGCTCGTAATGTTTTGTTCTTTACTAACTTACTGCACCTTTTTTAGAAAATGCTTTTGACAACGGTGAACAATCAAACACAAACATTTATCATTTTATATTAAATGCAAAAAATGAAGATTTTATTTTGATCGAGCAGTCAGTAGAGAATACGTGTTTAACGGCCATTTGCACCGCTTGTGGTTAAGTTCTAGTTAAAATTTAACCATAACTTTCTTTACACAGGTCAAATAATTAAGGATGAAGGCGTTTAATTTTTATACATATTTAACTACTAATGAAACATAATTCTGGATTAGTTAATCCAAAAGTTAATTATAGGCGGTGCAAACCACTGTAAGGCCCAGTTTTTCAGTGCATGGTTAACCAAGAAATGTCGGTTACCGCAATTTGTAATAGATCTTTTATCATAAGTAACTAGGGTAACCGAAAATATTTTGGTTAACCATGAACTGAAAAACTGGGCCTAAGTGTCACGGAGCCGTTAGAATGGTCTGCACCTATAAGCGCATCAACTTTTGATGTTGATAATGACAAAATATTAGAAGACTAAGAAGAACGCTCCGACTCTGACTTTATTCCAGAATATAACCGTGATACCGATAGTAGCGATAAATCTGAACTTGAAGACAGTAGTATAGACAGTGGTAATGACGAACTTCGAGAGAATAGTAATGAAGAACATGCGAATTAGGAAACAACCAAAATAACGGGAAAGTGGTCAAGTTGGACGATAAATAAAAGAGATTTGCTCCTTTTTTTAAGTATTTAATATTTCGTTGGAATTTCCAACTTCTTCAGAAACTTACAATTGGCAAAATTTACAATTTGGCAAAATTTTTATCTAACATCTTAAAAGAAGCCTTCAGCAAAAAAACTGATTATAATATACAAGATACGTTTGCTTTTGTCGACAAAATTAAAAATATTACACTTCCACAAAGTTTTGTATTAATTTCTTTAGATGTGGTATCACTGTTCACTAATATACCAATAGATTTAGTTGTTGAGGTTATTAAAAAAGATTGGAAAAGAATAGAAACTCACTGTAATTTCACATAAGAACAATTTATAATTCTGTTAAAGTTTATTTTTGATAACAATTATTTCACATTTAACAATCAAGTCTATTTACAAAAAGTTGGTGTACCGATGGGTAATCCGATAAGTCCAATTTTGGCCCTGATTGTCATGGACAGGTTGCTTGAATTTGCTATTGGTAAATTAGATTTCACTTTACCCTTTATTTATAAATATGTAGACGACCTGATTATGTCGGTTCCTGGTGACAGGGTACAAGACACTCTGGACATTTTCAATAGTTTCAATCAAAACCTTCAATTTACGGTTGAATCTGAACAAGAAAATAGTGTTCCCTTTCTGGACATTAAAGTGATTAGAATGAATGACCAGAGTGTTAGATTAAACTGGTACCAGAGACCGACAGCATCAGGAAGATATATTATTACTTCTATTCTAGCCACACTATCAGGCAAAAATTCAATGTGGTTTTGTCCATGAGGAATAGGATTAAATACATTTCACATCCTGATTACATTAACGACAATTTGATTAAATTATCTCAATTATTTATAAATAATGGTTTTCCTCAATCGATTGTTAATAAACTGATTCAACTCAATCTACCAACTCCTAATCCTCAGGATAATAGCGACATTAAATTTAGAAAGCTAACTCATATACATATGCTAAGTAACGAGTTATTAGTGTGTTCAGGGATTTTCAATTTCTGAATGTTGTTCAATACAATACTTTATCCATTAAAAATTTATTTTCGAGAACAAAGGACGTGACACCTTTTCATTTCAATAGTGGCTTAGTATACTCCATACCTTGTAGCCACTGTCAAAAGAACTACATTGGACAAACTGCCCAATGGCTTAAAAATCGAATAGCTAAACACAAAAGTGACATTAGGACGGGTAAGGTGGCATGTGCTCTGGAATCACATTCATTGGATAATGATCATCATTTTGATTTTGAAAAGACTAAAATTTTAACCTTTGAAAATAATTTAAAAAACAGACTCTTTCTAGAAATGATATACATTTAGAAAGATGAACAATCCGTGAATTACAGAACAGATATTGATAACTTAAGTAACTTTTACTCTAACATTTTAAATGTAATAAAGAATACGTAGTTGGTAAGCTTGTATTGCATCAGGTAGGTTGGTGACCATGGTTGTCAGAATAAGTTCACTTTGTCCATCCGTCCACCATTTTTGTTCTGTACACATGTTTGTTCTTAAATTAACGTTTTTACAATTTTAATGTGTTAATCATTGTTTAAATCATGAAAAGTTTGTTGACCACTCTCAGGTCTCCAGTTGTAACTAGTTTTGTGTTTGTATTTATTAACATCAAGTGACTGTTTTTTCTTGACCGTAGTAAACTTCCGAAGAAGTTGGAAATGCCAACGAAATATTAAGTACTTAAACAAAGGAGCAAATCTCTTTTATTTATCGTCCAACTTGACCACTTTCCCGTTATTTTGGTTGTTTCCTAACTAAGTTACTAAGTCGTGACTTACACCTTCATGAACATCCGAATAGCGATATCGAAGAACAGATGGGTGGCAAACGCAAAAGATTGAGATGGGAAAAGGATGTTAACAAATAGAACCAAAATAAAAACCGCCAAAAGAGAGAATTAGGACTCGAATATAACGGAAAGAAAAAATGGGAGATACATGGAAATACAATATAAAAAAAGGCAAAAAACTTCTCAAACCGCCATGTTTTCGCAAACCGAGTGCATATGAAAATGTAGATCCATAACAGAAGAAGATAGACAGGCAATATTTGAAAGTTTTTGGAAGCTGACATGGACGGAGAAAAATTGCAGTCTATTTTGTTGTGCCCGAAATCTGACGTTTCCTCCCTATATTACAAAACGAAATTAGTCGTACACAACTTTACCATCTATGATCTAAAAAGACTTCAAGGTTATTGTTTCCTGTGGAATAAGTCCGAAGGTAATTTACAGTTAATCAATTTTCGACAATTTTTGCTCATTTTCTTTTAAACTTTATTGCTACTCATCCTTCTGACGACACCGTTGAATTCATTTTATATATCACAACCGCAACGCAACATTATCTAATGCTTTGTTCAACCTCGCTATCCAAAAGAATATCACTATAGTTCAAAAGTACCTTCAGAAGGGTCACACCCATGTGGAAGCAGACAGCATGCATTTCACAATAGAACGCAAAATTAGACGAAGAAATCTAAATGTCCCTGCGGAATATGTAAATATTTGTAAAATTGCACGTGAAAAATCTCCTTATGATAGAAAATATTTATGTCATACATTTTTTAAAAACATGGAAAAGTCAGTAAACTTTTTCTCCTCGATTCGGTCAGGGAAAAAACTGGCGATCCTATGGTTATGGATATAAAAGCTCTTAAATATAACAAAAGTGGAGTTTTCTATGAACTGACACATTCAAGTTTGGAATGGGACCAATTACCTGTACGAATGAACCTGAAAAGCCAAATTGTCTGCTTTGAATCAATGTTACCTTTATACAAAGAAAGGTTGAAGATCAGGAAGGAGAAATACAAACACCTGCAGCAACTAAAAATAGTTTAGAACTCGATTATCATGCTTTTTATGACAATCTTCCACATTTGTGAATATATGAATAAATGATTGTTGCAGTTTCTGACTTAACCTTCATGAGGCCGAGCTTCAAAATTAACATTAAAGGCCGCGTGGGGTACAATTGTACCCCACGGGTTCTTTTTTGTTCTGTGTAAATTTTATGTAAAATATATAAAAATTTTGCATGGACACTTCGAAAAATTTATGTTATAATCGACGTTTCGCTCTGTGTGTGACAGCTTCTTCAGGAAAATTATAAGAAGAAGCTGTCAAACACACAGCGAAACGTCGACTTTAAACTCAATTTTTCCAAGTGTCCGTTCAAAAATAATGATATGTTTTATAATAGTTTTCATCAGACAAAAAGGTGCTTCAATTGTAAATTTTATAGGCAACATAAATATTCAAAATATTCATAAAAATCGTCTGATTCGATTATTCTCAACAATTCATCATCGGTAAGCTTATTTTCGTTACGAAATTTTGATAACGAAGTCATTCTTAGAAGAAGCACGAAGTGCTTTACGATTTTACACTTCACTTTGCACACAAATGTTTGTTCAACACTGTTCCACACAGTAGTAAGTCAGGAGTGGTATTCCGTTCCTCAATTCAAGTCGAATTCGCTATTCTTGCCAATGTCTAATTCGACTCGAATTGGGGAATGGAATTCCCAGGCAGGTTTACCCCAAACAATTAGGGGATTCACAGTTCTAAAACATGAAGATAATTTTTCATGCGACAACCAGTAATACTAGTAAGAAAAAATACTTTATAGACCCAATATAAACCACGTGAAAGGTTAGAATTGTGCGTCTGATGTCACTTTGTACCCCGGTCGGTTTTTCATGTGATCAAAAAATTTGTATCTGTTACAGGCTAGGTGGGGCACAAATGCACCCCAATGAAGCAAACTGGCCTTAACTTGTGGCAATTTTAAAACAAATGCTTTAATATTTTGGATACTATATAAAAAATATATAAATTAAAGAGAGCAGAAAATAGAAAATTAAAAAAAATATATTGTTGAAGTTGTAACAGAAAATGTATGTGTGGGGTACACCAGTACCCCGCCCGGCCTTATGAAGGTTAATGAAGTGTGATTACTTTTTCTTCCTTTATATTATAAATATAAACAATAAAAATAAGATATAGAAGAGTCCATTTTTTTTCACGGAGGTGCTGTGGTCTAGTATTTTTAAAAATTTTTTTTTGACTGTGTAATACTTCACATTGATAAATCCAATCCATGGCCAATTTAAGGTAAGAAGAGGAGTTCAAGAAGGAATGGAAAAAGATTTAAAATTTCTGTTCATAATTGATCGTGTTTAAAATCATTTCAATTTATTAAGAATTATCTGATTTTATTCTTCCTTTTACATTTCCATCTCGAATTTTCTTATTAAAAGATATATTGAATTTGATTGGTTTTCTATTCTGAATACAGCAATTATTTTATTAGTGATAGTCGATGCATATTCAGTACGGATTTTTTCTTTCTGTTGTTTTATTAATGTTACAATTTCATCAAGCAATTCAAAAATATACTAGGTGTGTTTGGTATTCACTTTCCCTGATAAAGTTCGGTTATTATTCGAAGGAAAAGTGACGGCACCATTCACATAACCACCATTCCATAAACAAAGATATTACCCACATTAAAATCAATACGAGAGAGGACCTTTCACCACTCATAAAGTATTTTTAAATGAGAGGAATCAATTCGTCTTTCATCCTGTTTTGCCATTCCTTAATTAGTGTTACTATTTATAAAAGTCGTTATGCAATATTCTTATTATAAAAAAAAATAGTTTTGATTTCCTACAAGGTATCCTGTTTATTTACGGTACCGCAAAAGAAATTGTTTTCTTTTAATTATGTAATCACGTAATTACCGACAACTAACGAATGCATTTTTTAATGCCAAGAACTGCATCCGTCTTCATTAGTTCTTGCAAATAACAAGCGGCCATCAATCTCGAACGTCCAACATTTGCAATTAATTAATGTTGCCATCGACGTGTTCACATGGAATTTCTTTCGCGGGGAATTTGCGTACGCGCCTCTCACTTCGTTCGATTTTCGAATCCTAGTTGGCGTTCATTAAAAACCAGTTTTTGCTCTCGGCCCGCGTGAAAGGGCGAACATGAAAAAGCGCCGGTCAAAGGTGAAGGTTGTCCTTCGACCGAGGAACGTTTCGCTTTGTTCGCGATTCGCAACACGTCCTTCTTCTCTCTTAGCAACCGACTTCGAAGGGGTTACGTTGCAGCTCCTTTAATTTATCACGGAGAGATAAACGCGAGCCTCTTTTTTCTGCTGTTACAAAACAGGTTTCGTGTTTTTATTGTTTATAAATACCATTCGGAGAAGTGAGTTTGTTTGGTGGAAAGACGTTCGCTTCTTCTTCTTCTTCTATGTGTCCATGACTCAGTACAGTAGCGAGCGCAGTTGCCTTGGAGCAACGAGGAACGTACCCCGCGATCAGAATTTTTAATTAAACAAAACAAAAGATGATTCAGTGCTGGTAATAATTGGGTTTTTCTGATTCACATTTTATGTTAATTGTAAGTATGCAAAAAATATACTTTATGGCGACGTCTATTCTAAAGCATTTCGACTTTTCTCTTTTTCAGAAATTTCTCCAAATATTTTCTGATTTAATATCAAAATTGATCAAACCCTTAACTACGATGGAATTGTACAACTGGACCTAAACAATGTCAGTTTAAATTTAAGCTGAAGCTTAAAACCATAACAACGATTACTTCAACGTTTGTTGTTAAGGAAACCATTGACGCGGCGATATTCGGGCGATTCGATCGACAGCAGTCGTATCGGTCGGCTGGATTGCTTCTATATCGCTACAGGAAATATTTTGATCACTCGGTAATTTAACCTGTAATTTAATGTCTCGGGTCTCACAAGAAACTAATAGCCGGAGTTCTAGGGTTATACAGGGTGTCTTACGAAAAACGCCCCAAGCCATAACTCCGTTATTTATGGACTTATCTTAACAAACAAAAAGGCAAATAAAATGAGACTAAAAATACTATAAAGTGAGTCCAGTTTCAATTTTTTTTAAAATTACCTTCAAGGTCAAACGACTGTCAACTTTTATTTTGCAAATGGCTCTGTATATTTTTTATTATTATATCTGGTAGAGATTTTTTTTCTAAATCCAATAATGTGCAACACATTGATATTTAGAAAACATTTTTCGTAAAAAAAAGAAATGAACTAGTCTATTACGCAAAACGTGCTTTTCATAAAAATGTTAAAGTTTGTCGTGAAAATAATGCCACTGAGGTTATTTTTCACAGTTGTTTTAAACTATCAAGTTCTTCTACTTGTACGACTTATTGTTTCCTAAAAAGAAGCCGATTATGGATAACAATCACCTGACTGACTTATTGCAAGTATATTTTGAATGCAATAAAAACAGCAATCAAGCAGTACAGAAAACATTAATGAAATAATTAAAATTAAGTCTACATCTGTGTAAGTTGCTTTGGGAAAAAATCCCTGTCTATAGAGACGCAGTGCTTGTGTTTTTATTGCAATCAAAATATGCTTGGAGTAAGTCAATCAACTGAGTATTAACCATAATCGGCTTTTTTTAGGAAACAATAAATCATACAAAGAGAATAACTTGACAATTTGAAACAACTGTGAAAAATAACGCTTAGTGACATTGTTTTCACGATAAACTTTAAAATTTTTATGAAAAGCACGTTTTGCGTAAAAGACTCGTTCATTTTCTTTTACGAAAAATATTTTTTTTTCCTACACTAGTAGAAAATTCAATTTTACCGGCTCATCAGAGAGGAGAAAGCGAACGTTTCCACGGCTAGCCCGGCAAAATGGACATAAATGCCTAGCCGAGAAAATAATTTACGAGGCTTTACCACTAGGTGGCGCGACAATAATTTCTGGAATGCGCTCTCATCGACATCAAAAAATTAAAAAACTAAGTTTTTTTATTTAATTCCACTGGTATTTGGTTTTAAAAAGGATTAAAATTATCAAGAAAAAAAAAACTCGGCAGCGGTGGGATTCGAACCCATGCCTCCGAAGAGACTGGTGTATTAAACCACCGGCTTGACCGCTCGGTCATGCTAGTATACGTAACACTATGCTTTAAAACATCTATAATAATTTTAAGAGTAACTCAATTTTAATATTTTTACTTCGAGAAAAAGAACGTTTGTGTGATATTAACAAAATTAATTATAATGTTGTGTAGGAAAATAATATAAAACCATGGCGGTAAAGCAATTTTCGAGGTCTCGAGAAGTGTGGCCAGGCTCGGCTTCTCGCCTCGCCTGTCCATATCTTCTCTCGACCTGGAAAATAAGCACTTTACCGCCTCGGTCTACAAATACTATTAAATGTCAAAGTGTTGCACATTATTGGATTTAGAAAAAAAATCTCTACCAGATATAATAATAAAAAATATACAGAGCCATTTGAAAAATAAAAGTTGACAGTCGTTTGACCTTGAAGATAATTTTTAAAAAAATTGAAACTGGACTCACCTTATAGTACTTTTAGTCTCATTTTATTTGCCTTTTTGTTTGTTAAAATTGATCTATAAATAACGGAGTTACAGCTTGGGGCGTTTTTCGTAAGACAGCCTGTATATAGAGCGCTATAGGCATGGCTTATATTTTCTTACATCCTCTTCTATCCTTCGCCTTTTCCTTTCAGTTTTCAATTCCTATAGTTCTTAGTTCCTCCTTACTCATTTCCAGCCATTTTTCCGTGGGCGGCCTCTTATTCTCCTTCGTCCTTCCCCTCTTTCTATACCTTCTTTGCCCATCGATTTTCATCCATTCTTACTAGGTGTCCCAAGCATGTCGCTCTTTTTTTAAAATTTTTGTAAGGTTTCGACTGCGGGGGTCATTAGCCATAGTTTAGAGACATAGCGGACAGAAGATCATCAGTAGTAAAATGAAGTGTCACAGACAAGGGTAAGTATCACCACGCTGACCATCAAAGATGGCTAGTTTAAGACACGCAAAGGACATCACAAGAGAAAAAAAAATATCACAGATGAGAGAATATCACAGACGAGAGAAATGACACTACGGTAAGTGTCTGTATGATTTGTACACAGTGTGTATATCACAGATGGTAGGTATAAACATAATGTAAAAGACATGGTATAAAATGTAAGTGTGCAGGATAACTATTCCGGTCGAAGAGACCCGCGGCCTTGCGAAGCTAAGGAGCGAGTTCACCCCAGAATTGGTATTATTGAGGATATCTGGTAGGGTACCTTTGATGCCGTGAAATAGGCGAAGAGGGGCAAACGGTGGACATGACAGGAGAACATGTGTCACCGTGAGCGGAGTGTCACACTCGGGACAGTAAATGGGCCGAAGAGAACAAAGTATAGCCGATTCTCAGACGGGTGAGGACAACGGTTTCTCTCCTTGTCAATGAAATTGGGTGTTTCCAGGGCCTAACTTGGGGTTTAACAGAATGCAGAAGGTTTCACTTCTCCTGCCACATACTTAAGATTCTTGTTCTCAGGAAAACTTTAAGGTCAGAGTGGCGTATCGGAACATTTTCCGCAAGCGAAGAAGACGCCAGACGGACAGCAGCATCTGTGACCTCATTCCGTCAAATGCCATTGTGTCCAGGCGTCCACACGAACACACAGGCGCGTGAGAAGGTTCTAAGCCTGAATAAGATAAGCTGTGTTAATGGGTTGTCCGTAAACTGGTCAGAGATTGACTGGAGCGCACTAAGAGAGTCCGAGCAAATGATCAGACCCTGGTCAGAATACGGATCGCTGTAATTAAGAACTTTTAATATAGCGTATAATTCAGCCGTGTAGATTGTTGCAGAAGAGGCGAGAGAAAATAAAAAGGATTCTTCCCCAATCACAAAGGAGCATCCAACCCCGTCAGGGGTTTTGGACCCATCTGTATAGACAACCACCGACCCAGGATATTGATCAAGAAGGTGCAGAAAATGCGTGTGAACGATATTTGGGTTATTTAAGAGAGGACCCAATTTAAGAAGGTCGAAGCGGCATTCCGCAGTCTGAAATCGCCAAGATGGGGTAGGAAGGGGCTGTATGGGAATGACCACCGGTAAAACGGCGATGCATGCGAATGCTGCAAGGTTTTCTCAATGGGTGCCTGCGTCTATAGGCTTCAGGCGACGGAGGATGTCTAAGAAGGTGGTAGTTAAAGTGGGTGATGTTGGAGTAGATCCCTATAGCATAAGAGGCCAGGAAACGATCTCTACGGAAAGAAAGAGGCGTGAGACCTGCTTTGCAGAGAATACTCATGATTGGGCTAGTGTGAAAAGCTCCTGTTGCCCAACGAATTGCCGCGTTCTGGAGAATATCAAGCGGTTTCAGACGTGAGCGAGTGGCCGATGAATACCTGGATACCACCAGGGATATATAAAGGCGCAGTAGAATTTCCCTGTCCGCACTCCATTTGTTGATAGCCAGGACTTTTAGTGTTTTACGACAGATTGCGACTAACCCTTCGATGTGGCTTCTCCAAGAGAGGGTAGAATCAAATATGAAACCAAGAAAAGTAACCGAAGAGGTGTATCGGATTGGAGAGGCGTGGATTTTGAGGCGAGGCCGCATCTGCAGAAGTGTACGTATGAGGTCTTCGCAACAGAAAAGCTGAAACCGCGGGCCTCAGCATTCCGGACCACTACATCAAATTTAATGTCTCTTGCAAACGGCGATTCAATGATTGCCGCGCACGGGGACGCCAGAAAAATGGCGATGTCATCGACATACATACAATATCCAATGCTCGGGTGAAGCCCGTCTGTCATACCATTTCACTGCAACGAGAAATAGCGTTACAGTAAAGTTGGAGCCCTGTGGAATACCATTTTTCAAAGTATGCCGTTCTTATTACTTGGGTTATCTCCGGACTCCTAAACAGTTCGTCCGCTTTCGCCATTCTGTCCCATTTATTCGTATCCTTCTGAAGAACCATCTTAAGAATATCCTTTATCATGTAGTTACTTTCATTTCTTCCGTTTGAATCGTCACCCAGGTTTCGGCTCCATGCAGTACGGGTAGGTCTGATTACTGTAATATAAGATAGGCGTAGCTTTGCCTCTCTAGAAACAATTTTTGACCTGAACATTCCTTGCTTCCCCGCTGTCTTGCTTTCCTTCGCTAGTCTTTTGTGAATTGCTTTCGTTTCCTCTCGTCTGTTTGTTAATGTGCTCCTAGATCTTCAAACTGCTGGACATTTTCGAATGTATATTCTTTGTTGTCTTCTACTCTCAGAGGCACTGGTTTTTCTTGTAACCCTTCATTCGCATATATTTTGTCTTACATTCATTAATTTTTAATGCGCATTTCTTTGCCTTACATTCCAGCAGTTTCCATATTTTCTCCAACTCTAATTTCGATGTGGCTAATAAAACTATGTCATCATAATCTATGCAGTGGTGTTTGCTGTTAAAAGTCATTGCGTTTGTATTTAATCCAGTCTCTCTAAATAGGAGTTCTATAGATTGAATAAAGTTGCTGACAGCGAGTCCACTTGCCTCAGCCAACTTCAAATTTTCGGGAAAGTCTACCTTCCACAAAGACTCTGTTTTCTGTCTTTTGCAGCGTCATTTTAACTAAATCCACAAATTTTTTCGGTATGTTAAGACTATGCAGAGAGTTATAGAGTTACGCGAAAATTTCATTTCCGAGCTACGCAGGTGCGCAATGCTGGTGCATAAAATGATTAGGGCAGACTTGGTAAATATTTGGGTAAGAAAGCGCGCGAAGACTTGCACAATATTTTATGAATACACTCTACCAATTAACAGTTATTTTTTGTGGAAATAATGGCTAATTATCGTTGGCATAGGGATTTGACTTTTACACTCTGACTTACATAGTAATTAAATATATCATGTCTTCCAAGCTACCACCCGCGCATTTATGAATTTGACTGCGTAAATCGTGAGTCCTGTAATATTAATATTGTTACATATTACGAAGTCGTCTTAGCCTGGATTATGATTCATAATCGGGGTTCTTAAATCCGATGATTTTCGGATCTAAGATGACATAAGGAGGCTAGAACTTTCCTTCCCCTTGCCCCTACGTTTTTTTCGGTAGATTTTTCGGAGTGATTAAATGATTTTCTCGTTTAATAGCGCCCTTTCCCAAGGATTGATACAGATATCCTTTTACGATTCCCTTGCTATATATTTACCTCAATTTTCTCATATTGACAACTAACTTATTTATTATAATGATAGAAAGTAGTGACAAATCTATGTACTTCTTAGGGCCGGTCTTTCCACCTCTTGACAAACTAACTGACGGATAACTACCATGGAAACAATTCATAAAAATCAATCAACTATTCATAAAAATCAAGTTATTCGCCGGATAACTTTAACTGGAAGATGGAAAGACCGGCCCTTACTCAAAAAGCATGTATACTAATATTTCAACATGATACTTTTGTTGTGTGAGCATGGGAAATGCTGAAGTTGCAGCCAGAGCGTACGCCTGGATTATGATGCATAATCGGGGTTCTTAAACCCGATGATTCTCGGATCTAAGACGACTTAAGGAGGCTAAAACTTTCCTTCCCCTTGCCCCTACGTTTTTTCCGGTAGATTTTTCGGAGTGATTAAACGATTTCCTCGTTTAATAGCGTCCTTGCCCAGAAGAGAGCTCTGTTACCCCTTTTAAGGAAACGTGCTTGAATGGACCAAGGATTGATACAGATATCCTTTTACGATTCCCTTTTTATGTATTTACGCTGGTTTTGGCTTTTCTTATTTTCTTCTTATCTTATTTAGTCACTATTTATTTCGCCGTACTCTCTCTAACTCATGTTTCATTTTCCATCCAGAATTCTTTAAAGTGTGTTGTTTCTGATAGAATACTTTACACCCTTTTGGCATTCGTTTTTCATAACTTCGCGTTAGTTTCTATTTGTTTTCATGTTTTCTTTTTCTTCTTGTTTCGTGTATTCCATTGCTTCTCTGTTTGAACATTTCTTTAGGGTTGAGTTTCTTATCCAGTTTCATTACGTTATCCTTTGGGTTTGCCGGTTTGTGGAGAACCGAAGTCTTCGTGTATTTAGGTAAATCTCTGATCAACATAACTGTTTAGATTTTCTTATGATGCACTTCCAATTTCTTAGATGAAGAAGAGATTGGTAATATTCCATCCTTGCTTTACAAATTCATGCGCTTCTTTCTTGTTTCTTGTTGTCCACCTTGCCAAAGGCAGTTATTTTTGATGCAAACATAGATTTTCTTTTAAATCAAGTCAGTTAAGTACCTACAATGTAAGAAGTTCTGATTTAGTGGTAAAACAAGTTCTCTTGTAACGGTTCGATTTATCGCCTGACCAAAGACGGGAGGGAGATAGGTAATGATAGACAAAATATGCGAATAACTTTCGTTATCTTAGCATTCCTCGCCTTCGAACGTACAGCAAACACGTACTATCGCTGACACTATAAACAGAACGATTGAAAATTTGCTTGGCACTAATGCCTCTTACGACCTAGCGAAATTGAGCCTTATAGCACATTTTATTGCATTACCTGCCGGTGCAGGGGTAAACATCTGGAGTATTCTCTTCTGGTTTGCTCATTTGAAATTAAAATAAGCAAATCAGTTGTTTTCCTATATTAGAATCCTGTTAGAATTAATTTTCTGATGTTAATATTATAATTATTCGTTTTAAATAATAAAGTCATTTTCAATTAATTTATTAATATTTCATAAATATATAAGAATTCGTTTATATTCAGTCAGTAATGAAAATGACAAATTATGTTAGCCAGCATAATACTATAAGCTTTAAACATTTCGGAGCTAATTTAAGAATTTAAATAATTAAACCAATGTTATAATGATTAGTAAGCCAGTGACTATACTATTTTCCAGTTAAATATATACTAGAAATAATATTTATAGTTAGTTTCTGAAACGGCAATCCATTTTGATTTATTTAATGCATATTAAGCATTGTGCAAAAATTAGATAGCCTGTAAGTATTATGTGGAGAAGAAACAAATTTTATCCAGTAAAACTATATTTGTTTAAAGAATTTACAGACGTTTTGTCAAATGAATAAAGCTAAATTAAAATATTAAGCTACTAAATTTTGAAAGTCTTTATGAAGATGCTGTAGGTAATATTAATTAATCTCAGTTATACAAATATTTAAAAACAGCAAATAATCAGAACAGACAAAAAACTAGTAAACAATTGTTAAATACAAATGATTATTATTGTAAAATTTATTAAACATCAATAACAATAATCAGTAAAACATGGAAAAGAAATAACTATCCACTTATCCAACATTTAGTTGAGATTTTGAAATTTTGTTCATATCGACAAATTTTTTACTCCATTAAAAATGGAGTTGTTGGTTCTTATGGCGACGCACTTCCAGTGGAAAATAAAACTTTATCGTTATAATAATAATAATAATGTTTATTTGATCTGCTGAATAAAAACAAGTAATTCCAGAGACATGTTCAGTAGTTTCATACGTTAAGTTGTGGAATATAATTTTTAATTTCTAATTTCAATATTGTTCTTTTGTTTAGAAAGAAAACATTTCAAAATAACTTTCTTTATATAACATATAATACACCTGTTTTACATAAATACTTGAAAATATTAATATTTAGTATAGTATCCTCCATTTGTACGACTTCCTCTAATCGCCTCGACATAGAACCGACTAAATGTAGGCATAAATTTCCTAACCCCAATTGATTCCAAATGCCATTTATATGTTCTTGTAAAATTCCCTATTCCTTAAATTTGCATTTCCGTCATCCCATTGTCGAATAACATTTGCCCACAAATTTTCAATGGGGTTTAAATCCGGAGATTTAGCAGGCCAGGGAATCACATCAATTTCTGGATGTTCTTCAAACCATTCTTGAACAACTCTGCCAGTATGAATGGCCGAATTATCCTGGACAAATGCAATACCTCTATCATTAGCATACGCCAAAGGTAATAAATGCTGTTCAAGAATGTTTGTATATTGCCGGGATGTTAATCTTCCATTAATTGGGACTAATTCGCCAGGACCGTGCGTTGACATCCAGCCCTAATAAGCGACTGACACTCTACCACTTCTCTTTGTCTTATTGACATATGGTGTAGCATATCGTGTATTTACTGGACGATAAACTAGTTTTTGAATATTTTCATGCGACCTAAACACTTTCTCGTCAGAAAACACTACATTTTCCCAGTTTCTGTACAGATTTTGAATTGCAAAATTGTCTCTTTCTTCGGCATGGCGCGGTGTGAAATCTATAACTTTAACAGATCATAATTTCTGGGAATATTTTTAATTCGGTTTCACTTATTTCTTTAAAGGATTTCCAAAAATATAAACAGATTTAGTATTATTTACAGTATAAGCAGACCCAATCTTTCTCAGAAAAAAAAAAAGTAAGCACTATATAAGGAATTCTCACATATATGTATGCTAATTTTAGTGTAACAAAAGAATTTGATCGTAGTTTACTTATCCGAGAAAAAATAATAGTACAAAGTAATGACATCAAATTTATTATAAAAAATAAATCCTAGAAATATTTATTTACAAAAAGGAATTGTTGAAACCGAAATTATTTGTGTTTGACTGAATATGCAGAAATAAAAGATACGAACATGAGACCCCAAATTTATATTTGCTAATTCAATATTCAATTTTAATACCCGTTTCCTAAAGCGTATTTTTCCTGTCCAAGATTTATACCTGGCATCCTAGATTAACACATTTTATGACCTGAGCGTAAGGCTCACATCATGCCGGTGCAATAAGGTCGAGTTTCGCACAGTTTTATTGCTTCTCGTTCTGTTTATAGTGTCAGCGATAGTACGTCTCGCGATAGGTTCTTTAAAAATATGCAGAAGCAATCTATCGAAACGATTGCTGCAAGTGACGTCGCCGTGCGGAGCGGAGCGTCGGAAGACGTGATGGAGTTCTGCATCGAATTAAACGGGAATATTTAAGAGCCAGACACAGAAATGATGTCATCCGACCTTCGGATCTGATCGTATGCCACATCTAATGTTTTTATTTACGGCGTTCTTGTTTGAAGTATGCACAAAATATTGGAAGAGAAGAAACCAAGATACATAGACTCGAGACTTAACGTCATGATTCAAGGAAACGAATGGTTTTCCTTAAAACTCGCACAATTTACTTATGCAAAAGAATGATAAGCGAATTAGAAAGGAGTGAACGGTATTCAGATTGATATGACGTAAATTTGTTAATTAACCTTTAAGACAATCACTATTTTGGCAGTTAAAAAGTCGTTTCCGTTTGGCAAAAAAAGCTGCGCCCGATATATCGACCTTTTTTTTTGGTCGTAATTCGGCAGAAAAGGCCTCTAAAAATGATCGCTCGCATAAAAGAACGCCCGTCGAGCGTGTAAGTTCTTATAAAACACTTTAAATGAACACATCCTGTTTTTGAATGGCACAATTCTTCCGACGTATTAGTTACACACTTTGCTACGTTTACTACGTTTCAGTATTCAATTCAGTACGTCTGGCTCGTTCCTACCGCGGCGCAATATTTAATACGATGAATTAATTGCATAACGGGACAGTTTTAATTAGCGAGTATACTATGCTCTGTTTAAAAAGAAAATACTTTCGAAGTTGAAGGTTGTTATGTTTAATTTTGCTAAAATTATTTCTGAATGAAAAACAGAAGAGTCATTTTTTTGAACAACGATCAAATACGAGAAACAAAAATTTGGTTAATAATAATAATAAAAATAATAATATATTTGCGTGTCATTTACGCTAAATAAATATACACTCACGGTCAAGTAAGTTAAGTTACGATTCAAAGAATACGTACCCTTAGTGTCAGTATGAGTGGGGAGATGATCGATAGCCGTTGTTTTCTTTACAGGGCAATAAGGGCGACGTTAGCATGTACGGAAAAAATTTTAATAGCCACCACTGTACATACACAGTTCATTGAATTAAGGAAGAAACAAAAGTGCAATTTAAGAACTCCTAAAATGACTAGAACGACTTTTCTATCAAAAATCTTCTTAATTTCCGCAGCGTAATTTTGATTGGAAGATTTTTAATCCCATTTCGTAAAGAATTATAAAACTTAATGCAGTATTAGTTAGGATTTACTTAATCTTAATAATATCTTTAGGCGAGCCTCAGAAGATCTAGTTTCATATTGACGGAAAGTATCTTTGGATAGCATTCAGTATATATTTTCGTATACGCTCCAGACACTTCAATATAAATAAGTTAGGATATCAACATGAGGAAATCCCATCATGAAAGTTGACCTCGATAACCAATATTAGCTACTGTTTTATAATTGAACTTCTTTATAATTTAAATCTCTGCAATGATGACGAATGACCCCCAGATTAAAGTGGCATATTCTAAATGAATTAAAGCAAATACACAGAATCATCGTTTGGGTACCTGGGTACTATAAAATAATGCTGGTGATTGTATTTAACAATTGCTCATGCTTTTATAACCCAGGCCATGAAAGTAAATCCTCAATTTTCTGTTCTTGACAACTAACTTTTTTATCATACTGATAGAAAGTAGTGAAAAATCTGTGTACTTCTTACTACAAAAGCATGTATACCAATGGAGAACACTTCGACACGATAGTTTTGTTGGGCGTGCATGGGAAATGCTGAAGTTGCGGTCAGAGCGTACGCTGAAAGTTATCCAAACGGGAGACACCAACGTGGAAGAACCATCAGAAAACTGGAAGATAGATTATCAGCTACGGATCAGTTCAAACCACTAGAACCTTGCAGACAGAGGTCGACTAAGAGGTGTAAGAGTGGATTCCATAGAAAATGTTTTAGGTTTAGTGAATGAAAATTGCAGAATTTCGACAAGAGAAATTGAAGACATAATCGGCGTTAGCCATTCTTCAGTTAACGGACTTCGCATTTTCATACTTTTCATTTTACTAAGACGTCTTAATTTTAGTAACTGGCCCTTTAAACATGTTAGAAGGCGATCCTAATTTTACAAAAGAGGGTTTTTCGAAGAGCGGCTATTTTAACCAACATTATATCCACTTTTATTCAGTAGAAAACTCACATTGTCGACTATGAAACTTCACACCAACTTCGCTTTTCGGTCAAATTGTGGGCAGGCATTATAGGAAATCTCATTTTGGGTATAGTATTTTTACCCAGTAGATGATAAATGGTGAGCATTTCCTAGATTTCCTTTCAAACACTTAGAAGACGTGCTAGATGATCTGCTTTTGGACAATATAAGGGATATGTGATTACAATTAGATGGGGCTCTACTCCATTTTCATGCTGGTGTTCGACAGTGGGTAAATGAACACTTTTCAAATAAATGTATTGGTCGAGGTTATACAGGCTGATCTATGACGTCAGGGAAAAACTTCGCCGGTTGATTCCTAGGAGTAATTCAAACAAAAAACTTCTAATAAACATGTGTCCGATAATGCTTTTTAACGGAAGTGTAACTCTTCAAAGTTTATAACATGTAACGTCAATCAATCAAAGCAACAGCAGGAGGCTCATTTCTTATTTCATTTGTTGCCTATGAAAACAAAAATTAGTATCTTAACATCGTCTTGAAGCTGTAAACATTCAACATGTAATAAACTTTGAAGGGTTACGCATCCGTTAAAAAGCATTATCGGACACATGTTTATTAGAGTTTTTTGTTTGAATTACCCACAGGAATCAACCGGTGAAGTTTTTCCCCGACGTCATAGATCGGCCTGTATATTCATTGTATACAGAACACCGGCAGAAAACGAAGATGTTTTAAGAGGGAAGATATGTGAAGCATTTAGAGATTTGATTTTGTTAAATTGATAAAACCATCATTTCTAACGTGCACATTGTTGCCAAATTTCTTTTATTTAAAATTTAAATAACTTTTAAAAGAAACTCTATAGGGACTAATAATGTAAGCTTATAAAGTATGGACATCATTTTTGAGACAGCCTATATATTGGATATTGTAGTATTGACAATCTAAATTCTAATTAAAGATTTTTCAACTTCCTTAGAACATGGTGCACTAACTATTATCTATTATGTTAGCTATCGTCAACAATGTGCTTATGAAAAATATATATAGGGTGCTGATAAAGTCCCGCAACAAGCTCATAATTTGTTTATTTAATATTTTTTCGCAAAATCCTGAAACAGGTAAATTTTTAATTTTTAAAAGACACCTTTTAGTCCAAAAATCTTTTCTCGATCGACATTTGTTTCTCCGCTGTGACGTCATCATTAATTTTTTTAAATGGCAACCCTAACTTTTTATGCAGATTTTGATAGTCCTTCTTATCAGCAAAATGGTGATATAAAAAATAGTACCTTACGCAACAACTTTTTTGAAAAAAAAAATTACATCGTCTGGAATCTTTTTGAAAAATTTATGTTTTGCTGCAATGAAAATCTCAGAAATAGGTTCCTGGAGAACAGCTTCAATATTTTCGTTAATTTTTACTTGTTTTTGTTTTCAATTTCAAGATAATCATTAAAATAATATTGTATTTTTGAATTGTAACGTCTATTTTTTTCGAAAAATTTGTTGTGGAAAGTACTAACTTTTTGACGTCACCGTTTTGCTGACAAAAAGGTCTATCAAAATCTGCATAAAAAAATTAGGGTTGCCATTAAAAAAACATTAAATAAACAAATTATGAGCTTGTTGTGGGACTTTATCAGCACCGTGTATATTTTTTTGCACAACTTTCAAATCGATCTACAATCAACGTTTCGCTGTGCTGTAAGAATTGATAAAAGCTTTGGTAAGTGAAGTACTTACAAGACCAAGAAATGGTTGGGGTATCTTTTCCTCTCTACAGCTTAGAGCAAAACAGCACGCTTTTATCTTGTATCTGTAGGGCTAATTGGACCAAATACTTAGGCTGAGCTTAAATTTAAGTAGTGTTTATAATGTGAGGTTACACAACAATCTAAATACGAAAGTCCGGATATTGCAGCTTTAATCTAGAGTTTATTCCCATAGTAACAATTGTTTTTATAATTGTTACTATGGGAATAAACTGAAGATTCCTCTAGGTCTAGGGGAATAAACTGAAGATTAAAGTTAAATTGCAATTGAAATACCTGACCTATGTGTGGTTTAAAGTTAAACTGAGTTTAAGTATTTGATGCAACTGGTCAATAGTTAAGTATTCTCTTTTAGTCTGTTGTATTTTGATTTTGGTAACGATTTGTTTCGTTCTTGTCATTATCTGAAACCTGGGGTACTTTATAGACCTTATGTAACTATAATACTGCGTAAATTTTTTATCAACTCTTGCCGTGGAATTTGGACGGCAAGTCGTAGCTTTACCGTAAAATAGTATAAAGGAGTGCAATGATGTACTTTTCACTCAAGCTAAGACATGCCGTCCAGATTTCATGGCAAGAGTTGATAAAAAATTTAAAAAATCACTCGGTACTTAAAACTACTTTCCGTTGCTGCCCAAGTTCACTTTGAAAGTCATCCTCAAATTGGCGAGTTTAAAAATATTTGTAAATAACTGAGCCCTTAAAAATTGTTGATACTGCAATTCGATGCATCCCTTGATGTAGTATATCTTCATAACAAGAATATTTTTCACAAAACTTCCCCAATTTTGGAGTGGCCATTAATCTCCTTCAAAGTGAATTTGGTAAAAAACAGAAATTGTTTTTAAATATATTATATTTACAAACGTACAACTAAGTTTCATCAAAATTGCGAGGAGATACTTTCCTCCTTGTAAGTCCAGAATCATTTGCCATTCTGTATTTTTGGGATAGTCTTAGGTTTTGGTCTTGTTAATTCACCAGAAGATGATTTTGGTCCTAATATTGAAATCACTATATTCTATAATCACCCATAGGAGCCCAGGCCCAAGGTTACTAAAGAGAGAAGATTGCCTGGTAAGTCGTGGAGTGACGCGTCATTCAGTAGGCCATCTATTTGTGTATATGCATTAAATGGGCCTACTGAGTGACGTTGCAGTGACGTTGAAAGTTACCAGGCAACCTGTCTTTTTAGTAACCTTGGCCCAGGCCCACTTACAAAATTCTCAATTATTATTAGTTCTCAATCAAGAGAATTTTAACATAGGTGTTTTTTTTTATGTGTTAGCAAACATTTTAGAGATTATTTACACAAACTAAAACCTAAAGTTATAAATACCGAGTGACTTTTTTAATTTTTTATCAACTCTTGCCATGAAATCTGGACGGCATGTCTTAGCTTAAGTGAAAAGTACTCCTTTATGCTGTTTTACGGTAAAGCTACGACATGCCGTCCAAATTCCATGGCAAGAGTTGATAAAAAATTTAAAAAATCACGTAGTATAAACCTAAGATTATAAGATGAACAGAAAAACAAAAAATTGCCGTCCAAATTCCATGGCAAGAGTTGATAAAAAATTTAAAAAATCACGCAGTATAAACCTAAGATTATAAGATGAACAGAAAAACGAAAAATATAGAAACTTTAGCGCGAAACGTATTTGAAAAGTTACAATTGGGTAACATCACCTTTTTTTCAATAATGGTTCGTCATGCTATCGTGGCCATGCCTTTACATAGCCACCTACATATACCCAATTTCATAATACATATAATGCCAGAAATATGTGGACGCACAAATACATTGCATTATTCACCAATTTCGTTTTATATTAAAAAAAGGTTTAAAATAACAGAAAGTGGCAGTTAGTTTTACATTTTATCCATTTTTCAAAGAAATTGAAATTTCAGTAGGCGGGCCAAATTTGTTATTACTTCCTATGGATAGGTACCTTTAAAATCGCAAGCTTCTTAAGGTTTTGATAAGCTGGTTGACAGCTTATTAGGTATTATATCATATGCCTTCAAAAACTCCCACGTAAAGTAAGTGAGATCACTTGGTTAAGACTACAACTCCACATACGTTTAATCGAACCAACGTCAACTCCAAACGTGGGAGTTTTTGAACGCCTGATATTTTGTTTAACTAAATAATAATGATGTGCTTTGATTTTGAAATGGAAAGGAAAGAGAATGGATACAACCAAAGAGACTGCTCACAAGAAGAAGTGGATCAATTACTCTTATACCAAAAAGCCTTTACGATTAAGTTAAACACAGACTTACGTCAGTCATTTAAGAGAAGAAGAAAGGAAAATAGTAATCAAAGACGTTAGTTTATTTGAACAGTGGTTTTTAACAGTAAAGTAAAAAAAAGTCAGAAATAGTTTGTATTAAATATTAAAACGTAAATAAATTAAAATCAGTATGCAAGGCCGTCGTCGATGGCAATGAAGGTCTGGACTGGACACATCAATAAAACAAGAATCTCAGCCGGCATTAAATTTAAACATGTGACCTGTAATGCGACTTTGATTGCTGACAGTGAGTTGTGGTCGAAGGCAATTAAATAAAAATCAACAAACGTTGCTAAAGAATAACAAACGTCGAGCGAGAGTGTGTGATTTAATAAGTCGCCGAAGCACAAAGAACGGAGCCCCAGATACCGATTAAGTCTAATTGTAATTTGTACTAGTTCATTGTACCAATAAATAATAGGTTCTTTGTTAGATTGCGCGCACATATGAGCGGCCGCTTAAGGGATAAACGAATAAAGGCCAAATAAGGGACGGCGTAATTTCTTAATACAAACGATGACGACGGCCTGCGCCGTTAAGCTGCATACAATTTTGCAAATTACACCATACAATCCGGCTCTTAATTGCCGCGTCCTACATATCGTACATAGCGAAGATTTCACTCATTGTTCGCGCTATGCGGTCGTGGATTGATGGGCTTTTTCATCTTCTTTTGTGTGTGAACGAGGGAATTTCAAGAAACTATTTTCACGAGTAACTGCATCAACGGAAAAAGAATGTCACACCATCTTGGAAAACAACGCGGTAATAAATTCCAGTTTGAATTTTTCCTGGCATAATAATACTTTATCATCAAAAAAAAAACCAAATCACTTGTACAAGTTCGACTTTCACACCCCATTGTAGGTTCTATGTATATAAGTTGTCGATATTTTTATACTCTTCTTTCTTGCCTAATACCTCGGATTTGCTGTAGATACTCTTGAGAGCGTCATGTCTTTGTTCTGTTGAACACACGTGAAAAAAGTATCATAATCACACAGTATTTTCAATGTCAATCTGCTGGTTTCTTTAAATACCATCATGATCATCGCCCATATACATGTGTTAAAAAATATTTTTCAGTGTTTCTCATTGGAAACTTCCACGAATTCATAGCAGTCCTTGAAACAAAAATATTACAAATGTAAAATCGCGTGACTTTGCATATAGGTACACAATGTTCATTAATAAACATTAGAACTGTTGTACATGAAGATGCATCATCGCAAATGGAAGCAATGAGCAAAGCAAATGCACGATTCTTGTATTTCATCATCAAAGCTGAAGAGAATGTTGCCAGATGGATTTTGTTTATTATACAAGACGTTTTTCTGCGCGTCTTGTAGATGGTTACTCTCCTTTGCGATAATTGAAACTCCTAACCAAGTTCTACAGAAACAAAGTTTCGTTCTTCTTTAATTAGATTCCAAAGATCGTTTTTACTACTTGCTGTTACTTGACAACAATTAATACTTGACCGAAGAACATTTCAAATTATCTGAAACTCGTAGGTAATACCGAATGTAAAGTTATTAAAATGGTTAAGGGTCGCGATCTGTTTATGACCATCATATAGCATGTCAAGTATTTTATGAGTTTCAATTAATTTGGAACGTTCTCTACTTACAAATTAATGAGAATTTTAATATTTTGTAATTATTCCGTCACACACAAAAAAACATAATGATGTTCCGTGTCAGCGTAACGTAATCGGAAGGTCGTTTGCAGCGACCAGAATAATGGTCAATAGAATCACATCGTAGAAAAAATCTAAAAACTTTCACCGCTCTGCACGTAACCCGGCTTCCATGTTAAAAGTCACCGACCATATTTCCTGTTGTAAAGAACACAATTCACGGCGAATTTCCCGCGGACCTCTCGGCGTTAGACAAAACAATTGCCTTGTTTAAAATTTCTGGCGGAAACCGCCCATTCGCCATGCGATAGATGATAGCGTTTTTGCCTGAGCACATGCATGTGTGTAAGTGTGTAACTTTTCTCTCGCTTTTAATTAACTCGCCATTGTATCACTACTTCTTACAAGTAATCAGTAAAACACGCGAATGGTTAGAGGAACGAGTTCCTTTTAGCGTGATTGTAAAAGTTGTAGCAAGGGGTGTTACTCTTATCATGAAACCTCCAGAAATAATGCAGAAGGCAATTCGATTAATTTTATGGATAATATTATGACACTGGTGGATATTAATTAATTAATTAGAAATTTGCATAAAGTCGATATTCAAAACTCTTAAATTTTCTTTTCCAAGAAGATTAACTTTGAATATAATTTCATCACAATCCTAAATGCTTACATAAAAGTGAAGTGCTTCTCTTGGTCATTTATTTTATAGCACTTTCTGCCCACGCCCACGTTCAAGTCACCTTTTATCTTCAATACTTCTATTATTACGACTTCATTTTCATCTCCTTACGACTTCTACCCACTTTTATAACCCGCAGTATCTTCTCCAAAAAGGTATTTATATAGTTCTTATTTACAATTTGCCTTTCACGTTCTCAGCCACAAGTTTTCAAAAATTGCTGCAAATTCTAAGTTCATTTCATTTCTTTTCTTGCTTGTACTGATTCATTTCGTGACTGCTACTTGGCGTATTTGTTTATTTTACTTAAAAGCATTTGTATCTTTGATTTGATTAATAAATTATATTGTAAGTTCAGGACAGTCCCATTATATGACTGCACACAGTGATTGACGGCTGTCTCTAGGGAATACAAAGAACAGAATGAAAATTATTGTAAATACTTGACGGAAAATGGAAAGGAAGGTCAAACCAGGAAGTAAGGAAGATGTAAGGGCGACCAAGTTCATAGCAATCATAAAGTGGAGACAAGAAAAAAATCAGTATGAGTAAATGAATCAAGAGGACGGAAAGGAAGTGAACATCGAGAATGACTGACTATTAACTGAAAAAAAAAAGTACTGTGAGGTTAATGCTGCTGTACTCTTTCAGAGCTTTCTATTTGTTTATTTCCAATATTAATTGGTTATCAACGAAGCTAAGGTAGACGTTATATTTCTATTATATTTTATATGTATGTCTTTTAATACCCTTTCCCTAGTTCTATGTGTTTGGCAACTTTTTAACAAATTAGTCACGTCGAACAAAAATCGAACGTTTTTAGAAGGGTCGTTGATCTACATAAACTGAGAAGAAAAGTAACCGATTATTTTAATTCTTATTTTTAAATTTAATCTGCGTTGTGATTCTCAATGATGATGCAGGATTCACAATATGTAAAATTCTACTATTTTTATAATTTTCTTGTTTATTGTACTTTGTTGAAATACATAATTCATTCTCGTTTCATCAGACTCTACTCTTGCATTTTTAAATCAAAATGTTATTAACAATTATTACACAGAGTTTGACGAATTTGTTGCCAAATAATTGTTAAAGGGTCAAAATAAAAAGAATTAAGTTGGATCTCTGAAACGCTTGAGACTATCAACAAAATTGATTGCTTTGATCTTGTTGGGAAAGACACAACCTATAATTCGTTGTGAATCAAACCAATAAATTCAAATCAAAATAAGTGTAAAAATTTCAGAAAACATATTTATGTACAGTCGCAATCATAATTCATGGCATAACCTTTACAGAAAAACTCATCGTGGACATTTTATTTGTGGTTTTCAAACAAATATAATTTACGACATCCCGGACTTACTTTTAAGAAGTAAGATTTGAATGCATTCGACGTTCATAGTTTTAAAGGAAACGGGTACGATCTGTAAGCGTCATGAATTATGATTGCGCCTGTACATTGACTGCTTTGTTGTTATAGTTGAAGAACATAAAATTCTAGGATATTTTATAGATGAAACTATGTACGAGTAGAAGGCAAAAAAGTTTGAATTATTTTAATCCCAATGAAGAATAAAAAAAATTATCTGGACAAGATGACCTTGAAACAAAATTCATTTCGATTTCATCAATCTCGCTCGACCTTTGCATTTTTAATTCAATCAAATATTAATAATAATTATGCACAGACATTTCTCTATTAAATAATTACAAAAGTAGGTCGAAAGCAATTAAAAAGAATTCAATTTGAATTCTCTGGAATGTTTGGTGTTGCCAACTGTCGCTTGTAACAACGAAAACCGGCCAGTTCATCACTTCGAGCAGCCGTCAGTTATCTAATTCGATTATTCAATGCAAACACGAGGTCAAATTTACTAAACAACTATGACGTACTTATCACTTCCAAGATTAATTCTATAAATGAATAAGCTTCGAATCAGTAAAATAAAGAAAACCATTAGAATTTATGCGCGATGATTTTTTTCAGATCTGAACTACATACTTCGGTGTTATCAAGTTAAATATAAATAGCCATTCTGTTTAGAAGTTTTTTGATTTAAATCTGATCAAGAAATATTCTAGATTTTTAATAGGACTTTACTTTTATTGATTTAATTCTAAGGAAATTTTAATTTGGATAATTAGAAGACAGCCTTGTGAGGTAATCTATCTCCTAGAAAAGTGCATATTTTTAAGTAGTCTACATTTATTGTTTAAATAAACTAAACGATTGCGTGTCGTAAGTATAATGCGAACTGTTAGCACCATTTTGCGTAGCTGACGTCATGCGCATTTCCAAATTTTATTCACAAATATTTAATTACATTTTCAAACGTCCAAATGTAGAAATTACAAGAGTAATGTTTAAATAAAAATTTTCAGGCGTTGCAAAAAAATATTTAAAATGTATGCAAATTTTTGCAAAACAAAGTGATTTAGTTTCATTGTTTTGCAAAAGTATTTGTGCCTCACTTTTTTCAGTTAATTTCTTAATTCAAATTATAAAGACAGTAGGGGAAAGAATAAAAACGGTCGTATGACGTAGAAAATTTTATAAAATTCAATTAGGGGACTTTGCAGTTAAAAAATATCATAAAAAGTAGGAAACCTAAGTTGAACTGGAGAAACTTATGGAAAGCTTCTCGTGGAAACTATACAAATGTAATTCAAAAAAGTAATAGTAAATAAGAAGAGATATATAAGCACGAATAAAAGGATTAATTCTACTTAAATGACTGTTGTTTGTAGACTTTATATAATTGTTACAAAAATATGCAAAATTTTAACATAAACAGGAAAGATCCGCACCAGGCCACATGTAAATTCAAAAACTCTAGAAGACTGATGTGATTATGCAGGAAGTCCTTCTTCCGTTTGCGTCAAACGCCGTTCTATCCCACCTCGTTAATTCCAGTAGCCAGCAACCGACACAAGCACAGAAAGGAACTGCGTAACAACAAGAAATATCATCTCGCGAATAGTGTGTGCATTAACAACCGTTTCCGTTTCGGCGAGAAATCGATAAGGACGTTCGTTCCATCGATCTCCAGGTCTCCACCATTTTACCACATACGTATTATAATAAGTTGGTAGTATCACTGAACCGGCACGTTTAACGGTACTAGAAATTGGTACTAACGTCGAAAGTGTGTCGGCTTTGTAAAATGGAGAAAACGCGACTCTATCGGTGTACTGATGACGATAATGACGATAATTGTTTAAATGTGGGCGCACAAGGAATCCATGGATTCAACCACAGTCCATACTCAAAAGAATTCTTTTTTATTTCAATAAAAATAAAAATTTATTGACACATTTAACTTACAGATATGAAATCTACAGGGTGGATTGTTTTTTTTTTTATTGGAATTTCAGTGAAGGGAGAGTACACTACCGTATACGACTGCAAATTTACTATTTGAATATTTAGAAAGTATTGGCGAACTTACGCAATTTAAAATGGAGTTCTGTAATAAAAACAACTTGAATTGGTCATGTAAATCTTTACAAGTTGAAAGAGATTAATTGTCCTGCGATAAATACTGGAATTACTTGTTTGCTTTCGACCAAATTAATGCAATATTAATGTCAACTGCTCCGGTTGTGGGAGTGTATAATCATTTATTGAAAGCAAACTGCGCAGGGCGGTACTCAGTTTTATGTTTAATAAATTCTTTGAGATATTTATTGCCGCGCGAATCAATAAAATATAATATCTAAGGTTTGATAATAACTGCAATTAGTTTTAGAAAGTTAACTTATTGAAGTATAAGTTCAAAAAATGTGATTGATACTGACTCTTGCCTATATCAATACATATTATTATTAATAATATTTCAGCGAATTCCTAGAAATATAATCTTTAGAAGATCTATGTCATAATGAAATTTTAAATTGACATGTAAGTGTATAATTTTATAAATAACAAATAGAAATTAGGAGAAAGAATGTTGATTTAAATTTGATAAAATTTTAACACTTAGTGGTTCGAATGGTAATAGCGAGTAGTAATAGATGTTAATTTAAGTTAAGTGCAGTTACAGTAAACGCTCAAATTAAGACTAAAGCAAACTAAGGGGGTCATTCTAATCGGGGTTACAAGTTACAACTTGGTATGATCCTACTTCCGATACTGCACAACGTTTTATCCTGTTACCAACGAACATTGCCGAGATTGTAGCTTCTTATCAGTTGCTTAGGTGGTGCCACCGTTGCTAGGTTGCAAATCCGATTAGAATGACCCCGTAACTGTGGCAGGACATTTAAACAGTGCGTGACCCCATCGACATGGAGGAAAGACTCCAAATCAACGATCTCAACCTAGAGCAGCTCGAAAGGGTTAAATATCATGTTGAAAAACTATTAGTGCTAAGACAAATAATTGAAGCTGACAGGAAAGTTGAATCCGACCATCCCATCCAATAAAAAGACAAGGTGCTGCGATTCAGATGATCAAGAAATGGGCTTCGAAAAGCCCCGAAAAGTACAAAAGAAGAGCAAAAACTCCACAGGCCAACCAGACACAAAGCTATGCACAGGTAACAGATACGAAATACTAGATCAGAACGACGATACATATTCTCATACAGACATAACCTCCAACAAGATCCCAAGCATTAATGACCCTCCTGCACGAATCCCCCGATCACCATCGGATAGAAAGATAAATGGATACAAATCGCCAACGCCTTAAGATCTAAACCTCTCCACTACACCAAAGCAACAGACACCAGTGAAGAAATAAAAATCTCGCCACAGGCAGCCGACGACTACAGAGGCATCACGTCCTTCTTGGACAAAGGAGCAGTACCCTATCACACCTTCAGCCTAGGCAATGATAGAAAACTTAAGGTAGTAATTCGAGGTATCCCACAAGAATTCTCCATTGAAACAATAGAAGACAACTTAATCTAAAAACCAATAAAAGTAATTCGCATGACTAAAGGCCAAAACAAAACACCCGTGCCCCTAGTCCTAATAATAGTTGCTATAGAATACAAGCACATCTACAACCTTACAAGTGTATGCGAAATAGATATAAAAGTGGAACCACTTAGGAACAATTTATCAGGTGGACAATGCTACCGATGTCAACTCTTCGGTCACTCACAAGCGCGATGCAAAGCCGAGTACAAAATGTGCAAAATGTGGAAATAACCACCGGACGTTTGACTGCCCAAAAACAAAGTTCGACCAGCCCAGATGCGCCAACCGCTAACTTCAGGGGTTGCGCCTGCAACTCTAAAAACAAAGTCACAATCACGCCCCCAATACCATTGAATACCAAACTCACAACCCCTTCTAAATCTTGAAGGCAAAGCGTTCTCCCCTCTTCCGAAACACAACCAGACAAACACCATAGACAATCCAACTACTACCGCTCCATCCTGGAAAACACCAAATCACAATAATAAACACACCCAGATCCTTGCAGAAATGATGCTAGAATACTGTGCCACGAACCCAGGACCAACAGAAACCAAGCAATTTCTACGGAACACTCAAGCAATACTCAACCTAACATGGAACAACGCAAAATAAAACCTAACTCCCTCGAAGTCATCTCCTGGAAAGCCAACTACGATTCCAATAAAATACAAACTCCGTGATTTTATCGCTAGAGCCAATGCGGAAGTAGTTCTTCTATAAGAAACTAAATAGAGACCATAAAAGAAACAACACATACCCAAGCCACTAAAATATTGAATCAGTTGACAAGCATATCAACACAACACTTGACTATGCCAAAAATTACGACGGACGACACCAACGCAAAATAAAGAGGCCAAGGATGGCCCTACACTACTGAAAGGAGAAGAACAGGAAAATAGCTACTGAGCACAAATTAAGAAAACACTGAGGTTTATCCACTGAGATAACGGCCCAGCAGTCACCCCCAAGCAAGAAAAAAAAAACTTAGTGGTTCAATTCATTGAAACAAAAAAAAACATATACTTATTCAAAGATTAATGTTGTGAATACAGGTGAAACGAAGTAGAATTTCTTTCTACGACTTTTTTTTGAAAAAGAAGTTTTTTCATTATTAACAATCACCATTTTAGATAATTTCCTTTTCCATATGTTCCATCCTCTTAGCCTGACACACATGCATAGTTCAACAAGTATACAAAGATTGCTCTACAATCTCATTATAGATTAAATATGTATATGTCACTTTTTGCAAAGCGCAGCCTTTGCCTATGGTACCAGAAACGACAGCGTTTTCTCAACAATGTCTCTAGAGTATCGTGGTCCTATCTTGCTTAATCTTGACAATATTTTAGTTAGTTTTTGAGCGAGTCTTTTATCATAGGAATGTTCTGGAATGTTTTCATTCTTTGTGTTAGTAATTCAAACACCCCACTGCTCACCTACCAAATGAACTTTTGCCTGCACCATTTGATATTCTTTATGTCCCCTCTAAGCCTTGGCAGTTCGTTTTCTTCTACGTCTAAATCATAGCCACAAATCACGAAATTTATTCATTTCGCCAGCGATTCCAAGACCGCTCCAATGCCCCCCCCCCGCCCATTGCCTCTGAACCCGTTACTGCTTGCCTAGAAGGCTTCAGCGTCCACTTTGGGAACCTATGGTGTAAATCAAGTTTAGTCTATTCTAATTTCACAACTGCAAGAGAACACCTTGCCAATCTAAGACCACTAGAGAAATGCTATGGCTCTTTTCTTCTTATTTATTAGTGCCATGCACATATCTCAATGATTCACGTCTGTCTCAAGGTAGACATCGAGAGCCTCCTACGCCATGGCTCTTTTCTTCTTTTTCAGTACCGTCCAAGTACATATCTCAATGGTTCACTTCCTCTTGGAGGCAGTAACCATTGTTTCAAGACAAAGTTTGGTTTAGTTCTTGGACCTATCCGGCATGGTTCTTCTCTTCTTAATCAGTAGCGACCATGCACGTATCTCATTGGTTCACTTCTGCTTGAAGGTAGTAACAATTTTTTCAAGACATATTTTGGTTCAGTTCTTGGTCTTCATTGATAGCTTCCTTCGCCATGGTTCCTTTCTTCTTATTCAGTGGCGCCCATATTTCAATGGCTCACTTCCGCCTGAAGTTTGTTCAGTCCTTATTCTTCATCGATAGCCTCTTACGCCCTTAACAACAAGTAAGAGTCAGTTTGTTCTCAAATGTTAAGATGCTTCACAGATTTGTATGTACACGTATACAGAAATAGGACGACACAGAGCCTATATTATGCTGACATTATGTCGGTTTTGTTACCAAGGGGCAGTAGCGACTCATACGCAATTGAGAGAGCTGCTGATGTGAACTCTGTATTGTTTGTTCTTTGTTTGTGTTGTTAGACACAGCTATCGCTGCTAATTGTGTAGCACCTAAAAGAGTTCAAATCACCGTCAAGACTTGCCATCCTTTGTAAGCCAAGAAACTTAATCAATGGTCTGTTGATCTTCTTCAGTTATTATCAGTTACGAATATAATATGTATTTTGAAATATATCTTCTTGTTTTGCCACAGATTTTATCGCAGATCCAAAGGCTTTAACTTGCTTTTCCTCAAACGACAATTCCAGATACCTTCTTATCTAGAATGATACGTAAATATTTCCCTTGCTTCACAAATGGTAGGGTTTGAAGTAAAGGGAAGGTCTAAGTAACTCGATCCTACTCTAGAAGATTGCATAGTAACAGAAGATTAAGTACTTCCACTTTAAACTAACCTTGTGTTGTACCCAACATTTCTTGAAGTGCCCCAAGGACGGATACTTTATAGTTACCTCTGTCAAATTTGATTAGATCAAGAAAATATAAAACAAAATTTATAAGAAAGTGGGGGGGACATGGCAAAGGAGATGTAATAAGATTTGAACGCGTCAAGACTGACCTTTATAAAGAACCAGTAATAACCAGAATTATCAAAGCGCAAGGATATGATGGTTTGGTTATATACTGAAGATAAAAGAATGATGCATTATTAGGAAGGTGATGAACAAGAGAAGAAGAGGAAGTGAAAAAGAGGGAGAAAAGAAGAAGAAGGCCGACAGTTGAATGGAAACGACAGGTAGAGGAACACTTAAAGGAAGTGTGAGAACACCACCAGAAATAAGAAGCACTGGAGAAGAATAATAAAGAGGTTTCTTGATCCATAGATCCTGGGTTTTTTCATAGCTTTGGCCTGTAGGCTTGCAGTGCTATACACATCTATGTACGCATAAGTAGACAGCTCTATGTTAATCAAAGTTCATCTTTGTTTCATGAGTAACATTGTATTCCAAGAGTTAACCACGACAATAATCACGTTGGTAAATAATATTAACAATGACTTGCAACTAATATGGTCGTGTTATTTTAGAATTTAGAACAAATATAGAACAAAATTAAATATTCGGTTCTTAACGAGACAGTTCTGTGTGACCGTAAGAAATTAGAGCTCGCACGTACACGTGTTAATTAACGCAGTTCGACTGTGTTAAAAAAACAAAGTTCTGTCCACCTCTGTGTTTACTCGCGTTAATAATAAGAGCGTCCGTGGGCGTCGCGTCAATTACTCCGTTTACAGGCAAGCCGTATCGAACGTAACTGGAAAATATGACGAGGAATGTGCATTGCTCCAGATCCGTTTACCATAACTCGGTTTATAAATAATGTATTTTACGCGTAAGCAGCAACAGCTCTATTTTTAAGCGATCCGAGGCAATTTTTACTTCTGAGAAATTGCGCGAAGCGCCCAGAAAAACGTTTGCTTTCTCTTTGGGGCATTCAGCTTTGGGACAGCAACATAATAACAAAGATTAATTGCTTTGATTACATTTGTATTTGTCTGGTAATCGAACTGGAATTCTGGTGAGTAATGATACAAACGTTTGAGCAACACAGTGTTTATTTGTAGTGGTCATTGTGGTCTGAATTGATGTATGTATCTCTTGGGAAAGACATTGCCTATAATTCGTTGTGAATTGGACTTTAACCGCAGCTAAATAAGTTAAAATCAAAACTAACAGATGGCGTACTGTAAATGCACCGCAAAGTATTCATCAGTGTTTGTTGGTTAGTTCTCCAGTTTTACTCAGGAAATTTATTTGAACTGAATCAAAAAATAAATTGCACAGCAAAATTTCATTTGTATTTATTCTTGTAGAAAAGAAGCCCTTTTCCCCTCGAACGAATGAATCATAAAATTAATGTATACCAGTGACCACATTTTTGAATATCATTGTAATCGTTTGACTATCATTCCAGAGACCTTTTTATTTAGAATGAAACGTAGATATTTTCTCTTGCTTCACAAACGGTAAGGTCTGAAGTTAAAGGGATGACCTAAGTAACTCAATCCTAATCTGGTGGATTACTCAGTAACCGTTTTGTGGAGATTAGTTGCTCCCCATTTAGACCAACCTTGTGTCGTATCCAATATTTTTTTAAATGCGTCAGTGATGGACACTTTGCCTTAAGTAAAAACTATAAGGAATTAGAGGGGACATGGTAAAGAAGATGCAGTAAGATTTGAACGCATTTTGTCTAAAACTGACCTTAATAATGTACCAGTAATAACCAGAATTATCCAAGTGCAAGGATACAATGCTATGGTCATATACTAAGGCCTGGTTTATCAAACACAAGTTAACTTTAAGTTAAGGTTAACCTTCAGTTAATTACCATAACAACAATTGTCTTCGTAGTAGTTACTACGGGAACAAACCGAAAGTTAGAGTTAACTTGGCCTAAGGATGAAAGAAGGACGCATTATTAGGAAGGTGATGGACAGGAAATGAACATTTATAAATTGATTTATGAAAATATGATTTTAATTCATAATACTTTGTATTTCACAATGTTTTATTAAGATCAGTTATGTAATTAATTGTTTCATCTTTTTCTCTGTGAAATAATTCCCTAACACATAATTAGCCAATTATATACAGTTGCCTCAGGCTTCGTGACACTATTAATTATTTTGCCATTATTTCTCTTTTTTTTTCTTCAGTTACATTATTACTATTAACTGCTTTAACCTTTTCCATTTTCAGTTCTTTATCTAAAAGTTTTCGAAACTGTTCGCAATTAAGTTTTTTTTTCGTAAATTTAATCACATGGTTATCTTTTTCTTAGGAAAATGAGAAATTTAATTGAACGATTGAACTTTTCTACTTATTCAAACTAACAAACAACCCTTAACGAGTTTGTCAATTATGAGAGATCTGAATAAGGGCCTTAACTTTTTTGTTTAACTCATATTTGTTCTGAATAATACAATCATAAACTCAAAATCACTTTCTCTCACAGTTCCAAGCAACAAAAAGCGATTACATCTCGTCGGATATTAAAGAAATAATTTAACATTCATGTTGCTGTAACGTGATATGGATGAAGGCGAAACAAGTACACCAGCGCAATGCAAAAACTAAAATACTTTCATTAGACATTCAGCTTGCTGCAACATTTACATGTCGAGGTGCCACGCAACAGACTGTAACAGCGATTCTTCGCGAACTACTGTTAGGTGGTGTGAACCAGCTTCAATGCGAAGTCACATGTAAATGGGGAATTTTAAATTTTTAATGCCCTCACAACATTGAATATGCGATGTTCAAGTTGGAAATTTTCGAATTTATTTATACCATGACATTAGACAAGGTTTGATTTCATGATAATTTTATGCTGCCATCAATAAAATTGGCGGCCACGTCAAATCACTTGAAAACGACACACTTTCACGTTTTCTTTTTAATATAAATTAAATTACATATTATTGATGTAAAATCAAGTCAAAAATGGGAATGGGTTTCTTGTAACTTCGACATCACGAAATCTCTTGAAATTAAAGAAGTTCTCGAAACGTGATGTTAACAGAACCTTAATTGACACAATAATGGTCCAGCGAGTTAAAACCGTCTTTTAACTCTTTTAATCGTTAGCTCTTTCGTCACTATTTCTTGAATAGAATCGCATAGTTTGTGAAAAAAAAAACAGTGCACCACTAACTACACAATAAAACAGTTTGAAGGAGAGTCTCGTCGCATAGTGTCTATTAAAATAGTATTTTGATAGGGAAGGTGGAGTGAAGGGTGAACGTATCATGAGTCTGTCAACTTGCAAATGTTGGTTCAGAAAGTTTCGGATCGAAATCAATATCTTCAAGGTAGACACGTTTTGAAATATCAGTTGTTGTTAATCAAGAGGTCACACACGAAATGAGGAATTGAGGAACTTGCTTCATGTATCAGGAAATTATCGCTGGCTTGTTTAACAATGTCAAAATCCAAACATACTCAGTACTCCAAGGCAACAGTAAAAAAAATCCAAGTGGTCTTAAAATAGTTAATCTCGTGAATTAATTCATTTTGAACTTGCTTCTAATTAGGCGTGAACTGTATTGCTAACAATTCAAATATCCGAGACTATCCTCGAACAGGCAGATAGTGGTTTTATTCTTACTTACTTGATAATGACAGGCTCCATGTGGTTATTCTGATTGGACAAAAAGTTCAGAAGCTAGAATGGTCATGTGTCCCATACCCATCATGAAGTCAAGATATCCACTTGTTTCGACCACTTCGAGGAAAACGATTCCAAAACTTAGAAGAAGTACAGGAACAATTGAAGGAGCAACGATACCACAAAGGTGGAAAGACATTATTAATAAGAATTTATTGTATTATGTAGTTGCAAAATCTCTATTATTATAAGTCTTATTTAGAGGGTCAGAATATTTGACTCACGCTAATATTATGTTCAATAAAATGTATAATTTGTTGGGTTCCTTAAAACGCAATATCAAGCGGTTTGAAAATCTCACAATGTTTAGGGGGATTTAAGTTCCGACTTATCGCTCGTATAATGTCAAAGAAATTGATATTTGGATAAATTCTTGTTGAGAGGATAAATTATTCAAAGAAATGAATGTTCATATTAGTAAATACATAAAATAAAAGGTTTCTGCAGACGACATTTAAACTCGAAGAACTTAACACCGAGAGTAATCATTAGATTACTCTTGCAATTTGTGTGTAATTACGACGTTTCGACATACGGTGTTGCGTTTTACGATCTCGACGATAAATGCAAAACTGATTCCGCCGCTTTTCCCTTGTCTTCGGCTGCTACTGGCCATTAACATTTGGAAAAAATACTGCATCGTCGATTTCATGCACGACTGAATTTATTGCCCTTTGTTTCTTCTCTTGCAGACGTATTTAAGGCAATGTACCTATACATCAGTGAACAATGAAATGACGACGATGTCGTATTTTCGAGGTGCAGACGACTTTTCATTACGAGAATGTTGAAAATTATAAACAATATTCGGTTTGACCTTCAATTCAAACAAATACTCAGAGTGATTGATATTTTAACAACAAAAAAAAATATTTTTTTTTCAGTTAAGAAAGAAGTAAGCATCACCAGCAAAAAAAAACTGAAATACACTAAAGGAAGAAATAGTTTTACTCTCAATATTTTCAATTTATTGAATAATAACCAGAGAGACTACATTTTATGCATCTTATTAACGCGTCCTATGCCCGATTTCTTCATCGCCTTATCTTGAGGTTAAATTTATCTGTCAGTTAGAATGTGACACATATTATGTGTACGGCAAACGCTACGTCACATTCCAACTGTTAGATAAATTAACCTTAGGTTAAACATGGTGAAGAAATCAGCCACTAGTCGGTCAAGTGGAGAGCATAAAAGTCTTACGCGATCGTGGAATCAGTAACGTAGTGTTCGGCTACGTACCCGTTGCGTTATGCTTGCACTCAAGGTAAAGTGTATAAAATGTAGATTCTCTGATAATAACCAACTTTTACTTTCCTAAAGCCCGGTTTTTTCACCTGCAGTTAACTTTATCTGACGGTTTATTCCTATAGTAACAATTGTGATCACAATCGTTACTATAGGAATTAATCACCAGATAAAGTTAACAGGAGGTGAAAAAATTGGGCCTAAGTAAGGTTCTTATGTATAGAACTTCACAATTCATAAGAAATTTGATTTAATGGTAGTTACTTCCATGTGTGTTCTATCATAAGTTTTGGGAAAAATTTTACGCTTCAATTTTTATTACTAAATAAAATCCAATCAAGCTGCCAGTAGGTATAACCAGCGCGGAATAGTTCTTGATCAAATGACATTTGCAAAATGTCAGACAAACTTGAAATATGCTAATCTCTCTATGACTGACAATGAGTTGAACGGATGCCGAAACGTGAAATCCTTAACATTTTTAGAAATAAAAATATTGGACTCTTTACCGAACACTAAAAGAATACATGAAGAAGATATATCTACTATGTATTTAAAGGTACCTAAAAGTGGGAAACCCGAATATTGATCTCAGAGAGAATTAACAATATTTTTCAAGCCACTGAAAAGAAAGTTAAAAAGTCGTCGCCGAAACTGGGTGGACAATCTGGAATTTTGCACGAGGCATTGGCCAAAAATCACATCAACTACCGAAAAAGGAAAAAAATGTCTTAAATACAAAACGACCTAGCTTACAGGCGTTATTTTAGTAGCAGCAGGATTATGGATGACGAAGTCCTTATGAAGTAAAATATGAGTCAAAAGCATAATTTGCAGATAAAATTTGGTTGGATGTGCAATATCAAAGTCAAGAATGTCAGAACCTTGCGTCGGAAACTTCACCTCTAAGGTCCAGTTTAAATTTAGGCTGAAGCCCAAACCCATAACAATGATTATTTTAACAATTTTTGCTAAGGTTTTTGTGTTGTATAGAAAAGATCGGGATAGCTAGTGTGTAAAACAAAAACAGTTCATAAGAACTCAAATAACAATCAGAATTACTTCTGAATGTATTCTTTCAAATGTTAATTATTTAGAGTTCATTATTATTAAACGAGAATATGTTGAATACTATGATGTATTGACTACGTTACATGGAAGATGAAGACAAAATGTTAGGTACAATTAAACAGTACACAGAAGAGAGATGGCCAGAAAAAAAAATCAAATTATTAAAACTGCATTATATATATATTATATATACTATACTATAAATCTCGAGACAACATATCAATCAATGACCACTTAGGAATTAAGAAATGTAAATCTAGAATACGTCAAAGTGTTTGGTGGCCTAATATCAAGAGTCAAATAGAAGATTTAATAAACAATTATGAAAACTGTCTTAAAACTAAATCGCCTAGAACCGAACCATTTTTGCAACTTGAAATACCTACCTTACCATGGCACAGAGTGGGAACAGATTTATTTGAACTAAATGGAAAAAATTACATAGTAATACAAGATTATTATAGTTTGTATTTGATAGTATTAAAGAGATTAGAAAGTCAAGAAATCATCGATAAATTAAAGACCGCATTTGCTTTCTTCGGAATTCCAAGAGTGGTAATGCAAAACAGTTTGACTGCGCAGAATTTAAAAATTTCGCAACTGAATACGGATTTAAATGGAAATCAAACTGTCCAAAACATTCGCAAGCAAATGGTCTAGCAGAAAGCGCTGTGAAAACAGCGAAGAAAATACTAAAAAGATCAGAAGACTATCACTTAGGGCTTCTAGCATATTGTAACACGCTATTAAGGCGCGTTTCCACGAGGCCAGTAAACAGGCCAGTAGCTGGAGTCCTGTAGCTGGACTTGACCGTCCAGTGAATTCCTATTTCAACTGGCATCCAGTGGTGTTTACACGAAGCTAGTCACTGTAGTCCAGTCACAGGACTCCAGCTATTGGCCTGTTTACTGGCCTCGTGGAAATATGCCTTTAGATTGTGGAGCGTTACCAAGCCAGTTGTTAATGAGTAGTGTTCTACGAGATAAAAATCCAATAACGCAAAGAAAGTCGAAACCGAAGGTCGAAAATACACAGGGGATACAAGATAAAAAAGAAACTGCCAAAAGAAA
Organism: Dorcus hopei; assembly: GCA_033060865.1. Lineage (NCBI taxonomy): Eukaryota > Metazoa > Arthropoda > Insecta > Coleoptera > Lucanidae > Dorcus > Dorcus hopei. Next base: position 23,339,405 of record CM065422.1, on the reverse strand, counting down.
ACAAAAACACTACTATGATAAACGGCACAGACTAACAGAACAAAGAAAACTCAAACCGCAGGAGAGAGTGTGGATAACAGACATTCAACGAAAAGGGATTATAGAAAGACAAGATGGACCAAGACTATATACACTAATTACTGAAAAGAGAAAGATACGAAGAAATAGAATTCATTTACAACCCTTACCAACAACAGGCCAAAGGAATAAAGATCAATCAACTAACTCGTTTTATTTGCATTAAATCGTCAACAGATGAGAAGGATCAAGATAAACATTCAATCCAGACGGAAACACTGCCAACTCAGAGAGACAAATTCCCACAAAAGAGAGAACAACAGACTCAACAACAACTACGGAGAAGTACCTACAAGGAAAACCGAAACTCCCAAATACTTAAAGTATTTTAGAATGTAAAAACAAAGAAGAAGAAGAAGGGGAGATGTGATGTATAGAAAAGATCGGGTTAGTTAGTGTGTAAAAAAAAAACCGAATAATAATCAGAATTAATGTTGATTACATATTTAGTGTTCATTATTATTAAAGAAACCCACAGCGTGTATTGATTACGTTACAGCTTTAAGCTTCGGCTTAAAGTTAAGTTGGAATTGTACAACTGGGCCTTAAAGTTAGAGGCGAAGGTGTAAATGCAGGATAATTATATTCGTAAATGTTAGCCAAGTTTGTTTGACTTTATTTAAATTCATCATCAAAATGATGACATAATAATTTTCTGGCCAGATTTGGGTTCATCTTATTATGCAAGAATTTCTTATCTGAATACAACATTAATTATGTACCTAAAAAAAAAAGAATTTTGGGTAGAGGTCGTTAGAAAATTTTATAATAATGGTTGGATTAGAAAATTTTATAATAATGGTTGGAAAGTCCAAAACGAACAATAGTTAGAGACAAGAATTTTTCAGAAGATCCGGGAGGTAGAGGCCTTGTCCTAAGCTTGTCCTAAGAAACAATTATGTATTAAGAAAATTTCAATTTTATAAAACAATTGTTTCAGGATGTGGGAACTACTCCTTGTGTCCACTTATTAATAAAAATTTGGTACAGTTTGCTCATACTTATTGTTAGTACATTTTGGTTTACTTTAATGTTTACTGTGTCAAAGCAATCTTCGAGTTGATGATTTTTGCACAGAAAATAATGCTTGTTGATTTCCAAAAACTATGCGAGCACTTTACTTTCATTTCTTAAGATTATGTTAATAGCTAACCATATACCTGCATTCATTCCCGCCGGAAAGTGCAATCGTGAAGGAAATAACGTGTGTTAGTGAAGTACGAGATGCCTAGTCAACATTTTTACTTCCTTCGGGAATCATGTTGGGAATGTTCCAATGTTTCTGGCCGACACGATAAACATTTAGTTTCGTGTAGACTTGTTTATACCTCCACTATTTCCAAAATTCAGTTTGTGTTAGTGGGTTAGAACAGGATTTGTTTCGTTTCAACTTCTTGAAGGGAAAGATTGTCGAAGGAAAGAATGGCATGAATGAATGTTGGTGTATGCCTAGCTAATAACATATACCTAATACTTTGATGTTTCAGGAAGTTTCGGTAGAATATCAACTAAAGAAGTCATTTTCAGAAATGAAGGCAATACAACGACTTTTGAATACACTGAAAAAGTAGCAAAAAGTTGACATTACATTTTAAGTATACGCACATTTAAAAAAATTGATTAACTTTAACTTTTGGTTTATTTCCATGCCTACAATTGTAAATTGTGCGACTGTTTCTATGGAAATAATCCAGAGATCAATAAAATTAACTAAGAAAAAAGAAACTAGATACCAGTAGAATGAAATCGTTCTTAAAGATTATGTAAATCTTGCCCTGGTAAAGCAAATGTATGACGTTCAATATTGAAATATGACTATGGAGTTACGGTAAAAGAGAGAGTTATGATAAAAACATGTTTGTATGGTACGCTTGGTATGTCTGGTTACAAAGTAGCGAAGAAGTCACAGTTTTTGGGCTTAATACCATGCTCGCCGCGTGACAATTTTTCGCAACGAGGAGTTTCGGCGATAAATTTCACCGATAATTGCAAACCACTGTTTAAGAAACCACCGGGAGGTCATCAGCGCTGTTTTAAGTCAGGTGCAGTTAGGAATGCGCACCGCAATGGATCCACTTACTGGTGGAGGAGGAGGCGGAGGGGCGAGCACATATGTTGGTGCAGGCTCGGAGTTAATGTCCGGATGACCGCGGATCGAGGCCAGCAACAGGTTGCTCGATAGCGCATCACAGATTTGAATCAACCGGACAGGAGGAGGGCGCTCAAATAACCAGTTCGTCCAAATATTTTCTATTTGGGCAAGGCCCCGGCATGTGTGACACGATTGTCGAACTCTGATAGCTGAACAATCGCGATTTGAATAATTGCGGATTATGTAGATATCACCTCGTTGGCTTGGCAAATAATCAAATGGAAATTTTTGCACAACTACCTCGCCTGAGAATTTATTTGGTACTTCGAAGAGGTACCAAATTAAATGAAGGCATACACCTAATGATCAAAACTATTTGGACTGATCCTTGCTCAAATTAATCAAAATTAACTTAGATAAACGAACCATTATTCTTCTCTTTATTTACTAGAAACATACATACTTACATATACATATCTAGAAGACTGATAGATGTTTACTGTATTGATCTAATTACTTTGAAGAATAAAAGTTTTATGGAATGCAAATTGTTTTTTAGAAATGCGAAGAAATAATTTGCTTAAATCTTCGAGAAACCAAGTCCCTCGTTAGTTACAACTTCAAATTGCACTAACCGCAGAAAGGCGGGGCCTAAGTAACAAATAACTCATTCCGAAAACTCGGACATCTGAAACTTTCAACGTTGCCGTTTATTTATTGATTCTGCAGGAAGAGAAATCTAAACTGTAAGCTCAACGATATCAAAAGAATATTTTCACGGAATCGATGTTTAAAATTCTTTGAGGAGAGAGAAACTTTGCTTTTTGGCGGCGAAAACTCGAACTGAATTAAAAAATAATTCTGAATTGATTAATTTATTAATTGATTTATATGAATGCGAACGAATTCTGAGCGCAGAGATAAACAGAGGTTGATTTATAATAAATTGTGAAGATATTACTCTGGCAAATGTTAAATCATGTTTGGCTCTTGTCCAGAAGAACAATATTTACTGGAACAATATTTCAAAAATCGAATAGCTCGCTGTACTGTGAAATATCACTGTGGGTTTCAATGCGAAAGAAACACTTTTTTTTATAAGAAGAAATGGACTAACGTATTTTTTAATTATTATGACAACGTGCATCGATGATGTGATTAATTAGAAATCACCAAAAATTTCAACGTTAGGGTTATTTAAGCAGAAATGATTGTGCAGACCATGGAAATAAACACATATTTCGTAATCTAGAAATTCCTTTTCTTTTGATGTACTGTATATGGTTCAATATAATAAATTATTACATTATATTATTATTATACAGTTTTAAATCAGTTCGGAACTGTACTGCTCATGCGCTCTTGCTTACAGCTCATGCGCTCTTACTAAAAATGCTGTGTATTTAGCAAGGGCGCATGAGCAGTACGGTTCCGAACTGATTTAAAACTGTAGGAACAAAGCTATTAATGTTCTGAACAAAGAACTCCTTCTTGTCTATCTGAATTTATTTTAACATTTCGATTACGGCTTTGGTTGATTAAATATAACATACCACTTCATAAAAAAAAAAACGAAAATATAAATAGCGTGTCGTTGAAACCTTTAGTACGATATTAATTAAATTACATCAGTAATTATTTTTTTTTAGTCAACAATATCGCACATCGTGAAGTATTTATAGTCCCAGTCACTTTGTTTCATGTGTAGAAACAGGCGAGCACTTCGATGGAAAAAAATTACGCAAGCCCCGTTTATTTATAACGTTGGTAATGTCGTCCACATAATTTCACAGTTCGCGATGTTATCGTCTGTTTATAATGATGTGTCAGTGATCCGAATTACATATAGCCGATTACGTATCGGTTATCTTGAAATTCTGAGAATGTTTACGCTAGCTGTAAATACCGTTCATTGTTTTATTTTGGCCACACTGAAAAGATCGACTTAGAGCCTTCCTTGGAGACTGGATTGTCGAAATATTCATGATAAGGAAACTATGGATTTGGTTCGTGATTAAAAATAAGAAATATTAGGAGCAATTCAAAACAATCTGCTTCAAAAAATGTGATAAGCGAGTATTAAGTTAAATTCCAGAAAATCTATTGGGACAATTTTCTATTGGCCTTTTATTTTGACTACTGTTACCTGCTCTTTCTCTTTTCTTCCTGTATTTCCTTAAACTGAGGTTATTGATTGGAGCAAGTTAGGGAGTGCAACTTTTCACTTTTGAAGGCTTGAAGTAATTAGTTTTTAATAAATTTATAATTAAAGACAACATATTTATTACTCAATAGTTCTTCTGTTTTATAATAGATTCCTAGCAAGTTTTAGAATCAAAACATAACCAGTAGTTAAAATGGACCATAAAAGTCGTTCGTGAGTTATAATCGTAAGCATTTGGAACGAAGTCAATGTCGACCACAAAATTTGTACCACAACTTTTATGGTCGATTTCGATTGTTTAAAGTGACTTATTTGTTTCGACCCTTAGTAAATAAGCGTTTCTATATAAAACGAATAAACTCGCCTCAGCTGAGACTCACCCTGGCTAATAACGATATTCATACGCAATCAAAAACAAGAAATATTTTTGGCATTTCAGTTTTATCAGTTAAGAAAGAACGTAGCTTCGAAAGACTGATATTTCTGATTCTGGTATTTACATTTTTGGAACGTACATTCATTCAAAAGACGTGATAATTTCAACGTAAACAGCCAAGCTTCATCCCCAGTACACAAATAAACAGTTCATGGAATCTCTGTTTGGTGTAACTGGAGGATATTCTCCTTACCAACTCTCTCCAGTGGAGATTTGGTGATGAGAATACACACACTAGAGGGTAATACTTAGACTAACTGTATACATACATTGTATAGTCGTGGCCATTAAAATAGTTATTGCCGCTAAGGGTTACGTATATCCTTCGAATCATAACGATTTACTTACTTGGTTACAAGTACAGCTTCAGAAGTAGGGCTGTGATGCCCTTTATAGTATCTATGTATACTGCCTTCTAAATGTATCAAAGCACTAATTGTAAAATAAACTCATGGCCTTAAGGCCCAGTTGTACAATTCGAGTTTAACGTTAAACCAAAGCTTAAATAACATGGCTGCAATGGACGTTGCTACGGGTTTAAGTTTCGCTTAAAGTTAATCTCGAATTGTACAACTGGGCCTAAGAAGTATTTCAATACGGTTACACATACATAGCGTGTCCCTTATAGATGTGTCAAGTGTTCAATTGAAAAGTTCATCAAGTAACCTCTGAATTTTTCATAACATTGTGAAGCAGGTCTTTCAACATATACAAAATTATAATTGAAAGACGTTTAAAAAAAGTCATTTTACAGCCATTACATTTTAATCGATGTAAGCATAAACATGTATTAATACTACAGATGGTTTAAAACAGAAAAAAAGTTTATTAAATGTAAGCAACAAAGTAAACATCACAACATTGAAATGCGAGAGTCGGATTGCTAGAAACCGGATGCGTAAATTACAATAATTTCAGTGGAATATGCAAACGCATTGAATACAAAATAAGTTCAATAAACATCCGCCGCTCGTGATGTTTGTTTACGAGAGCAATAATTACGTAGATAATTTATTCTCCGCAGTCTAAATACCGACGGTATCTCCTTAAAGTAAAAGTAACTAGTGCAACGAAATGTCTGAGAGCGAATGGTATTACATCAGCCACGAGAATGGACACAGAACAGCGCACAACTTTCGAAACGCTATCGAAACGCTTTTGGTTGTTGCATACGTGCAAGTAGAGGCGTCGGAGGAGACAGTATAGTGATTCAAAAAGTTAAAAAAACAATTTCCTTATATTATATACCTATGTGTAACTTTTGTAAATCTCATTTAATATTATCATAGACAACGGTGGTAGAAAAAGTGTACCAATTCAGTATCCAAAACATGTTTGCTTTAATTCGTGGTTAGGGTGTATACGGGTGCTTAAAAGTATCCGAATGAAAAGCAATAAAATAGTTCAAATTTGACCCTTGTGGTAGGTAAACTTCCACAGTGCGAATACTTTTAAGCACCAGTATACACATCATTTCGTCAATGTGCGTGGTACATTATTGATCAAAGAAATTTTTCAAACGTTATACTTAATTCCTTTCTACTTCGATTTCTATTTATATAAAACATTGCACTTTCATTGCTAAATTAGATCCAATCTTTCTATATACACCGACGATGACAATCGATACCACTGTAACGTTTATTGACAATAAAGAACTGACAGATTTCTATTCAGCGTCAAAGTCAATATATACAGATACGTTTAGCGGACAAGGGTATCGATTTAGTTGACTGTGGGTGTATCTAACCTATATACATAAGTTTCGCAAATATTTTATTAGTCGCGATCAACTTACTCGAGGGTATATATGATCCTTAATGATCATACGAACGGGATCAGAACGATATACAGGGTGTTTCATTGAAGATGCACCAAACTTAAGGGACACGTTTCTGACATTATTTCAAACAAAATATCTTAATAAAAATTTTTAATTGGTGCAACTTGAAATTTGCATAATTTGGAGCCGATGTTTTTAGAAATACCGTAGCGATTTAAATTTCTGCAGCCGTGAAACAAGACGAGCGATTTAAATTGTTTTATGAATGGCACGCGCCTGCAAGAAGACAGTAAATAACTATCGTAAACGAAAAAATTTATGACAGGCTTTTAAGTTTGGCCTTGACCGCAAGACGTGTTAAAGACGAACACTTTGAAAAAGCGTGCGTTTTCACCGCACTAACATTTATGCAAACCGTAATTACATCAAATTTGCCGAGTCTTAATAATGTACGATAAATAATTAACGCTTGTAACGTTTTATTTGTCTCTGTATCCAACAATTACTACAATTATGTACAATTAATAAATTGGAATTGTTGCTTCCGCCACGCCGGTCTGTTAAATTATTTGCCTATCAGACTGAACTTGATCACATGAGGAAGAAACAATTTCGGAAGCGGGCGAATTACGTAAATGGCAATTACCTTACATGTGTTCGAATAATCTGCGTATTCTCGAAATGTGTAATTGCCCATCGCACCACCAACACACCCACACACACACTTACATAATAAACTTAAAATGAAAAGTATAAACTACACCAACTAATTACTCGCCACTACAACGTTAGTGAACGAACGGAGTGAACGAACTAAATGTGTTTCATCATATCATCTGAGGCGCCACAGTTTATGGGGTAATAAAGTAAAAAACCGAACGTTAAGGTAGGTTAAGAATTCGGGCCGCTCTCATCTATTGTACGTTTTAAAAATATACGATTCTCCTTTCCCTTCGATTATCTCAAAACTTATTCATTTAAAAAAAAAATATTATAGGAAACTTTTATTTCTTTTCACGATATCTACCAACATACCGAGTTTGGTGCATCTTCATTGAAACACCCGGTATTTACTCGGTGGAACTTTGCACCGCTTTAATAAGGGTGTGATTATCGTACAGATTTATCCATGTAGTAGATCGCGAATGCAAACCTGTATTTAATACTTAGTACTAAGTTTAGGCAAACTTCTGTTCATAATCTCTATTCAGTCTAGGTTAAGTTGAAAAGCAGACTAGTAATTTTTACGAAGTCTGAACTTCGCCTCGCGCGATTGCGGTATTTCTTGTGTGTTAAACTATAATTGTATTTTTAGTACTCACTACCACAATAAAGACATTATTATTATTATTATTTAAATTGCCAATCTCCGTAGGTCTTGCAGCTTTTAAGTATCGTTGAAAAAGATATCTCAATAACTGGAATGTCTTTCTAGATTGATCAAAACTTTGTTTTGTTGAAACCAAATTTAATCCTTGCTTAGTTTTTGTTTTTCCAGGACATTAAACTCTTTTGATTTGACGATGTTATTTGGCCTTTCATACTTTTCCATCGGTGATTAATTTTGGAAGGAATACGTACTTCAAAGTGAAGATGTTTCAGTCGCATTCTATTTAGAGTGAATACAAATGTTAAAAAATTCTAGAGATGGGCAAAACTGTTATTTTTTCGATGCAGCTACAAGCTGCGAACCTGTCATAGCGATGCGGCAGGTGATTTTATGAGTGCTTGAGGGACGCTCTAAATATGATGGCTAGAACGCTGATCGCCCAGTGGTCGGGCAAAATCGAGAGACCCGACCTCGCTCGACCGCTGTACGTTCAGCGTTCTGGCTTCCACGTATAGGACGCCCCTTAGACCAGATTTATAATTTGATATGAATTTATGTATGAAGTGGCAATGGTTCTGCCTTAAAACTTTATGACGACTCTCCTTTTCTTTCCAACATACTTGCTACGTATTGTAGGGTAAAAAAAAGTATATTTTGGCTTATAATAATTGACAGAAAAATAGAAAAGAAAGTAGTGTATTGTGTTACAAGGAGCCATATTTGTCGCCACTCGCAGTCGCAGTTTTGCCTACTTCTAAAAAAAATCTACATTTGTTGTTACATCTAACGAATAATTTTCTGGTAAAGATTGCAATAAATCGTAAGAAATGTTGGCAGTAATTGAGACAAATCATTTTCAAAATATAAAGTTGTGTTAATAAATTGATTTATTTGCGTATACAGGAAGTGTCGCGCGAGTATAGTCACGTCGTTAAAGCTCGTTTGCGCGGGAGGGAGAGAGATGTTGGGTCACTGATGCCAACCCTATTGTTTTAATAGTAGATCTACTAGTTTTTCAAATTCGTCACAGTTTTCAGTTTAAGCTTCCAAATCTACTACTCCTATTTTATGCCACAAGTTGCTCTTGAGTGTCAATCAATATTATCCATGACTTTTTGTTTCATAAATTTAAATCAAATGTAGAAGAAATACAGTACGTTATTTTTCGATGGCTCCATCATCACCTTCATTACTACCACAGATAATAATAGATCTTTCCAGATAGCCAAGGAGATAGGAACGAATAGACGTTCTAAAAATAGTTTTGTTAAATACTCAATAGATGTCATTGTATGCACAAATTCGAAAACTTAACATTTGTCACAAACCATTTGCTAATTCCGAAGCTCAATTTACCGTCAGATGTCGCTTTTAAGTAACAGAAAAATAAGTTTAAAGTGGGGCCAGGACACAACAATGTGACGTACGGTTATAACATGTTGTTAATTCTCCTTTTAAACTTTGCATCACACCTCTTAGTTACATAATTTGTTTAAATGTTATTTATATTTACAGGTTTCGGTTTTCCATTCTGCTTTTGTAACAGTAGCGCCACCACATATTTGGTGAGCCGTCTCCAAACTAAACCGAGTTTGTCTCCAAATTGGGGCGTCAAATTTGGAACATTTGGAACATAGCTCATCAAATGTTGAGCCATCTGCCTAGTTCTATTATCTGTGCTACTACGTACTTAGATTGTTTTACAGATTTCTAATCTTTTTGCTGAGTACTTTGGGATTTTGGGAATCCCCGTCACTTTTATTTGTGCATATTTTTACGCATCGAAAAAGTAAATTCGCAAACTAGTGTTTCTAATAATTACATACATTTCATCTTTTAAACAAAAACATACAAAAAGATGTATATATTAAGAAATTAAATTAGAATTTAAAATGTTTCAATCCACAATACCTATTATTTTTAACGTAGTTACGTATTTCAACAACTAAGCTGTCACCCTCAAGACTCATATAAATAAACACTTTATGAAATCTCTGGCAGGTATAACCGGAGGATATTCTTCTCCTCACCAAATTTCTACGAGTATTTTTAAATTTAAAAAGGAACAAATATCGTAATCGATAAGAACTGTACATTTACAGTCTTCATTGACAATTTCTACAGTTTTTGCGTCAGATAGAGTTGACAACACCGGCAGTCTGGAGTTAGCTTCGGTATGATGTGACGTTTGTTATTGACTATATAAATGATGAACGCGATATACGAGTACATAAGTGGGGCAACGGCGAAAGCTCACAAAGTTGAGGTGTCTGACCACAGTGTCATAACACGTTCTGTATACACAGTTGGTCTGACTAAGACTAGGTATACGGTTAATTGTGAGTAAATGAAGGAGAGGCTCAGTGAAACTTGTGTGGAAATGAAATAGAGATATTACAATGTTGCGTGCGAAGGTAGGAATGCTACGGCCGGAGCGTGGCCCGCGTTATCAATTGGCAACGTCGCGTCGATTGATGTAGCTATTTCGTTTACTCATGCGCTTTCTACTATTCTATCCTTCATTTGCTCATGATAAACGCATAGCCAGTGGTGGTCAGGCCGACCCAGTACACAGTGTTGTTTAAAGGTTTGTGCATTATGAACTCGAACATACAGTTTTTTTTGATTTTTACCTATAACGATATTATTATTTCACACAAATAAAAAGAGTGTAAAAAGCGAGAATCATGGAATACAAAAAACTTCTACAGAATTTGAGATTGTATTAGAAGCGGAAATTTAAGAAGAGAATTGAAATGGCTCAAAACAGACTTCGGTGCAATTTAGTGTCTAACATAACAACACTACTATTTTAAATGGTTATTTATCATTTAATATTGAAGGACCTATTCATCGTACGGAACGGCCCGGGTTTTTTTTATAATGGAGGAATGCAATATTGTAGGTTATAGCCCGGAGAGGCAAAATATCCTACTAAGAATAAGAGAACCAGGAGAACTCCCTGGAATCATTCGATTAGAGTTTCCAAGTGAGGCGATTCAACAAATTACTCTGGAACAGTTGGAAAATTTTGGCGAAAATATTCAAGAGGGTGAACTGACGCCACCAGCTAGCGACGGTAGCCCGGAAGCACCAATTGAATAAATGTTTGGACGGACAACTAATTATTTTAATTTTATTTAGTTGGGATACCTGGAATATACAGTGTGGAAAAAAGGAAGGAACAAATTCGATAAAAAATAAACTTATTAACAAAAATCCAAGAACAGGTCAATGTTTGTTTTAAATTATACACTTTTTCACTTAAATATACAGAGCGATACATCAAGTTATGATGTCATCGACATTTTTTTTAATGAGAACCCCATATTTTTTATTGATATTTTATTCTGTCGAAATAGTCGTGCAAAAATTTTTACCTCTTGCATAAGAAAACTTTTGAGACAATTTATATTGAAATCCAAAAAATTTTATTTACTATTTTATTTTTGCATTTGGATCAGTTATTGTAATTTTGTTTTAACAATATTGTTTTGAATTAGATATTACATATTTTTCTACATTCAACCGATATCTTTATATTTCTGCTAAGAATGAAAAGTTAATTTTTTGGATTTCAATATTGACAGCAATTCTGACAGATACATGACCTACTAAAATATCAACAAAAATACGGGGTTCTCATTAAAAAAAAAGTCGAAGACATCTTAACTTTTGCATGTATCGCCCTGTATATTTAAGTTCAATGTCAAAAAGTGTATAATTTAAAACAAAAATTGACCTGTTTTTGGATTTTTGTTAAAACTTAATAGTTTATTTTTTATCGAATTTGTTCCTTACCTTTTTCCCAACTGTAATTCATATAGGAGTATTAAACATTACTTATACAAATTATTATTTTATTTTAAGTAAGGCATCTTATCTTTCAGTATTACATGGATGCAACTGCATCCGATGATAAATAAATAATTGATCGTATGTGTTTTAATGTTAAAGTCAAGTATTTGTAGCAAATATTTTTATTGTAAATTTACTTCAATTTTTTTTAAGTCGTGGAAACAGAACAATTTATTCCCTGCTTGAAATAGGAATTTTTTTTAAAGAAAATTTAAATTAATAAATTATTTATATAATTAAAATAATACATAATGAAATATAATCGTTTGTGTAATACTTATCTAAATAAATAAATAAATGTATATTACTCATTTGAATGCGCTTTAAACTGCACTTAAACACTTTCTGAAATAATTATTACTCCTAAATGGTAATTTTTAGCTTATTTCACATCATCCTCCATAACTTTCTTAATTTAGTTTGTCACATTGTAAAATCTTTAAATTATAAAAACGTTGTCTTATTTGGCTTCTTCAAAAATGACTTTAAAAACTGACGCTGTCAAATTCGGAAATCACAATTTTTTTTAAATTTAAATAAGAAGTGCCATTAGCAGTAACGTCTAAAGCCTAGTACGCACTTGCAAACTTTTTATGGAAATCATTTCTGATGTTTACAAAGCAAAACATACGAAACAGAACTACACCGAAACTTTGTTAGCAAACATTCAAGAACATTATTTTGCGTTCAAACAGAGAACAGTAAATAAATTGAATATAGTAGATTCAATAAATCTTTTCTCTAGTTTAGTAAAGAGTTCATGAGTGGCAAAACTAGAAAAGAAAAACACACTACAATGTTTAAAAGTCTCATTTTATAACAATGTAGTTTCGAGGCCTTAAAATTTCGCACGATTTTTTTATTAAGTAGCCAGAATTTCTGTAAATTATAAGCTGCTTTCCATTTACATATTAAGTGAGGAAAAATTATCTGATGTACTGTATTCAACCTCACTTTACATCAATACACGTTTGGCGTAAAGTGTCACATTCAAATCAAAGATAAATGCAGGTTAACTGAGGCAACTGAGGACGAACAAAGTTAGCTCACGAAGACGAAAGGGGGGCGGTAAATTCCTCAGATCATTTTCCTCAGCAGTTTTAAATGTATAGTCGTCCCAGTTTGCTAGCGGTTTTATGGCCTTGCCAAAAAAAGTGGCAGAAAGGCGACCGCAGGCCGGTCTCTTTGAAACTGTTTTCTATAGCAAGATCATAAAACCGATACAGAACTTGGACGACTATAACAGGTAAATGAGTGAGGTGAGATCATTTGATAAATAGTGTAAAAGGAAAACAGCTATAGCTTTGTAGAACAGGCTCTTTCCTCAATTTTATTTTGACACTAAAGACATTTAACCAAAAGTCAGACTGTTTGGTTATATTTTAAAAACAGCAAGACAGTAAAGTATTAGAACTGAAATAACAGAATAACCATCTTCTAATTTTGCGATTGCAAAAGCCTTCTCTGTTTCAGAAAGCACGTGATTTGGCATTGTGATGCTACAACTTTATCATTACATTTGAAACCTGATGTTTAAAATGATTTATTTTTGATAAGCCGTTAAAGAAAGTTGTATTTACAGGGGAAAATTGAATCGTGCGAAATTTTAAGGCCACGGTACATATTTAATCGAAAATAATAATATTATAATATCCATGACAAAAACATTTTAGTAGAAAGGAAAATATTATGTATAGGGGTGCTTTTTTGATCAAAATGAATGACAAGAAATATTGTTCCTTCATTGGAAATGGCAAAGAAATACAGAAATATTGAAAAGCATCTGAAAAACTAGTTTACTTGCTAAAAAATAGTAAAGGAGACTGTTGCTTAAGAAATAATTGAAATTAATTTCCGTCCACAATAATTGTATATCCCTAGATATGTATTTCGGCAGCTAAGCTGCCAACTTCAGTACAATTTAAAAAACACTACATGAAATTTAACAGCTACCTACCTACCTGTACTGAAGATGGCAGCTTAGCCCCCGAAATATGTAAGGTTACTGTATTGAGAAGGTAGCGCCAACTTTCTATCTCTTTTAATTTGGGGTTAATCAAATTCATTCATAAACTCCCTAGCAACAGTAACTTGTTATATCTCTATCCTTTTTCTTCTTTAGCGTTTCATGGCGTCCTTTTTAATTTGTGGGACGAAGCCGCGGAAATGAATGGCGGTACCTTCTAAATACAGTAACCTTAGAAATACGTATCTACGGATATAAAATTTATTGTGGGCGGAGATTAATTTCAATTAGTTTACTTGCAAATGTTCATAAGCAAAGTTTCTAAAAATTATTTCCAAGTGCACACTGGGCTTAATAATTGCGACGTCTTTCTTTACAATATTAGGTCTGTTCGATAGCTCTGCACTTTCTACACTTTTAACACCTTTACTCTATTTCTCTCACTCCTACTTATGTTATGTCATATACATCGCGCTCTCTCAGGAGCGGTTGGTGCAAAAAGTGTAGAAAAGTGCAGTGCTATCGAACAGACCTATTGCAAGGATTATTATTCATGAATTGTGTAATTATTTTTTTATGAAATACCTAATTATAATATCGTTTTCGATTATTTTAGCGTTTTTTGACAATTTATTTGTTGGCTGTTAATTAGGGGAAACTCTGACGTTGTGATCGCAAAAGAGAAAGAGACGGAGGTAAATAGAGAGCATACAGTAAATATCAAGGGCGTCTGTGTCCACGACGAATCGATACATGAAAGAACCGGCGAACGTTCCATGAGAATAATGCCAACGACCGCTATTTGCTCCGGTGCCAACTTTCACCACCTGCCTCATGATCGGGTGGTAAACGCGGCGGCAGGATTTGCGAAACTCTGCCTGGGTGAAATAATTTCAGAGGTTAGCGCAAATTCGACGATCACTTTTATAAATTCCACCGTCGACGACGAAGTGAAAGCAGCTCGTAGACATAGCAACTGGCAACAGTTATCTCCGCTAGACGGAAAAATATTTCGCAAATTCAAAGGTAGGTACCAACCGTTTCTGGAAAGAGCGCGCCGGCGAAATTGAATTAACTGATTTACGAGGTCATAAAATTGAGGATTTAATTTCGCCCCGACGCGCGACGCTTTGGCAATTCAGAATTTTACGTTTTCGCATTTCTCTGATCTCCGATGGCAAATCTTCTTTTGCTTTCGAAATTAGTGAGTAAAAAATATTTTGGAATACTAACTAGGGATGTTCAGAATCGAATCGATTTATAGTTGAATCGATTCTTTGTAAGCGATGCATCGAAAGAATCGAATCGATTCAATTTGCTATGAATCGATTCAAGAATCGAATCGGAAAGGTGTGGACATACAACCAATTTTTTATCACCGCACCATCTATATGTTGCTGGCAGCCAATAACTCAAAATGATAAAATTGTGGGTAGGGAAAGTCCGCGGCATAAAACAGAACACTGCAAATTACAGAAATTTCTTTGACCATTAACGAGCAAAAATTTGCGTTGCACACTTGAACAGTAGGTATATACGTATTTTGTATTTCAGTGTGAGTGTAGAATAATGCCTCCTAAAACAAGTGAAGTGTGGAAGCATTTTATTACTGATAACAGCAAATATATTCGTTGTAAACACTGCAATGGAACCATAAAATATGATGCGGCGACGTAAGAATAGAAATTGGTAATATGTATATGTATTGAATCGAATCGATTCTACGTGTTTAAATTGAATCGATTCATCTGATCGATTCCACACAATCGATTCAACTGAATCGATTCATTTAACTGTTTTGAGCATCCCTAATACTAACCTTCCTATGTTGGATAGGTTTCATTTTAATAAAATATTTTGATTTAAGGAATCTTCGCACTTCGTAATGCAAAACAAGAACAAAATGTATTTTCTTTTGCATCTATAACTTTGATTGTATAGATAAATTTTTTAATAGAATTGTCTTTGTAAGTTTTTAAAATTCTGAACAAATCTCCAAACCTGTGTGTGTTACCCTTTGGTTTCTTCTCAATGAGATTTCAACATTCTAACATGAGTTAAGATGACATTGGAAAGAACCAGAAGCAATGTAAAAGTAGGGGGGAGAAGTATCTCCAAGACTTCGAGATTAGAGTAGGGCTTAAACAAGGCGATCTTCTGACAACTCTTTTATTTAGCTTAGCCTTACAAAAAGTTATGAGGGACAGCAAACAGAGAAGGGGACTTGCTGTATAAAAACCATCAAGTCATTGCTTATGCGGACGATGTAGCTCTCATAGGACAAAGTGGAAAAAAAAACTACGAGGAGTGGCAAGAAGAGTGTCAGAGGTAGCAAAAGAAATGAGACTCCAGGTAAATCAAAGTAAGAGTAAATGTATAAGAATTAGATCGCCGGTAGCAATAAACAACTTAGAGCTAGAGATAAATGGGAAGAAAATGGATTTTGAAGAGATAAATGAGTTCCTGTACATACTTAGGGGTCTTAATAATAAATCGGTGGCAGCATGAAAAGGAAATTGACATAAGACTGATGAAGGGAAACAGATGCGGAGGATCAGTGAATAATTTGTTAAGATCAAAGCTGATGTCAAGAAGCTTGAAATTAAGATTAGATATACTAAATAGTAATAGGACCAAGCTTTATATGCATGCGAAACATGGATAATAAACAAAATATCTCAAGAAAGGCTATTACGGTGGAAAAGGAAGATTTTGAGAAGAATATAAGGAGGAAAAAAGATCGAAAGTGGATATTTTTACAAGGTCAGATGGTAGAACAGTAAGTAGTCTTTGACTACACTGAATCTCACCTTGAGGTTTGCTGCACCACTACATTTTTTTTGGACAATTCTTTTATTTGTATTGCATTTCTTATAGTAGTTTTGTTGTGGGATATGCAAATAAAGACGTTTATTATTATTATTATTATTATTATATGAAAGCAGATCTAATGAAGAAGTTTATGGATGAGGCAAGGAATACAAAAGTGATCAGAATGAAGCGATTGCAGTGGTTGAGACATTTACGTAGCATGAAAGGAGGCAGAATAGTTAAGAAAATAGAATGGAAACATCCAGACGAAAAGAGAAAGAAAGGAAGAACAAGGAAAAACTTATTTCATATAAACAATAATATTAAATCACAAAATCTTTTAAGCGGACACTAAATCGCGCACTATACACTTTACGTTTCGCAGTCGTTCGACAGCTTCGTCAGAAGTGAAAAATATATATATTTTTTTTGACAACATATTTTTCACTTCTGACGAAGCGAAACGTAAAGTGTATAGTGCGCGATTTAGTGTCCGCTTAAAAGATTTTGTGATACAAATTTCATCGGACAAGAACCAACTGTAAATAATAATATCAAAAAAAATTCTTTAAATTATTTAAAGGTGCAGTTGCAAGATAAGTAGACTCAATATTTAAAACATTTACGACCACATTTATATACGAATTTTTTTTATGGATACCATATTTGCTGTTATCGATCCAGTAAGAATATTTTCTGCGGAAAGGAATGTAATATATAGAATGCAAAAAATCTACTGAATAATTTAGAATTTGAGGTCAATGAAGACAAAATACGAAAGGAATTTAAAGAAATGCTGTTAAAAATTTAAATATTGCAACTGAAATGTTGTAGAATTTGTTGACAAGTTGCAAAACAAGGTAATTTTTTGCAAGTTATACATTATTATGGTGAAAGATTACGTATCTTAATATTGGAAGAATTCCTGTAAAATTTAATAAATATTATAAAAGAAACGTAAATTCCTTTTCCCGTGCATATAAAAATTTATGAATTCGTACGTATGAAGATTGAATTGGGGTTCCTCCTGTCATTTATTTTTTCGTAATTAAAAGAGGCAATTAAGTATCAAATTGACCTTAAATTATGTATTATGCATTTATACAAATACATTTTCTTGGATTTTTTAAGAAAAGGTCTCAGATTTTGAAGAAATAAGTATAAACATAACATACACGTATAAACATAACCTGGAAATGTTTACATATGGATAATTTAATTTTTAATTTTAAGACGAAATGTTTTGTAAACCCTGATTCATTACACAGTAACTTGAAAGGCTTTGCAAAGCGCCTAATTAAAAGGATGGATTCAAATACTCACTCTTTTATAAGTTGCATCAAAGACTTTTGAAACGTGACGATTTTTTAAATCCTTTAATTATTTCAAATTTTTACAAAAATAATTTAGCCTTTTTCACATTCTATACCTAACAATTTTCACTGCAACATTAACATTTATTTCTATGAATACTTAAGTACTAGAAGAGAAGGAGCAACAAAATTGCTTCTCATTCATTCACATTCACTCTTATATGAAATAACATATGATCGAATGCGGACGAATAAGAGACCACGTGACCTTCAACGTTGCTCCATCGGAATATTCCATAATAAACAGACTGGAAGGGGGGTAAATGCTTTTTGTTTGTCTGAGTCTGTTTATGGTTAAATTCGATGATATAAAACTTAAACAACAACAGGCAACTGAAAAAAGATTTAAAAATATTTTAATTAATTTTAATAAAGAATTCTTTTATAACTATAAATGGAGAACAAAGAAGTCTAAAATATAAAAAGATTTTCCACCTAACAACCTTAACAAACAGAATTAACTTTTTTAATGGTGTTAACGTTTTTTATATTAGGAAAATAGAATTGATTTATTGCAAAAGCCAAATGATTTTCAATTACATACTACTTTTAAATTTCAAAGGCAACTGCAACTTTAAACGAGCATTACAAAGTCTAAAGTATTCAGCTTTTATAATCAGCCGCCTTCCAACTGACGTTCAAATACTGCATATTGTATGCACAAGCGGGGAAGCACCGCAGAAAAAATCTGGAACTTCACTATACACAAAGCAAGAGTTGCTTGCGGGTAATAACTCATGGAATTAGAGCTTTTTTTAAATTAATTTTATTACTATTATTGTAAATTATCATTTTGGGACATTTCGTTCCTTTCTTAAAAAGCAATGCCTGTGGCAATTAAGGTGTGTTGGTGTAAATAATTCATAATTTTTTCATAGAGAAAGAAAATTAAAAACTTTACATTTAGAACAATTAAAATCAACTTTATTGGTGTAAATATTGTCATAACTTTTTAGCTTAGCAAAGAATTCGACATGTAAAAAAATCTTGTAAAGCGAGCAGTACTTCCAGGGCATTTAGGTACTTTTCTTATGTTAAATTTCTTTAAATGTGAAATGGTTAAATTTGTAGAAAAAATGGAAGTAAAAACATTAAATTTCGTGATATAATAAATTCGTTTGTTTACATGACGAATTTATTATGTATATCACGAAATTTCTCCCGAAAGGGGAATTACCAGTATCTTCAAATTTTGTTTGCCTTTAAGTGGATTTTATTTACTATTAACAAAGTCAAAAAAGTTTTAATTAAAAATATTTGAGCTAATTAATAAACTTTGCCGGTGTAAATTTTTTAGAAGGAATTGCGAATTAAAAATTATTTAAATAGTTGCAGCGCGCTCTTAAGAGGAGTTATCCACCCGGATCCGCTTTCGAAATTGTTGCCAGTTGCTATTCGACGGCTAGGTGAGCGTTCTTTTTGCTTTATTTGACTACTTACAGCTGGTAAATCCAAAGTAAAATCACTGACTGCACTTAATAGTAGTGAACGCACTCACTTTACACCACACACGCTCAATACAGTGACATTAACTCCATAGAATTTCTAAAGTACAACTGGGCGCAGCGCACTGTTGAATACGTGTCTAACATGAACGATCTGCGCCGACTGAATACGACC
Source organism: Dorcus hopei (assembly GCA_033060865.1). NCBI lineage: Eukaryota > Metazoa > Arthropoda > Insecta > Coleoptera > Lucanidae > Dorcus > Dorcus hopei. Next base: position 23,319,894 of record CM065422.1, on the reverse strand, counting down.
CCGTCAGCCGAACTTTACCATGGTCTGGAATTCAGCGGAATTCGCTAGAATGTTAGTGTCTGCACAAAAGAAGTAAGCGAGCACGTTCCTAACTAGAAAAGAATTCGTGCTTTGTGCATTAGATGCAAATGTCACAAGTACGTTGCCGTGCAGTTCTGCCCCGCAAACTTTGGTTTCTCTGCTGACGACAGACTTGACCTGTTTACACGAATTTTTTAGATTAGATGGAATTTCTTACACAAATATTTGAAGTACGCTTCGCCTACGGCGGCCGTTATAATTAATTCCAGGCTCGCAACGTCCGAACCGAAATATAATCGGGTTTCGCACGTTGAATATGAAATTTACTAATTTTAAATCGTCACAATAACAAATTCAGATATGTTAATTAAAATATGAAATTTAAAACAATAAAGAGGCCTTCATTTTTTTATTAACCCATTTCCTTCTGTGTACCATTTAGATATTAATTTATTTTTACATATTTGCAGACTGAATCCATGACGGCTGTACCTATGATAAATAACTCTGTCCAATAACTGTTGGCATCACTGACTCAAAATATGTATACCACCGTTTAGAGCCATGTTTCGAATGACCCGAGTAGTATTGTTTTGATAACTGTTGAAAATGGGAGCAAGTTTGTGTTATTTTGCAACCATGGAAAAAGAGCAATGGGAAGACGTATGAGGAAATCACGGGGAAGTTACAAGGACCATAGATCTTCAATGACTACCATCAGATATTGGCTCAAAGAATTCAAACGTGGCCCAACATCCGTTTTTGATGAAGAGCGCCCAGGCCGCCTGATTCATGTGAATCCGGAGGAAATGGTCAACAAAATCCACAACATCGCGTTAGAAGACCGTCGGATGAAGATCACAGAGATTGCAACTATTGTAAACATCTCAATTCCACGCCTACAAAATATTCTACACGAAAAGTAGGGCATGAAAAGGCAAATCGGCGAGCTGGGTGCCGAGCTTGCTCATAGTGGAACAAAAAACGAATCGTACAACTTCGGAGCACTATTTGGATATGTTTAAGCGCAATTCGAAAAACTTTTTGCGACGTTTTGTGACATATGATTCCATTACTACACTCCAAAAATGAATGGTCAAACAATGGATTTAATTCGGCGAGAAGGTGAAGATGGTGTGCCGTTCGTTTTTGGGATTCGCTAGGCACCATCTTCTACTATTTGGAGAAGGGAAGGACAATTACGGAGTAATACTTATTGGGCCCATTAGACGCTTAATTGCTGAGAAAAAACTGGCGAAGAAAAAAGGGCTCGTTCACTATGGCAACACACTAACTTCGCTCGTCCGCAATCGCCACAGCAAAACTAGACGAATTATGCTACCTCATCCACCTTATTCTCTAGATTTGCTTCTCTGCGATTTCTTTCTGTTTCCAAACATGAAAAAACGACTTGGCGGAAGGCGGTTCACGTCAAACGAGGAGGTAATTGGCAAGCACTTAAAAGCTTATTTTGCAGAGTTCGACAAATCATATTTTTTGGATGGCTTAAAAACGTTGGAATATCGCTGGACTAGGTAAATCGAAAGGAGACTTAGGTCCGTATTCATAAGCTATGCGTTCATCAAAACATTGCGAATATGTGTTTATGCGCTGCAAAGATGTCTTTTACGGAATGTAATTCATAAACTGTTGTTAAACCCTTGTTGGTTGTGCGTCTGTTACACGTGAAATGTGCACATTTCATGAATTATTAGCGAATTATTATCGCGCGCATAGCGTAAGTTTTGTTTATGAATACGGGCCTCATGTTTACAAATAAATTAAAAAAAAATACGTTTCCTTCCCTAACATGGGTATTTCGGTGATGAAATTAATAATAACTTTATAATTACTAATTTTCGTGATTTTGCAATCGGAAAATGTTTGTCTTGCAAAGTGGGCGGTGGTCCCAAAAAGTTTGGGAACCTATGGTCTAGATGATTATGTTCAGTAAAAATTTACAACGATGAGACTTTACTGCTCGGATATTGGGAAAATGAATCTAACTTTACCGACAATGATAGGCAACCCTATCGATATAGTGGAAGTATGTACCACCTGACATAGTGGATGATGTTTTAGTTTTGGAAGGAACTGACGAAATTTAATATGATCCAAGATCAATTAATTGTAGCTCACGCATTCATAGCATATTATAAAACGCAGAAATTAGAGCTTCTTCTGTTCAAAATGAAAATGTCAGACGAAAATTCATATGAAGTTGAAGTACAGGAGGACCCTTGGTACGAAGGACAGCAGTGAACTAAACATCATAGAAAAATTGAGAGATAAAGAACCGGTATAAATCTTAGAATGCTGTTAGTGATGATTCAGTAGAACTGATTGCGAAAAATAATGTACAATGCGATCGAAAATGAGCGTCCTTCAAAAATATGTACTAATTTCGATATGAAAAACTTATAGAAAACTCAATTAATAAACAAACCATGCACAACATACGAACGCTATTGATTGTCACCTGACCTTGAGTATTCAAAAACGCGAAAATTCTCTAGGCCGAAGGTAGTTTTGATCACCTTTGGGTATTTATTTTCTCAAGGACGCTCAATCATTTTCGATCGCATTGTATGTACGCTGTATAAATTAAACGACATCAGTTTTTTTTGCTAATGCCTGAAAATGTCTGTTTTGTGATCCTGCTTACTATACAATGAATACATTGTAAAGTCCAAATTAAGCAAAGTGGTTAACAAGATATTCACAATTGATCTACAAGTCTCTTTTAGAACATGTTGGGTGATGTTTACCCAAGTAATTTATTTATCGGTTTTGACCTTAAACAATTTTTGTATATCGAAACCAAATTCTTTTATGATGCGCAAATCTTTGTAGTGAACATCAAAGCAGTGAACTTGGTACACATTTTAAAGACATTAGTGAAACCAGAGCGAAAATACTTGGATTTGTATCTTCCAAGGATACAGACTCAGATAAAAGGAAAATTTTAAAGTTAAGCTCCCATTCTGCAATGGAAAAATCGCTGTACATATGGTTTCTTCAGGAGAGGTCAAAGACCGAACTGGTTTTTTATATCGTATTTGCCAGAGAAAAATTATTGCACACAATTTTTGATTAAAGTAACTCCTTTGTTTGGAGACATCGTGTGCGAGAAAGCAAAATACTTCTATCAAAAAACTATTCAGAAAGATAACTTTAAAGTCTGTGATGGTTGGCTCCCAAAATTTAAGCATAGATATGGAATTCGCCAGTGAAATGCTTTTTAGAGATTTTAGTGGAGTAGATTGTTTCAAACAGCAACTGTTTACAAAAATAGAGGAAATTAATCTCACGGTTGGTTCGGACGAATCGTTAATCTAGATGAGTTTAGGAAATTGCTATTGTGGAATATTAAGAGATAACTATTCAACAATTTTGATTTGATGGAATAATTGAAGACAAAAAAATTCACGTGCGATTGCAACAGCAAAATATAATAGTTTGAACAAAATTGGTGTAAAAAGAAGTGTGAAGTTTTCAGTTTTGCTTGGAAAGTCAACAGTACAGTTGGGCTGAAAGAAAAATATACACATAGGGAGTCGTAAGACTCCATAAATACAGTGGATAAGGTACTTGTCAATACGCATGTCTATAGTTTGTTGCTAATGGCAGTACATTGTATACGAAAGAGTGGCTATTGCATACGGAAATGAATCATCATTTTTATTTGGTCGTAGCAAAAATGGGTTGCCCAATTGAAGCATAGTTTGGAGACACGATCAAAAGAATTGAAAAGTCTATTGCCAGAGCAATTGAGAATTCGATGTAACTGTCCTAAAAGCTTTATATGATGCCTTAAGCACGAAAAAAATTGAATTCCTAGGTTCATACGCCAGAGCAAAAACTTGTTAGGAAAATTTGATGGTTTCAGAGACCAAAAGGTTTTTTCTTTTGCCAATTCTTACATGGGATGAAACTTGACGGCACCAATTAGGTTTCTCTATAAACGGTCGGAAAACTTATGGCAACCATTTTCTGAGATGATGAAGGCGTTTTGTTGGATGGATATATGCAAAAAGTTAACGCAATAAATGGTGAGGTTTGTTTGAGTACGATTAAAAAGCTAAAGGAAATTGAAACTATCGGTTGCGGAGACAAAGTGCATTGTCCATAAAAAGAGAAATGAACAATCTGCAATACCAAATGTGAGTTTACTAATACAAATTGTGTTCACGACTTCTTTTATTAAAAAAAAACTCAAAAAATCTACAGAGAAGGAAAATCTAGTGATAGCAACAAGCTTAAGATAGACAATGAGGAATATTTTATAAATTTATTCCAAAGAATGGTTAACACACAGCATAACAAAAATTGAACAAATTAATACTTTTTGAGAAATTTAATATAATTTAAATCTGCCTAAGTTTGCTGTAATAAGTAATTTTATTCGAACTTGAAATAGCACTTGAAATATATTCGATTATCATAACAAACAGTTCTGCTTGTTATGACTTAAAACGAATCCTAAATATTACAACAGCAACCGATTAAGCTCCAAGACAATGTTTATTCAATCGTTGAAATTATTCATTCCATCAAAAATTAATGCAGACATAACTCAGAAGTAAACCGGCACGAATTCAATAATTCCGTCAACTATTTCCTTGCTCCAGTAAAACAAAGAGCCGGACTTAAATATTTCAGGACGAAAATATGTACGTCTCAAGGAGCGTCGCTTTTATAAATTCCACTTTACAACATTGTCAAACGAGCGCGTCGTATTTTCATAACGACTGCAAATCCTACGTAATTCCGAAGTTGAGAAATATTTGAAATTTTTTTTGTCTTTTAATTGAAGTGAAATAAGTCTCAATCTCGATACTTTTTCTTTTTTTGTTTCGTGTTAAGCCAAGACTGACCTAAATCCTTTTCAAGACTATAGTCATGCTGTACGTGGAAATCAGATTCATTTTCATTACCTTTTTTTAAATTTTGCCTTCAATTGAGATTTTCTAGTGCTTAAATGCAGGTTATTTAAAACATTAATTTGCACCCAATTAATAATAAACAAACGAATCGAAGTCGACACGTTTTCATGTAAATGTGGCTTCCATAATGACTGTTATTAATGAGCAAGTGGTCATGATACGTAACGGGTCAAGTTATTATGTTAAATGAGGACGTTTTATGCATCATTATATATTATGATCTTCATACGACGTCCTCGGTTATGTTACTCTTTCCACGCATATCCTGACAACAATGTCCTGTAAATTCGAGGGTTGAAAATAGACTCACGTTTTTGCAGTCCGTTCGATTACAGGGAGAGAAATCATCTTTCTGCTACGACTGCTCTCGTGCTAGGTCATTGGCTGAATACAAAGAGGAACGGAAAATGCATTGGGCCAGGCCTTTCTTCTCGTGGTCATTTTTCAGTCGAGGTCATCGATTTTACTACAGCAGACATGTCTGGGTGTACAAAGGATATTGTAAGATTCATCTTAAGAATTAATTCAATATTAAGATACTTTCCCTCTAAACTATTGCATTTAATTTACTTTTAAATGAGTTAAAAGGCAGAGACTTGTCGATAAGTAATTTAATTTGGAACTTCTAGTTCCTCGGAACTTAACTTTAAGTGTAAATTAAGTACGACTGCAGTAACCACCAGGAAAATTAGATGCCAATTTAAGGTGAACTTTAGTGTTGTTTCTAGTTCAGGTAATTTACTGAAGCGCTTGTTAACTAAAAGGTTATTTAATACCGAAAATTATTTGGAGACTTAAGTCAATTAAAGATATAAGAATTCGTTAATTGCCAGTAGGTATTAACAATGATTAAATTATTTGCTTCTGATGGGAAAAAAGATCTGAGTTTCTAAATGGTAACAAATGTTAAAGCACCCTTGAAAAATTTGAAGCAAAAGAATTTTTATGTGTATGCTTCTGAACCAAGATAAAGAACGATTTACAAAAGCGTCGTTACATAATATTTATTTTCTTATTTTAAAAACTACATTCGAAATAAACCGGTCGTATTGTGAACACACGCGATTCTAAAACAATTTACTCAAAGCTCGATAAACAAGAAACCTCGACGGAAAATTTTGATGGAGCCGGTCTTATGACAACAACTCTCCAGTCTGATTCTGGTAACAAGTTTTAGAAACATTACGAGGCAGCCGGTTTCATTCGTGCGTTCAACATTTAAATAATTGTGAATGTATTTCGAGAGGCTAAAAATAGAAAATGAATTCGCAAGCATTCGCAATAGACGTCGGCTTGGTTACAAGAAACTCGAGTGTTCGTTTCTCGATTAAAATGGCTTCAACTTCAACCTTTGGAAACCAAATAGGAGTATATCGCTGGCGAACGTGCTGTGATAGTGTTACATAAAAAAATTAACAAATTGTTGAAAAAAATCCCCGAGTTGGACACGTACGCGATAAATTATTTAGAACGAAAGAACCATTTTCTAATAAATTAATTACTGCAGATTAACAAATGGCGTCATGGTGATTCTGCTTAATAATAATTGTTATTATAAAGGAGGCCACACACATACATGCTAAGTATTCTAAAGTCGCAAAGAAATATTTGAAAGAATTCTACCGCCCAGATGACTCAATGGAAAACCTTGTTATTAATAAACAGTATTGATTGCATTCAGTTAATGTGTAAATGAGCGATAATTACGTCAACATAATAACATAATTACGGTTTCTGTAACGCGGATTTTGATAAGCGCGCATCAATCACGCCGATAAAGTACGATTACTCTTGTAATTGTAAACCGCCGTAAACAAACATGTTTTATTCCTTTTCTCGTCGATAAACTCTCCGATGACTCTGGAATATCTGGAGATGGGCAAAACTTGGCGTTCGCAGAAGCAGTTTCAGATTATTTTATAAGAAAAAAATAAGCTTTATTGGTTCGCCGAAGTTTGATGTTTTCCAGCGTCGAAGAAATATCAAAGAGTTCAAGCAGAATGTCATGCTGCGGTGGCCGCAACGGGCAAAAATTTCTTATTGTATTTACTCACGTAAATGGGTTTCACACAAAGTCGCTCACCTGAAACAAAATGAAAATTACGTTACTTAAGTTAATAAGAAATTGATTTATCGTTTTAAAACGTTTTAGAAGAAAATATTATGTAAACTGTTATAAACAATTTCATTTTGCGAACAAAATTATAAAGTTTCTTTCTTCTTTTTGGCAGAACTCACTGAAATTTGTACTGGTTCTTCTAAATCTTTAAGATACCCAACTGCTTTTTTGGAAGTACGAATGGACGCTTTATCATGACATTACAGTAACTTTATTGACTTTTTTTTTAAAAACGTGCTTAATGTAACACTAAGTATTTAGGAACTTTTATAAGAGGCAATGTATCTAGTGATGTGAGTGTTGAAAGTATCAAAAATTTCAAAAAGCTTTTTATAAATTTCAAAAAAATTTGAAATTTATGAAACTTTCGAAAGTTTCGAAACATTTCAGAAATTTCTGAAACTTTCATATATTTCACAAATATTTCAAATTATCCTCCTTTTTTTAAATTAAAGCAGATTCTTGTCCGATGAAAATTGTATCACAAAATCTTTAAAACGAACACTAAATATGCGCACTAACACTTTACGTTTCGCTATCGTTTGATAGCTACAATTGTGTTACTTTTCACTACATATTTTCTGTGTAGAGCATCTTGGGCGTATAATCGTATCTCTCTCACTCACGATTTTTATATTTTGTGTCTCTCTTATCTGTTTTAAGAAGTCTTGTGTTTACATTATTTCCATGACGACAGGTGCATTTTTCACACTCTGCTTACAAGTGGATGTGAAAAGTTTTTAGACAAAAATTCTCTTTACGCTTTTCCTGACTTTCCAAAAGATCGATTTTGAATCGAACATCTCTAGCTTAGTACGTATGTCGCAACCTTGAAGTTGTCAACAGCGTCAACTTCAACTGTCAAAGGCTTTGTTTACATCTTCGAGGTTTATGTAATAAAATAAATGTTTTAATTCATTATTGCCTTTTATTATCCATTTTGTAGAAAAGCATAATTAAATGGATACAAAAAGTTAGGTTATGTTTTAGGGATGCACCAAAATCTTAAAAAATCTAATTTTCGAATCGAGTCCGAATCGATTTGACTCTGATACTTGTTAAAAAATATCGATATTAAAAAAGATCGATTTAAAATGTAATAATAATTTATTGGGTTACCTTGTAAAGTACAGATTTTATCATGGTAAAAATATTGTAAAAATAAATGTAGGTTTACCATGAAACTTTTATCAGTGTGAATCAGTATTCAGTACCGTTCGTTCAAGTACCTACAGCAAACAGTATCGGCAGTAGAAGCTGTTACTGATGTTGATGTTATTGATAACAAAGTAAACAGTACAGCAAGAAGAGGAATGAAGATGTGAAGAAAGAAATGTTTATAAAATTTGTCCTTTTAATTAAATATTAAATTTGATTTGACTTTTGTATTTAGTATGTATTTATTATTGATAAATATTAGAAATCAAAGTTGAACCGTTTAGAAATTTACTACAACAGTTCTGTCATATCATGATCTTAAAGGAATTTTATTTTACGGTAGCGATCATCTCTACTAGTGAAATCGAGTAAAATTAACATAATAATGCGATAGTTTATTTATACACATAGTGTAGATAAAAGGTATCTTATATACAGTGCGGGACAAAATTATAACCGCACTTAGAGTTTAGTCCCACCGAAAAAAGTACATTTTTCAAATTTTCTCTCCATTTTTCATTTATTTTTGTAGTTGTTTGTTAACATTGGAATGATAAGCTCTCTTAAAAAAAAATTTCAACAAGAAGTTCCCAGCTAAATTCTCCCAACATAAGGCGAATTGTGACAAGAATTTTAGTGCGGTTATAATTTTGTCCCGCACTGTATTTATCTCCTAAAATATTTTCTTTTTGAAAAACGCTTGGACAGGTCGATTATTACTATAAATTTGTTATACTTTGGAGCGACAAAATTTTACATGTGATGACATTTATGAAAGTCTCAGTAGAATTTATGAAAATGTCATAAATCGATGATAAAATGAAAGATTTCCTAAAAAATTTCATGAAATTTTTCATCATTTATAAATTTCACGAAATTTTACATCACATCCACTCAAAGCTCCTACTATTATAAAATCATCAAGCAAACTTTCATAATATTCCGCTAGGTATCTTTCAGGGACGTTCTGATAAGTACAAACATTTTATTCCGCACTGCAGTACGAAGTGTGGGTATGATCTTAGCAGCCATTCGCAAACTGTATGTACTATTCACTTGCCGAACAGCCACGCGCCTATGTACGTCACATTTATTAAAGTAACTCACTGTTGATTTGTACCGGCAACACAGCAACTGCAATGACCGTATAAAAAGACCATTCATTCAGCGACATTGACAATCACCAAATCAATATTTTATTGTTCGAGTTCGTGAAAATTACTAATTTTCAGACAAATATCTTATTATTATTATTATTTATTTTCATTCAAAGATCTCAAAGAAGATACCGGTATCGTCAATTTGTATTTGTACATACAGTATCTACCATGCGATTTATTGAAAATAGGTCAGAGTGGGTCATGAAATGTGCAAACTTACGTCTTAGATAAGATTACTTTTAAATAAGTCGACCTATTTTAATGTCAAAACATGACAATAAATATTCGAAATGTTGTCTTACCTTACAAAACATAATTGCATCCTTCCTTTTAAATTTAAACTTTCTAATAAAAACGATATTTGTTCATTAGAAAGCATTCTGGTCACAATTTTAAGAATACTTTAATATTTGTTCGTTGACAAATCTGGTTATTAATTGTCATAAGTAAACGTTTGGAGATTCCAAAGCCAACTCTGGCCTGCTTTCAAAAAATCGCACTGTAGAATTAAATGAAATAAATTCCTTAAAATCATAGAAACAGCGATCCAATAAAAATGCTTTTAGTTTTTGTTTAAACCTAGTAAGCAGTTCTAAAGTCTAGTTGTACAAAGGAGATTTAACTGAACCAGGTTCAAAGTGAACAAAATCGCATCAAATTTTATTTATGAACGCAATTAATTGCTATATGTCATTAAGATCCTATGCGAATTTGTTTCCTTTAAACCTGGTTCAGGTAAACTTGAGTTTAAACTGGCCTGTACAACTGTACAACTGGCCCTAACAGTCTTACTGAAGCCCAGTTTTACAATCGTGGAATAAGCACGGAATAACTGTTCGCCGAATATCCTTAATGTTCTATCTACGTCACGTTATTCCAAGAATAATGTTTATCCGACGATTGTAAAATCTTGTCTGAAGCAGGCAGCTCATTGTATACTTTTATTGCCTTGTAATACACACCACGTTCAAAAAGTCTGGTGTCATGTTTGCGAATTGTTAGACTGTCACAGTGTCTATAGTCTGTTTATTCAACATATACCGGCTGTTTCAAATTGGGTGTGCACTGAAGGGATCTCCTAAACCATGAGAGTTACAGATTCGGTTAAATGGAAGAAAAGTTGCACCAGTCATTGCTTAATTCGTATCCATTAACAGAATCAATTTTCTCTTAATTGTTCTTGAAGTATTGGTGAAAATGTAAAAATATCGATTTTCTTTTTTCCTCTGTAACTCCCTTATTAAAAATAGTTTAGAAATTCTGTCTTAACTTTCTACAGGTACTTTTGGATTCTACTTTAAATAGGGGCAGTAGAATTGTGGTTACACGTTTCGTCTCTCCGCGACCATCCTCAGTTTACATTTTTAAATATAACGTATACCTTTTATTATCGTATTTGTTGCCATTTTTCTCCTGATTGTAATGGTATATCACACTTAATTGTTGATATTAATTTGAAGCTTAAATAATACAGATTTTTATATGAAAATTTTATTTAATACATAATTTCAAATATTTAGTTAATTTTCTTAGGTATAGTGTAAATTTCAATGAATTATTTAATATCTGCCTCTTTAGTTATTGTATAATAAAGTCTTTTAACGGACAGTGATAGTGCACATTTGTAGTATCCGTTAAAAGAATTTGTTATACGAGATAGTTGTTGACGAGGCTAATTTTACAAACAAGGGAATATTTAATAGAAATGTACATAGATATTGGTCCAGGGAGAATCAAAAAAGATTTCAACAAGTGTGACCACAGATACAATTCAGCTTAAACGTTTGGTGTGGTATTTGGCATAATAGAATTAATGGTCCGATCATTTACGAAAATCATGTAACAGCTGAACGTTACATCGATTTTTAAGGACAGCATTGGAAAACATTTTAGATTACATTCCTCTAAATCATATTATGGAATTGTAATTTCAAAATGATGGAGCACCAGCACATAATGCTGAAATAACAACAAATTATTTGAATCAAACTTTTCCTGATAGGTATAAATGGATCTGTCGCGTGGCTTCTAAGATCACCAAATATTAGCCCTTTGATTTTTTGTTGACTGATTGATTGATTTTATTGATTTTTCCTCTTCCGACATTTGAATGTTAGTTATTAATATTTAGTAAGTAAAAAAAAGTACTAAGGAATAAATTTACTTATTAAATAAATCATGACGAAACTGTATCAAGCTTTTTTAATCATATTTTAACTTTACTTGAAAAAAGTATTAATTGTTATACATCACTGCAATCAGCAGAAAAAATGCTATCGAATAGAATAATTAAAAGATATACGTTGTATTTAAAAAATCGAAACTGAAGATGGTCGTGGAGAGACGAAACGTTTGACTTCAATTCTGCCACCTCTATTCGAAGCAGAATAAGAAAGTGCCTGTAGAACGTTAAATCAGAATTTCAAAATTATTTATAATACGAGAGATACAGAGGAAAAAAGAAAATCGACATTTTTACATTTTGATCAATATCTCAAGAAGAAATAAGAAAAAATTTATTCTGTGAATGAATACGAATTAGGCATTGATTTGTGCAACTTTTCTTCCATTTAACCAAATTAGTATCTCTTACGGTTTAGAAGATCCCTTCAGTGCACACTCAATTTGAAACAGCCGGTATAGTAATAAAATCAATTAGGAGGAGTTTTATGCGCAGTATGTTATAGCACAGAAGGTGGTTTTACAAAGTAACACATAATTTCAAGTTGTACCTTCAATATTGGATAAGTATCACTGGTATCACCAATACCAATTCGTTATTTAAGTCGCGCGGGTTACTGTGGAAGTGTTTATTACTATGTCTCTTGAATAAACAGAGTATAGTTTGCATTGATAAACTGGTTCCATAGTTGTCTTTATTTTTCGGGAAAAGATTCAGATTGGTTTTAGCAAAGATTGCTAAGTTATAGATGTAAAGGTAAGGTAATGGTAACATTTTTAACAACTGAAAAAGAGGTTTACAATAATCAGTAGACTTCTTACTGAAAATCGTTCGTATAGTAGATTTCTACGAAATGAAAACCTGCTGCACGTTTGATGATACTCCCCAAAATATTAACCCACACGATAATATAGACTGTACAAAGGACACAGAGTATATTACTAATGCGAAAATTCTATAACTGGGCTGCAGTCAATTACTAACATATCCAATGTGACCTCTTTATTCTTGTAAGTAGGTATGACATAGTCCGGAACAACTCCTGTTGTAAAGGACTTATTTATTGTATCTGCAAGTTTAAAACATAGGCAAGATTGGTACCTGGAATTGCATCACAACCTGGCGTCTTTTTTGAAAATAAGTTTTTCGAAATGTTTTCAACTTCCAAATGGTCAGTAGGAAATAGAAAAAAGTTTGACTCTAGATTTAAATTAGAATGTATTTCTGTATTGCCTGTATGCATAGATTGATGATCGGGGATGAAGTGTTCGTTGAAAAGATTTGTTACAGTGTAAGGATTCGTCGTAGATACACCATTAATTGTCAATTCAATATTAGAAAATTGTTGCTATTTTCGTATGCTTTATAAGCTGCTGATATTCTTTCCTTTTATCTGATAAAGATTAATAATTAAGTATTGTTAGTTAGAGTTTTGCACTTGTAGTATAAGTCTTTGAGAGAATCATCTTTTTTAAGGATTTCGCTCGTTATCTATTATCTAAATGTGTTTTTCAAGAGTCGATAGAACCGGTTTCGTTTCCGAGAAAAATAGCGTCAAATTTTAATTTTTAGAATAACTCGGACACGGAAAATGAAGCAAAATATCGAAAACGCTTGAGAATACAAATTAGTCACAAAAAGATGGACTATTTAAATCAAGATTAAAACCTGAATTGCCCTGTAGTTTATCATGAAACACTAGTCGTTTTCATCACTTGCCCTTTTCATTTTGGAAGAAAGTGAAATGATATATATGTACATATAACAAAATAAAATTGAATTAGAAGGAATAAAAAAAAACACTTCCTTAAATAAGTGAATGACACTTGATGAAAACCTCTCACCGAATCAGAATGTTTTATTTAATATTACTTTTTTTTTGTTTAATGACCGACTTTTACTTTGATAGTTGTATTTATAACAAAACAACTAACTTCCAAATGAAATTGAAATTTTGAAAACATTTCCGCTCATAAGTCGGTTGTTATTCACGTGCAGGTGAAAATTATTTTCTCAGAAAACTAAGCGCGTAGTCATCGTAAATCGATGTGAATTTTATTACACTCAGAACACTTTACAGCTTTGCTTTGTAGGGAAACTTTCTAATTAATATTTCTTTAACGAATTGGCGTAAGCTACGAGACGCTAGTAAAATATAGGAAAAGCGTTCATTGTTCTATATGATAAAAAAAATTAACGTAATGCAAAATAAACGAACGATAGAATTAAATTTTCTGTGGTGTTTCTTTATAGGTTAATTAACACATACATACATAATTGATAAGCGCTTGTGCAACTAGAACGGAACAGATAAAATAAAACATTACATAAAAAGCAGCGTTTCGTCACAGCACAAATAAAATAATTAAGACCAAGTCGTAAGAGTAAGTTTGTTTTCGTACTGACTGTATGATGATCGACGATATCAATTAATTTGGAGGAATTTCTAATCGGAGTTCTGCAAATCGTACGTGTTTAGCAATTCTAATTAATTACAATTGGATGAAGCAATTATTCAATGATAGAGAAAAAATTCTTTTATTTAACTGTAAATAATTACTTTAAGATAACATTAGTTCGAAAAGAATGAAAAAAGCGATGGCTTAATTTCTGTTTATTTATTTACAGCCATGTCAATAATAATTGATGATCGATAAGTCAATTTCGATAGGAATCAGATATAATCTAAATACTTCATCTGCTCTTAATTACTAAATATAAATATTAGAGATTCAGGTAAGATAAATAATCGCATGGTTAAATTTGAATCGCCGTGTTATTACGATGTTCTGCGATAAAATTTGATATTTACTTATCGCATATTTAGGAAACCTGATTGATTTTGTTTAAATAATATTACTGGTCGGAACGTACATTTTAAATAAATATGTAGTTTTCTCTGCATTCAAACTGATTCTTGTATAATTTCTTTTATAATTTCCAAGGAATTTGTCCGAAATTTTAGGTAGACAGTAGATTGACAGACAGCAGACAGACTCATGGGTATATTTGTACTAATACATTTTTCTAGGTGAATATTCTTTGGCAGAAAGTTCTTTATTTAATCGGAGAACTTTAATTTCACAACATATTTTAAACTAATATGTTTTTAGAAAATATTACAGATTATTCTTCGTTAATGAAGTGTTATTGCAAGGATGTACGAGGGGAAATTCAATAATTACCGACCTAGCCATGAAGCAAAAGAGTTACGTTTTTGATTTTTAACATTTATGAACCGACAAGTTTATGACACATCTGAGTTTGACCAAAAAAGGAGTTATTAGATTTTTAAAAGTGAAAAATGAGTGATTTAAAGTTAGACATCGAAGTGTAATAAAAATTTTCCCTAAAGACGGGAATAATCTTAAAAGTATCCATGAGATAATGACCGCGGTGTATAACCATGATTGTCCATTATAATTCCAAGTCAAATTCTAGTCAAGCAGTTTTGCTGGGGAAAGAACTCATTCAGGACGATCCAAGAGGTGGAAGGCCGTTAGAAGTTGGAAGTACAGAAATAGTAAGGATTTAGGATGGAGAATCAATAGAAAGTGTCAATTGTTGCAGAAGTTGCAATATCTGAAGCTTCAGTTTTAAGAATATTTCACGCTCATGCAATTTGCGCAAATGGACTTATGCATGCCAATTGAATTGATAATCCATTTTTGCACTCAGTTCGCCAAACTTTCTGGCTTGTGCAAGGAAAAAATTATATTTTCATGCAACGCCTTACTTGTGTAAATTGGCATGAGCGTGAAAACGGACCTTTTGATTTAGGCATTATCAAAGTGTTTGCATGTTGGATTGTTGACGCCAGAATAAAAATTGTGACGCAAGAAAATTTCAGCGCAAAATTTAGTTTCTTTAAAGGAGAATCTAAATCCATTTTTACAAATTATCACTCGCGATGAAACTTGGATACATTTTTGGGACTCAGAGACAAAACAACTTACTTGTTTCCTAGATCTACGTTCCCATCGTTCACTGTAATGCTTCATATGTAAAAACTGTCCCCAGTTCACTTTCATCTTATTTTGTTATCATTACAATATTCTTGTTTGTGTTTATTTCTATTTTAATCTTTATAACTTCTTCACCTTTACATTAATTAACTCCAAGACCAAGTTTAATCTTTATAAATTTTCACTCTTTAATTCTGTATCCTACAATATCACTTTTGTGTAAATTGGCATAATTAATGCCATTTGGTAATCTTTTGAAAATTGAAAATCTTCTTTTCATATTCTATTATAGGCATATCTCTATTGGCTTTTCTTTTACTTTCTGTATCATATGTTTCTTTTATTTTTACTTCGTTGCACCTTGGTGCTTTCCTATTTACTGATTTTTTATTATTTCTAGTAATTTTTCCAGTAAGTAATTTTCTTGTTATTGTTTCTTATTCTGGTTGCATTTTAATATCCAAGTTACGGCAGTTTTACGCTACTTCTATTTCTTTTGCAAGATTTTATTCCAGTTTTTAAACTACATATTTAATGTGTACAGCAAATTGAATTAAAAACTACCTGGAAAAATACATAGAACTTCTTCTTTTTCTAAACCGTATCTGTAGCCCAAAAGTATCTCGTTCTAAATTTTTATTATCGAAATTGAACGAAATTATTGCACGAGAATAAAGGCAGGCGGCCACTGAACGCGAAACTAAGCTAAGCTAAGCGAAACTAAGTTTTTTGAAAATTAGATCCAACGTAATCTTACGCGAACGTGGCAACTAAAGCTAAGGGAAGCGAAGTTAGGATAAAACAATGTTTATCTTCGCTCGGTTGCCTCGTCCGCGTAAGATTACGTTGGATCTAATTTTCAAAAAACTTAGTTTCGCTTAGCTTAGCTTAGTTTCGCGCGCAGTGGCCGCGAACAGATTCAACGCAAAGGAAATAATGACACATAGAATAAAAAAAATAATAATTTCTGTAAATGGGAGTGAAGAAGAAATAAGTTTCAACACAAAGTAAATAATTACACACTATACATATACAGTGTGTCCCAGGATTGACTTCGGGATAGGTATGATGACCCAAAAATTTTTGTTGGGTCAACATGTTACTTATTATGTTGACATTTTGGTACATTTAAATTTGGCGCTAAAATGTAGCGGCGATTTACCGCCTAGTAATTTCGTTTTCGCATCGTGGTAACCCTGATGCCCCTTCTTTACATCGCTATGGGGGAACACCTGCGCACTGTGATCGTTGAGTTCTCATAGGTCATGAAGGCCCCATGTGACTCTTAGGCCACCTACCATTCGTTGTCGTCGGTAATTCCTACGCGTCGAAGTGGCCTGCTTCATTTTGCAGCCTGGTCGCTCTCTCTTGTTGTTAGAGCATTGTGCCGTAAGGACGTGTTTTTTTCGCGTGTGATAAAATTAACGGATTTCTTACTCATTTGGAGAAGAAATCAATCGCAGCTTTGCTGGAAAATCATTCGACACTGCCGAACAACGATTGGAGGTAGTTTTAATCTCCGTACCAAGCCTGAGGCTCCAGTTCTCTCAGGTAACATGTAACGACTCATATCGACCGACCAAAATGGCCGCTAACGCATATCATTTCTTCTATGTAGGCTTTTTCTACTTGGCTTTTCCGTTAGTGCGCAAGTTACAGCGCAGGCTTAGGTAATTCCCGCAAGCTTATACGCGAGGAATTTCCCCGTTTATCGAGTGTTGGTGCCCCGACAAATTCTTGTTGTACGTCTGCCGTTCCCAAGTAGTGTGGGTACGCCATTTTGAAGCATCGACTCAGACAGGACCACTAGATGGCGTAGTGACAGCCAACTTCACAGCAAAGACGGTATATGTCATATCGGTCGCGAGGTAACCCCTTTGACTTTTATTGCGCATGCATTTTTAAGAGCGAATTAAGGCCTCTTCATGCGGATTTAATTTGATTAAACGTTGCACTAGAGAATAAGCACCTTTTCGTAACAGTGTAAAGTGTTTCTTTTTTATTTTATTTGTGTAATAAATTGTGTTAACTTTAATTACGATTTTAATTTCTACTTTCATACACACAGTGGGTAATAATCTCGTCTCTATTTAGTAGAGTTTCATTTTCTGCACGACCTGGTCGATTGGAGACGTCGACCAGTCGAATTACGATTAGTTGTTTGTAAATTGTCTTCTGGCGCCCTTTATAAATTTACCACCGTAAGATAACCTGCCCCCATTTCCACTGTAGCTAGCAGGGACACAGCTGATCTAAGTATCGGCAGACTTGTCACCTGGAACCGTGGTAAGTAGAGACAAGTCGATTTAATTTAAACTAGGGTAACAATTTGTTACTCAGTAATGTCAAGCTTTTGTTTGTCAAATGTTTTTTGAATTTATGGAGAAAAAAAGGACTGTGATTTTTTTAAATAAGTTAAAAATTGTCATTTACTGTATTTCAATGTTTTTGTTCAAATGGAATGAATGGCATACGACCATAATTTCGAATTTAGAATATTTTATTTTAATAAAATATTTGGGTAAAAAGCAATAAAAAAGCCACTTTACCTACAATTCTTTATGATTTTCTTGGAATAACTACGCCAACTAGAGACTTGCATTAATATTTGATGAAAATGCATTCTCGGTCAAGCAAAACTTGCTTTGTACGTAGTCGAAAATTTTTAGATCATCACAACTACCTCGAAGTCAATCTGAGTTAGAAAATATTCGACGACATGATATGACACAACAAAAGCGGCAAGGCTGTTTCGCGAAAGTTAGAAGAAGATAGTTATATAAAAGCTTTTTGACTTATCCATCGATCGATCGGCATACACCGAAAAAATGAACTGCACATCTTTTAATTTATTATAAACATGAACTAGGTTCGTGCTTCTACTTCCATACACCCCCTTTGCGATATTCGACTTGATATTCAAACATTTTTGGTTTATTTTTTCTGGTCCTCGTTTTAACACAAAACACTTCATAAAAGCCAACGGTACCAAATTGCAGAGGGTTTATTTCACATAATAACAATAAACAAAGAACTAGATTCATACTTTTAAAAATGACATGTGGAGCAAAATCTAATCTTTAGATTGTATGAAAGTTAGTTTTTATAATTAGCATGCAGTTAGAAACATTATCCTAATGCTTTTTCTTTGAGCAGGAAGCAACTTAAGAATTTTAAATCCTGGTTCTCGTTTTAACATCCAACACTTCATAGAAATCAGCGGTACCAAATTGCAGAGGGTAAAAGTTTTTTTTACCTAATAACAATGAACTAGATTCATGCTTTTACAGTTCAAATCCATAAAAACATATAAGGAATAACAAAAAATAATTTAGAAAAGCAAAATACAAATGATATTTTAAAAACGCAATAACCGATGAAGTAATAAACTTGTGGAACGAATACAAAGATTAAAAGAACAAAAATTCAGATAAAACTAAAGAAAAAACAATGTGATTAGCAGACCAACAGAAAATAAATAACACACATATAAAAAAATATCAAATAATTAGCGAAAGCAACAAGTAGCAAAAAATGCGAAAAAGAGAGAAAATCAAAAGGTGTTTATATTCAAAAAATATTATATTAGACGTACTTTATATGTGAACACCCTGAAGCACTTATTCATTGTGGGTTGAATTAATTCAACATCAAGTTAATTTATTTTATTTGAAGAGTAAAAATTCTTAATGCGTTTTTTTTAACGGATTTTGTTGAATCATCAATGTTTGTCAACATTAGAACAATAAGATCTCATCTTCATTTTAGTTTTATTATTATGTATCAGCAATTTGACGATATTTATAGCTCTTTCTTTTTCTTTTTTATCTATTATTTGATAATAAATGAAGCTTGGTATTCCCAAAGGGTCTAAGTGCCAAATTTTACTAAATCTGTATTTTTCTATAAAAGGTCCTTGCTGCACACATTAGAAAAGGTTCTAAGTATCTATCTGATTTGGAAATATTTTATATAATTATATGTACATAGATGACTCTCTCTCGCGCGCGCCTTCAACAACAAGGATCATTTTCCTTAATTTTCTAGGAATTATGTTTTTGGCACTTAGATCCTTTGGGAAAACCATGCTTCAAGTATATACTTTCACTATAATGTATTCAATTTTGCATTTAGTTTTTTAAAGTAGCGTGCCTTGAGTTAAATTCCTCATTAAGTTGGGCTATGATTTCATTGTTTTTTCTCCTAAAGATTTGTAGCAATGATATTTAATTGAACAAATGTCAACTTGACACTTTGTATTCATTTATAAAATGTTAGAATTACACCACAAAATATTTATATTGTTGAAAGTTATTTTCAAGTCGGTAAATTAGAAAATGGACAGTTTGTTCATTCAATTAATCAGTGTGTACAGAATTTTCGACAACAGTTTCCTAATCTTGCAATTACTTATGAACAGCTATGAATTGAGTGTCGCCAACTTTGTAAAAAAATCACAGCTTACTTTAATGAGGAATTTAATTGAAGGCACGGTATATTTGCTACTTGAACAACTTTTGCTTAAAGGAAAGACCTGAACGTAAGAACATTTGTTCAGAGAAGATTTAAAAACGTAGGCTTTTTTAATGTTTCGTTTTCTCTTATCGTCACATTCTTCTTTAGTAAGCATTAAATTGTCAATTTTGCTAGAATTGAAAATTAAAGCCTACTTATCAAAACTCAATTTCCAGAAGACTCAACTATAAACGTCTTTATTACTGAATCTCTTCCATGGTTGCAATTGCTTATGATTAAAAAGTGGTAGGGTTTAGATGTAAATGAAGTACCTGAATTTTATGTCCGATTTATCTGGCGTTAAATGAGATTTGGTAATTAAAAGATCCCAGTCTGTTTGACTTGAAAGTGTAAAGAAGCTCGACGAAACCTGTTTCTCTCCACCACGAAAACTCTTGCAGTATATCGGTACGCTGCAATTTTTTGAGGAAAGTTCCAATCAATGATCTTATACAGAAACAATAAACCAGTGACTGACTGTTTTTCCAAAAAACATTCTGTATGACATCATCCCAAATTTAGAATGTGACCTTCCCGATTAGTTTTACTGTTCATTTCGGCGAGCTATACATTCCGTAAAACCGACTTTAACGAGCCGTCAATGAGTAATCTTGTTTGAGGACCTTGTACAGAAGAAAAAAACGTATGAAACAATGCAACGATGACAAGTGCATTCGTAAAACGTTGACTTTACGACCACCGAACGTCACCTGTTAATTCATAAGAACTCGGTGCAGTTGAGAACGAGCCACGAGAACAATGACCCATTACGGAAACCGCTTTGGCGGCGATTAAATTTCGCCCATTCGACGCAAATCCTGAAACATAATTGAAATTTTGCTTGGCTAAGTACCAAGGGCGAAATTATTTACGCCGACATTAAACGCTAATATGCTCGTTTTGCTATTAAATTAATGTGCAGTCTTAAATTGAAAGGGCAAGAAGATTCATGTAAAGAATTTATATCTGAAGTTATTCTTTAGAAAATTTAAGAAATTTATGGAGATAAACGAGTAACTATTAAGAACATATACATACATCTATTTGCAAAAGGATTTTTTAATGAATAAAACTAATGTCTTCAAATAAAACTTTAATAACACGTTGTTTTGAAAATTGGACGGATGGTTCTCTGATGTAGGACGTCTGCTTCTTCTGTCTTTAGCAAAATCTGTTAATGAGAAGCTTATTTACCACTAGTAATATTGTTACATTCCGTGAAGTAAATTCCATTTTTAGACTGGTCGCGCCACCTATGTTGCAGACGAGATTCTAGTGTATTCCAGATTCGCACCGAATGGTGCTGGAATGTTCTAGGTTTATATGCCGTTATTCTAGAATAGCGTGAGTTGATATAAGCCCGAGGCAGCGGGTTACTTAAATCAGTTTTATTTAGAAAACGATGTGTGTAGCAAGCGAATTCGTAGAACGATTAAGTTATAGAAGTGTTATTTGTTAGACAAGTGTGCAGCTCGATAATATTTGTGCTCTAAAATAAACAACGATTATAATTTGTGAATCTCGAAGTCGTAACAATATAATGTACAAATTTAATTTTCTTGTCATTGTTTAACATTCACAAATGCGAAAAGTTAACCGTTTGCGTAATCCTGCGGTGTCGTAACTTTGAAAGGATACCAAGAAGAAAAGAGATACACTGGCGATAGTTTTCAATTTCGAACGGCGTTTGAGTAAACGTAAATATATGACACTAACGCGTTACGACGAGCCGCAGGTTCATCAATATTCTTTAACAGGATATTTAACTCCTTTCACCGTCGGCTCTTCGACAGGACGTAACATAAAGGACGAAATAAATTATCGTAGCGTTTGACGTTTCGGGGCAACGATCTTTTGTACACGTTTTCGCAGGTTTCAATAAAGACTGACCGACGTGTACTAATTGTTGCAGATAAAAACGAGGACGTCGACGTCAAAGAGTTTTGCAAACAAACGAAATCGCTTTCGCGTACGTTGAATTCAAGCGCGCTTTTCGGATTTGAATTCGAAACGTATTCGAGCGGAATTACACAGAAAATGGATAAAGTCGTTCAATATGTAACGGGGCTTAGTGAAAGCGTCTGAATGTTTACGCTGTTTTGTACTAAAAGAATTCACAGTCGAAATGTCAAGGTGGTTGTAAACATTTTGAAATAATTACACGTATAAGTATTCAAAAAAAAACATACGTTAAGTTAAAGAAAGGAAATTAAATTCTAGAAATCAAAAGAGAATCTTTTAGAGATCAAAGCATGCATTAAATAATGGAAGTGTCATCTAACGCAGTTTAATTGCGAAATGAAGAGGTAAATGAAATCAAAACACAATGGTGGGTTAATTTTGTGTAGGAGTATAGTTTTAGTCAAAAAAAAAAAATTAATTTGTTCGTTTGAAGATTCTTTAAATCAAAACAAGATTTTAGGTATTTATTTGGTATAATAATCGCTACACACACATTCATAGTGAACGTTCTGTTATCGTAGGAAGTAAAGTGATCTTAAACTTCCTCTGGCAACCTACACTGCATTCCTCTGGAAGCTTAACTACGCATTTGTTTGCGTGAACTAATGATGGGGAATCTCGGAACACGAGACGATCTCAAATGCAAATCGCAATGGAATAGCAAGTAATGCAGTGGCATTAGATGCAAATTGGCTTGCATTTTCTTTTTATAAACTCGAAACTTAAATGGTTTGTTAGGAAAACAGCGAATTTTAAGAATTTAGAAAGGTGTACATAAAATAAATTAGCAATGTAAGCTCCAAAGGTTTCAATTTAATTAACACTAAATTTAATTATACGTTTATTATTAACATTATAAAACACGAAACCAACAATGAGCAATTTATATGTTAATCACCTCTAGAGAAAAATACATTGAAGATGAAATCTATTGACCTAAAAGTTATTCGTGCAAAAAAATTAATACCTTATTAACGTCTTTTTGTTTTATACTGAAATAAAAACTGAAGAGTATAAAGATAAAAACGATAAATATTGAAATAGATTTGAGGTAATGTCTTCGTGTAGAAACAGAAGTAATTATTTCAGAGAGACTGTAACAAACAATAAATATGTAGTTAATTTACAAAAGAAAATGGCACTTATGTAGAATCGCAATAATTAATCATGACGCTTCCAGAAAGCTTACAGGACATCGTATACATCTCCAAAAAGTATGAATGTCGAATGCAACCAAATTTTGCTACCTAAAAGTTAATCTGGAGTGTCGTAAATTATTTTTCGTTTAGAAACCACAAATAAAATGTCCATGATGAGTTTTTCTGTAAAGGTTATGTCATGACTGTACCTAAATATTTTATTTACAGTTGGTTCTTGTCCGATGAAATTTGTATCACAAAATCTTGTTGACAACATAATTTTCACTTCTGACGAAGCAGTCGAACGACTGCGAAACGTAAAGTGTATAGTTGCGCGATTTAGTGTCCGCTTAGAAGATTTTGTGATACTAAATATTTTAATAATAAAAAAAACGACAAACTTGCCTATTTAAGAGTGTTATAGGGAACTTCTTAAAAATAAATTTTAATTGCATTAAATTAAAGTAAGGTATAAAATTCCATACTTCAATAACAGAAATTTGATATGCCAATAGAACTATTGATGCAATTCCGCTTGTAACTGTCAAGATATCCATCGCAGGGTGTAAATTTCAAGTCGACAGACTTTAGAACACCAATTTCTCCACGTTTATGTATCAATTACGCTTAGTAAATCGATCGAAAGCGGCTGACATTTAATACGAGTGCTTCTAAAATTACACACTTGCAATTATTATTTGCGCAAGCGAATTTTTTCGCGGGATTAATGCCCGTTTGTACTTTTAAGACTTTACGGTTCAACTGAGAGCCAGAATCTGAGCGAAAAATGAAAAATTTCCAATGGAGAATTAAATGTCGTGACTAACGGTACGCTTAACTCTATTTAAGAGAGCGTGAAGTCATATTAGTCACGTTGTAGATTGAATAATGAATTTAGCGATAGGAACAATAATTTCTGCGTTTCTAGTAAATTAAAACTTCGATTGTTTAATGGGCGGATGTTATAAATGTTTAATTCTATATTTATGCTCGCGCTGTGCTTGATTTCTACATTACATGTTACGTACAGAAGAAAAGAAAATTCATATACTATGAAAGGAGCTAATTTTTTTCTGCCTTTGATACATATTGCTGTGATATGCCCTTAGTTTGGGTGACAATTTAATGCTGTGATCTCAGGGTGTTTTGTAAATTTTCAAATGTTTGTTGTTTTTTTTTTCTCGGAGGCCCTTCTTCGATGATGAATTTTGCAGTGTATCTCGTAGACCAATTTCTTTGTTGTAGAGTGTATTTATGTGTGATAAATTTTGGATGTAGATGGCACTCGCGAGCCTTCACATTCAAAATTATCTAATATGTGTGGGTGTGTGTGTGTAATAAAAAAAATGTCGAAGAATAAAAATGTAAAACACAGTTTATTGCACCACTTTAAATATTTAATTTTCACAAACTAATTATTATTTCGCAAGAAGTTCGGGTTATAAAAGATAATTTATAGTATTTAGGTCAGGTTTTTCACAAAACCTTTCCAAAATTTACACACTGGTTTATACGATGCTCCGGTAAAGGTTCCATTGCACTGCATAAATCGGAATCCGCGCGTCGTGTCATAGATTGACGTGATCACTAACACAGCGCCCTCATTCGTTTATTTTCCGAACTTCTTACTATAACCTAGAGTTTCCTTTACATATGATTATTTTAATTGTCCGAATATTTACAATTCTAACTTCATTCCTTCGTATTTACATCTTAAAAAATCTAAATAATTTATTTATAATAAATAGTTAATTTTAATTTGATTATTTCTAAAAATATTTAAGAATATTAAGAAATTTGATTATTTCTTAAACAAATCTGCTAAAATACGTTTAATATACTATCCTATAATTTATTTTATTATTTTCAAAATTATCTCTTATGAAATTTTCAAAGAAACACGTACTGTTCATAAACACCGCAATATGATGGGTGCCTCAGATAGTTTTTGACGCAAATTATATTTCCTTCATGAAACGAGATCACTAAATGGCGTAAAGGCAACTAAATGTCATTACTAGAGAGTTACTGCATAACGTACGACAAGTATCCATCAACGCTAACGTTACGACTTTAAAGATGGCCGTATGAAATAACGAATTTTCAAAATTTATAGATTTTGTATAACGTTTTAGTTAATTGGTAGTTTACGACCGTCTATCTATTCTTAAGTGTCATTATGATCAATTACGAATACAAATGTCACTTTAATTAATGAATGTTTGAAGTTTTAAAATAAAATCTTGGCTACTAGGGTCGGGTTTCTGGAACGTTTCATGAAGTTAACGGTCCGATTAAAATAAATATTCGTACGCTGGATTTCACAAACGTCACTTAACTTTAACCATCGATTAAGAATAATCATTCCTATACCTTCAACACATGTAACCATGGCAACGTTTACTTTTAACGGATGATTAAATTTAAGTAACGTTTGTGAAATCCACCAATATAGTTCTAACATGTGTAGCCATAGCTTTAATCGGATCGTTAACTTTATAAAACGATTTAGAAACCCAACCTAGGTGATGTAGGTTACTGCAGACGTATGTTAAACTCATACGCCTTTTAATTTAGCGGACGTATTACGTCTTTGAATTTTACGTACGACATATTATACATACGATATTGCTAAGCAACCCAGGCCTTAACGTATATGTCTTTCGAAAAAACGTTATGCAATAACTCTCTAGTATTCTTCAAAGTAAATTTCAAGTAATGTTCAAGTAATGAAGTAATACTGGTTACAAATAATGTTATCTTGTACAAAATTGGAAAATGGACAAAATTGAAAAATTCACCAAGAAATACTATAGTGATGCTCTAAAAAAAGGGTTGACATATTTTGTTTCCGGAATTCCCAATCGTTTAACTTACTCTTAGTATGAGAAGTCAGAGTTCTTAAAGAGAAATGAAGCAATTTTTTTATACCATTTCGAAATCTTGTTTTGTTATGAAAACATGCTTTGTTAAAGGAATTTGAGACACCTGTATAAATAAAGTCACAAGTTTACCTAAACCAATACAGTTAGAAACTTTTCTTTATAAAGTTGCAGACTTTGACTATGTAGGTAAAAATCACAAAATAGGGCAAAGGAATATGCTGCAATTTCAAACTTATAATACTGAAACCAATAATATTTTGCAGAAAAAGTGTAAAACTCTTTCGTTCTCGTCTTGCGAAATTAGCACAAACAAAAGGTTGAAAAATCAACAAATACTCCCACAACAAGATCACATGGTGTAAGTGTGAGCATTGGAGAACTAGGACAGAGTAACCATCAAAGTAAACAATAAATAAAGCAACAGAAAATAAAAAAATAGTTTTAAAACAGTATAAGTAACATGGACACACATTTAGAGGAAATAAAATGTAAGTTGGTGCACAAAAGTTCCTAAATAAATTAAGAAGATACGGGATCGGAACCTACGAGTTATCGTTTAAGATAATTTAATTTTATGAAGAAATGAATCGTGGGAAGGCGAAGAAGAGAGGCCAAGGAAGCAAATAGAAAGTAAGAACAAACAGGAAATCAAGCTTAAAAATTTAAAGAATAAAGGTATGGATAGGGAAAGCACAAAAGATGAGCCGTAGAAAGACGAAAAGAGTACTCGAAGAATTTATTGTAGGGAAAATAAAACCGTATGCAGGATGTTCTTTAAATTCGTGCAAAAAAATAATGGCGTATTTGGTAACAGATATTCTCACGAATGCACCAAAATTAAAACGAAAAAAAAAATTCATACCGACATCCGGCAATTCCTTGTGAAATGTTTAGAATCGCTAGACGCAACGGACGGTGACCTTCACCCACAATAAGTGTTCGAAGTTCCCCCCCTGCGCGAGACGTAAACATGCTGATTAAAGTGCCGTTTAACATACCTGCCCACACATGCATGTTGTGAAAATTAAACATACCATCCCTTATAAACATTGATTCGTCGGTGAAGAGAATGTTATTAACAAAGTTCGGATGTCCGTCTGTTCCCGGAGTAACCACCGACAAAATCGCATGCGTTGGAAGCATTAGAGCTTGCACTCTTTGAAAACGGCACGGGTAATTGTTCCTCACGAATAATTTGCCAAACAACAAACTGCACAACTGACACAAAGGATCTGCTATTTGGCAAAGGTAACGCTGTGCATACAAATGTCTTGCAGCCAACACCTTTTGACCACAGTCGCCGTAAATTAAAATCGTGTCCACAATAACACTATTTAAAAATTCGGCAACGTTTTCAATACTGTTATCTGCGACGTGCTCTTGAGAACTGATCCACTTTAACAGCCGATGCTGACACACCAGCACACTTCTCCGATTACGTAACTACGTAATAAAAATAAACCAGGGACTATCAAACTGTTTCATCGCTCGTCGAAAACATTTATTATCTCTAATATTTGTTAATCAATTGTTATACAAAAACTGCTTCATTCTATCACTTTTAATGTCAACTTTCACTGGTTTCATTTATGCATGAAGTTAAAAAACAGCCTGTAGAAATTAAAACAAAGTTAATCAAGAAAAGAAAAATTAGGAAAGAAATCATAGGACGTAATAAGAAAAGCAAAAGAATAGAAGGCACGATAAAAGTGCTAAAGGCAGCAATAAGAAAAGCAAAGGAATAGAAGGCACTAGAACATGATAAAAGGGCTAAAGGCAGTACTTACTGATGTAGTGCAACAGCGGATCAGATTTAATTTTCAGGTGAACAGAAATCATAGAGCTTTTTTATAGTTTTTTTTTTTTTCATTTTAATATATTTACAACTATTTCAGTTGAAATTAATGAAATATTAATGCCCGGTTGCACCAACTTTTTAAGCAGAGCTTAAATTTAATGTTTAGACCATGACATTATTAATAGATTTAACAAAATGTTAGTTACATTCTAAATGATACTTAAGTTGAAGTTTAAATGTCAATCAGAATGTATTTGATATTATACTGACCATACGAAATGTCACATTCTAAACATAACTTAAATTTAAGCTCTGCTTAAAGAGTTGGTGCAACCGGGCATTAATGTTTTAGACAAAATAAATGTATTATTAACAACAGATATATTAAAATTAAAATTAAGAAATGTCTTTCGGCTCGGTTTCTAAAGTCATTTCAGAAGCGGAAGGATCTGTGTTAAGCACCATTTCAGATTCTAAAAATTGCCTCCTTTTTTTCATAGAAGTGGTCTCACTAGAGATAACTGGGTTTGAAATACGAATAATAAATTAAGCATATCCTTATTTGTTTCCCGGTATGAAAATTTCCTTGTATAAGTTTTGCAGGTCTTCATTCATCGCTTCTTCAGGTTCTTTTAACAGTTGTCTAATAGCCAGAATGCAAGAGAAAATGACAAGAATTTTTTTTGGGATAAAGACAAAGAGAAGCTCTGTAGATGTAATAGACCTACTGGGGTGCAATTGAGAAAAAGGCGTTACTCTTTTCCATCATAAATAGTCATCACCAACTGATGTGTCACAAGGATTCGCCTTTCTTATCAATTTCATCTATCAGACACCTCATTTTTGTTAGCAAGTTTTTCCGGTGCAGTCACTGATTTCCTTTCCAGACGCCTTCGACCTTGTCTAGAACTGGGCATATCTTCTGATGTTTAGAATATGTTGCAAGAAAGCGCTGACTTATTCCTTTTCGTTTTTAATTAGGAATCGGTCCATGGTTCTGTTGCTGTTGCACCATCTTCTGGGAATCGAGCCAATACCAGGCGAACCTTTTGTCTGACTTTAGGGGAAGTTTTCTCAATCCCTAGAATAGGAAGCACAAATTCTGATAAGTTTATCTTTATGTCGAATGTATGTTTAGTTTTCTTTCGTTTAATTGAATAGGTGCTTTCTAGTGAGACCTAAAATAAAAATGACAACAAAGAAAAAATGAGCAGAGATGGGCTGTTAACTCTTTTGGAGCCACGAAATATGTAGAAGTATTTTGGAATGTGTTAAACCTTGATTTAGAACCAGTCATCGTTGGTCATTTGTTGTACGTGTCATTCTAGGTAGTAATCACAAAAATTTATATTAAATACACAAATCAAACTTTAAATAACCAGGTTTTAGTAATTATTTAAAAATATGTTTATATGCCTTTTAAGGAGTGAAATATCTTACGTTGTGTTACATTTTTCAAAGTTACTGAGGAATCTTAACTCGATCTGAACTCTTTTAGCACCGCCGAAGAAATAATATTGAATAATGCCAGAAAATTTTGCTTTGTAATAAGTGCTTTGCACCACCTGTTTAGTCACATTTGATACATTTACAAAGTAACATAAACATATGAGACATTGTAAAGTGCAAGATAAAATCCTTTAGACGGTGGTTTGAAGAAAGGAGAAATAACACAACAAGCAACTGAACAACAGAGAGAGGCCAATGAAAAATTGTATTTTTGAAAATAATTTCAAAGTAGATTGAACGACAAAATAGTCCATTGCAATAATAGCAGGGAATCTTCCAAACAGTATTAAAAAAACTTCTCTGCAATGCGGAAATAAATATTAAAAGACACAATGGATGTCCCTGTGATAATATAAAAGCAAACATCAAAGTTATGGCAACAACGGAAACACTGTGGCCAGGTCTAGAAACAGAAAAAAGTGGAGATGAAATTTCTATGGAAAATTGAAAGTAAGACAATTAGGGATTATTAAGAGTCGAAACTTTTAGATCAACATTAATAAATAGGTACCAAACTTGTAAATTTTCTTAAATTTATTAAGTGTCAGTTTATAGATTTTATTTAATAAAGAAATGAAGAAGAAAAATGGAAAATTCGGTGGACAAAACCCTATGGGAATTTGGAATTCCTTTCTTCTTTCGTCCCCAACTATTTATTGATTTTTTTAATCTACTCTCGTCTGACGTCTGTTCTGTATAGTCATCCGTATGTCTTCGTTCTTCCAACACTCCTTTTGTAAACAGTATAAACAATATAATTTTATTTCTTTTATTATGCGAAAGGAGACCAAGGGAAATGAGGTAGCAAGAAATAAAAACTATAATAAAATAACAATCAGCTCCGAGATGCAAAGGAAAAGAGAATTGCAAAATGCCAGGAAAATTCTACATCTTTAAGTCCGGCGGCAATGCTGCAATATTTGTTAATAACATATTTTTAGTTTTATTGAAAGCGCAGAGCATAATCATATTGGTAGAAAACTGAAACCGAACAAAATAAATGTACACAAAAAGCAACAAAGTAAATATGATTACAAAAGCATGAAAATGGCTAACGTATATACACGTTTGCAAACAAGCTTTCAGCAAGTTTGCGCCGCGAGCAAAGCTCACGAAGCGTGAATTTTGCAGGAGCAAACACAGGTGGCGCCTTTGTCCGTATTTTGATAACCACAGCAAGCAGTTTTGGTAGGATGCAGCAGCCCCGAATCCACCCAAGTGGAAAGAGAGCAAAGCACATTGTGGTCTGCCCGATGAAGGCCAGATAAACAATTTCATTAACGTTTCGGTCAATCACATAAGCAGGCAACAATTTTAACAACAAAAAACTGCTTTTGTACAGGTGTTTTTTTTTCTGCGCTCATTTTTACCGTGCGATTGAAAAACAGTGACACAGCAATACTCATCTAGATCCACTTGTTATTTTTTTTTGTTATGTGCTTTTCCATCATAGGTACAATCAAATTTGCGAGTCACAGCAAAGAATGTATCAAATTAAAATGAATTTGTTTAGGTCTATGAATATAATAAAATAACTAATGAGAAAGAAAAGTTTTAAAGTGACTGTTTTTAAGACGTCCTTAAAGTTGCCAGAAAGTTTGTTCGGCAAGATGAAAAGCACAACGAGGTTTGACTTCTTATTATTACTCCTTTTTCTCACCAAAGTTCTCACTCAAGTATTTCATAAAGTACTCAATTCAAACAACTAAATCTATTTACAGAGACAGTAGTGTTTTAAATTACACGTATGTGGCGATAACACGTAACAAATGACATTTTCTCATGGTAAGAATGCGCGAGAAATAAGCGTCTGGAAAAGATTCAATAGAGTAACGAGAAAGGAAATCGTAAAGCTCAGATAAAACAGAATCGTGAAATAAATTATGACAAGATGTGTGTGTATGTGTGTGTGTGTGCAATAACAAATTTTGTTTAAGCGAAACGAATTGTTTCATTATGCATTACATGAATGAATGTGGTAGTGTTAGTCATTAGTATGTCAAACAGTTTAGCATGCATATATAAATTATAAAAACATATCTTTAAACATGATTCATTACGCGGATCGTGTTGTCTCATCGATGTTGATTAAATCAAGCGAAATATGTGTGGAGGATAACTTTCAGATTAAGAACTTTTTTTAGTTAATTATAAAAAAATTGCACAAAAATGATTTGGCTGAAATATTTGAATCGGTCGTTGAAATTAAATCTCCCAATTTTAGCCGTTAATAATTCGTTTTACGTAAGAACTAATTGTTCTCGTTAAGCAATAAGTGCAAAAAATCATCGTACCTGCAAATTAAACCCAATCAAACGGGTAAATTTAAATGCATTAATGGCGAGTTCGGTTCTGCAGATCAGTTCCTGCTTTCACTTCTGGTTACGCCGGTCTGCAATAATAATTTTCGCGAACGTTCACTATTATTTAAGACAGAGATTTTTTTCTGTATAAAATCCGATTGCGTTCGGTTGCATTATGACATTATTAAGTGTTTCGCGTTGAATTTTTATCGTTCTCCGTACGACAATGTTGCAATGTTTTCTCGTTTCACTTCGCATTCCATATTTATAACGTCGTGGTACCTGCGGCAAGGCAAAAAAAACGGTCCTTATTTTTAGAACCGGTGAAACTATTTATAATACAGGTTTGCAAATTCGTTTTGACATTTTAATGGTTTGGATTTTCATCATAAACAACCTGTTTTGTTCATCCATACTCGCAAAAAAATACATAACTGTTTTAAATTAAGAACCGGCAGGAAATTCTTTTTGTATTCGATCTACGGATAAAATATAATGTATGCAGTAGAAAAGTCAATAATAGAATATAAAATGTCGTTGAAAGTTGATTGTGATCAGGTGAATGTATGTCTGATTTTGATTCATTCATTCATTCACCTTGAGCTGATCAGCTGTTGCAACTTTGTTTCCATATAATTGCCTTTTACAGTAAATTTAAAGAATTCAGACATTCTTTTTAGATAATTATTTTCTTTTCATTGTTAGAAACTTACATATTTTTTTCTTTAATTTACTCTTGTCAACGAGTTGACCGAGATGCTTAATTACTTAGCACCTCTGATCCTTACACCGTACAAGCACCATTTACGGCTGACAATTTACTTTTATATTATGTATTATATGTGCCTTCTTTATTGCTTAAATAAACACAAAATTAGCAGCAGTAAAAAACGATTTTCATTAACAGACTCATAATCCTTGTCAAACTGTTTTGGCAGGAAGAATAAAAATAGAGAGAAAATAGGATACAGCCATAGGTATGAAAGAAAACGCCAAAGGAAATAGTAAGGCAATTGCGTCTAGCAAAACTACTTAATTAAGAAACATAAGATAAAACAAAGAGATTAAGAGAATATGATTTAACCAGACGGATGAACATCATCAATTGGATGCAACAACCGCATCCAAATTAAGAAGCGAGAGTTAAACAAGGGAGGAAAGGACAAAGAAAGTATAAGGTACTTATGTATGTACATTGTACAAAATTCATATGTGAACAAACACAAAGATTTGGTTTGCGAAAAGAAATTATCTCGTAGATTCGTAAGGGTTATTAATTCCTATTATCTTAGCTCTTTTTGCCATTGTTAAGAAAATGTTCAAGGCCGCCGTCGTCGTTCATTTCAACGTCTGGTATGTATACACTTTTCCGATTCGAATAATGACAGAAATATTTGCCGCACCCTGTAGAATGCAATACCATTCCCAACTACGGTTTCCCCGGCAGAGTACTTCACAGACCAAACATGTCACGTCTCCATACACAATGCATCCAGGAAACCGCAAAGGAGTCGTTAAACGAAGTGTAACTGGTTCACGTGATTTAATCTCTAATTAGTAATTATCTGCATTTCAATAAAATGAAAGTATTCATTTACATATGTATTTTGGTTACATAATCCTGGTATTTTAATAAACAAGAGTCCGCACTCGGTTTTGCAAGTACATTATTCTAATTGCTGCTTAGCAGGGAACATATGTTATCGTAATTATTGTCATCGCAAGAACAAAACGCTCGTAAAGTATTTCCGATTTTATCAGAATCTGAAAATGAATAATAATCTGTTCTGTAGTTCTCGGAACTGCAGTTTCTTTTTTTTCTGTAAGGGTTTCCAGATATTTACGTATGATATTCTCGTCGTTTATGCTCGTAAATTCTTATTCTGTATGAAAATATGTACATGCATTCATGCATGTATGCATCGGGCACAGTTGTCTCTATTTATCAAACGATAATCGAGAGCGTGACATATAACTTACACTTACATACATGCTGTTAATACTCGATGACGTCCGCGGAAAAACTTGCCAAGCACATGTAAAACGCTTTCGTAATAACCAGCCAGCTTGCAAGTATTCGCTTTCAGCCCCTATTACTTTGCATATACATGTAATAATCTGCAGCAGTAAAATTGCGAAAATGTGAATATGATACCCCGTGTCATGATAATAATTATTGCATGACATATACATAGCGTGAGTAAATGAATTTTCTTTGTTCAGGTTTTTTTTTCTTTTTTTTAATAAACTGCAATACTTTTTTCCTAGATCAATCTTTGTGTAATTCACAATCAGTTGCAAAACATCCAGAATGAAGTGAAAGTGTTGCTTTGTTTTGGGGTTAATTGATTTTATATGAGAACGGATTGAATTCGTTGGAATCGATTTTAGATATGTAAATAGATTAGTTCTTTGCGATAGATAGCTTTTTAATTGCGATTTTTAATCTAAACTCCTGCTTTCCTAATACACATCCTATCACATATTTAGATGTATATAGTTTGCTAACCATTATATTTCGTGATATATTTATTGCTTCTTATATTTGTCATATTATTTCACCATAAAAAAGTTGTTATAAAACAAGAACACATTAAGAACGAGTTGTTTATAGTTCCAAGTTAAATAAAAATGAAATATCTGACCATACCGTTTATCTGTGGAACCCTCGCCATTAATAACTGTATAATTGTCCTGACCTTTTTATAAATCAGATCAAATCAACAAAAAGCAGCAACATTTTAGATTTAATCAAAGACGAACAGGCAAATTGCGTTCCACCTACCTTAAATGATATGTTATACAATTCGAGCTGTCACGAAACACTCTATTTAAACCCATGTAAGGGGTCCCAAACCAAATCTACTTTCGTCGAGAACAATAACAATAACAACATTAATATTTTACATGACATTTCGGGAGAGAAAAAAAAAGGTTGCGCCGCTTGGATTTGTTTTGACGAGCATTGAGCAGCCAGGACCTTGATTTTTGGTCATGCCTTTGTTCACCACGGCTGAATATCGAAAAGTGATGCAAAAAAATGTGTATAAATATGCATATCCGCGCGACCTATACAATCTACATAAACATACCGAACCGCATCCATTCGTTAATGTTAGATTTGTTGCGTCAGGGATAAAATTCAGGACGCGCCGCATTGTTTAGTCACAATCTGCTGTTTACGTAAAATGTCAGATTGTATTATTTAATGCCGCGTAAAACTTTCTATTGTCGTAAGATTATATATGTGTACATGACATAATTAAAAGTTTAATTAAGCTGCAGCTTTTAAATTACTAAATTCTTCCAAAAAAAAGGTCACATATAGAGGATAGTCTGTTAATATGTAACAAGTCGTATTAAAAGAAATAGAGTAAGGTGTAAGCCTTAGTATAGGTAGATGGTAAGGTAGATGAACGCGAAAACCTTCAAATTTATCTTTTAAAAATAAGTTGACATTTAGGTTTCCAAAAAATGGAGTTGTTCAAATTTCCGAGCGTTCCTTTCTAAGAGTCGTCGACTGTACATATACACTGTTCTAAGCGTATGCCGTTAAATGATGAATGTTGAAATATGTTATTCCGACCTCTAGTAATCATAAAACTTTCAAGTGTCACTATTAAGTTGAGGCGAATAGGCGAATTTCTTCTCAGTTTCCTCTAAATTTTTATCACTCGTAAACGTGCACGTAGAGACATATAAAAATAATTTTAGTATCAGTTTTCAATTTAGCGAAGCAAATTTATCTGACCTTTTCGTTCGCTGATTTCAAAATAAGTTTCGTTCGCCAATTACCGTAATTCGGTGTGGGTTATAATTTCGATTCGAATTAGCGGGAAAAGTGTGCTGATTGGTTCTAAATCTGTGCGGGCAGGAATCGCGTAATTTTAAGCCAGGATGTTTTCACAACTTGTGTGGCTAATTAGTTTACAGCAGGCTCGATTTATAATTAAAATCCGCGAGTGGGTAAGTCTCGTTGATCTTGCCCGGACGAAACTATCTCATACCTATAATAGTTTTGGAATAATTACATTAATTCATTTGTATTTCTCTAATTCTAATGTAGTTTGGACAACGCCTTATTTTTTTTAGTATCCAGTTATATTCGCTGAGGTTTACTAAAAAAATTAATTTAAGAATATCTTAAAATAAATCGGTAAATTTTGAAAAATATGAAATAATCAGTGAAAGAAAAAAGTATTAAATGAAAAACGTGTTTTGTGTTCATTCGTAAACATTATTACGGATGATTTCACTCAATCACCGTTGTTTACTTGGCTACTGTTTCGCATTTATTTCGCCCTCCTTAACGCGCATTTGGCCTATCATCTAAACGGCCTCTGTCATTGTATGCTATCTGTTGACCAGTTCGGTGGATTTGAATTTCGCGCCGTGCAGTTGTTTCCGTGCTGAGTTTCATGCCGGAAGCGTGTGGATTCTGATCGTGGGCCGGCGCATTAAGATTTTTGCACGATTCGTAGCGTGGCAGTGAGCTGAGCGACATTTTTGTTTCACGTGGGTGATTTTCCGTTGATCCCTTGAGTATTTCTGCGGTCTTTGGTTTGGAGATTTCGGTGGTACCGCGCTCAGTTGGGATTTTATTGGATTTACTCAAAACGCCGCGGAATTTGAAAGGTTCTACGACCTTATTTTCAGACGCGGGTCTGTTTGGTTTAATGGTCGCTCCACGTTTCATTACCACCCCGAGATGCTCGGCGTATTTATGCCGAGCGGGGAGTTACTCCCCCGTATTGAGCGGTTACGTTATCGTAAGGGAATCTTTTGGAGCTCCGAACGCGATTTCTTACGACCTTCATCGCTTTACTTCGGACGCACCTTGCCGTTTCACCGGCGCGGGCGGAAAAAAATAAACCCTGCAGCGTCACGAGAGTGCTGGGCGAGCCTACCGTCTTCCTCCAGGACGCTGAGGTCGGAATGGAGCCCACGTGCTCGAATGGTTCACGGTATTGTACCTCTTTGAAATTTTTAATCATCTTCGGGGTGTTAATCTTTACGTTTTTGGTCACATGTTTAGCGGTACTACTCCGTTTTTCTGTTTGGTGCGACGATTTACGCGTTGTGATAACTGGTTTACTTGTGCGGTTACGTTGGCGATCGGTTTTGTTACAGTAATTCCGGGTTGTCCCGGCGTTTATATTTTTTTACATTTTGTTATTGTAGATTTACTTTTATTTGTACGAGACTGCTTTTCAGTCCTGTTTGTAAACGAACGTGTGGGATCCCTAGAGGACGGAATTTTTCTATTTGCGCGTATTGCGCGGATGTTAATGTTTTGTTGTATAATTTCTTCTTTTAAGAGAGAAAAGTGTATCGCGGCTTTTCGCCTTTCTGTGATATTTCGCCGCCGTGTTCGGGCTACTATTCACTTTTGTGGCTTGGCGCGACGTTTTTAATGTCCACTGGTTTTTCTTTATTACCATTAAAGTTTATTTAAAGTGGCGGTTGTATTTTTTTTATTATTTATTCTTGGATTTCACTTTTTGCGTTCCGTATTTAATTGGGGATTACCCTCTCCTCATTTCGGAACGGATTACATCGGCACTGAACCGACTGGTAAGTGGGAATGTCTCTCCTGTTGGGGGAATTCCTTTAGCAGTGACTAAATAACACAACAAATTCCGCTGCGTTGCCAAGTTGTTGGATAGTGGTAATATCATAGTAAAATAATTAAAATGTAATAAAAACAAGACAATCTATTATCTTAATCATACATTGTTTTAGCAAGTCCATACGTTTCAATGTTCCATACAGGTTAGAGATGGACATACATATTTGATATATTTAAATTATAGAAATTGTTACATCTTCACAAATATTCAAAATATCTTATCACTTTAATTATTTTTAATTAATATTTATTATTTTTGTATTCGACTTTTCATACTGTTAGTGGCTCATAAAAATCATATTCGTTTGCAAAATTAAAAAATGTTACAAAAATAGAGAAAAAAAAACTATTAAAAAAAATTAAAATAATAATTTAAAGACAATTTCCAGTTCAGAAGAATTTGAAACATTTATCACTTATACACTACCTCAAAGCCACTAGAAGCTTGAAAAGTTGAATACAAAAAACTATTGAAGTGGCAAGTATTTTTAACATTAACAAGATAAAAAAAATTCCGGGATTTAAAACTGTCATATCTGTCTATCTGAACTTATCGAACATTGTAACTTGATTGTAACGTTTTAAACCAACTAAAACAATGTGCGATTAAGATATCAGATTGTCTTATTTTTATCAAATTTTTTTTTGAGATATAAAAATTAATTGAAGTTAAATTTGTTTGTTGAATGAAGTCCATTATTAGGTAAATTCAATGTATGAAGAAACCGGTCATTAGAATAAATACGATTAAGAAATTAGGAAGTGCCTTTTTCTTCATACATTAAATTTGTTTCTTTTTAAAAATCCTAGTCAATGCCTGCGTTCAGCCTGGCAGAAAGCTACGTAGCGCTTCGCGTGTGCCACGTAGCATGACGTCATATATGTGTTCAGGCCAAAGCCAAACTTCTGCTAACGGAGAGCAATAAACCTAGCGGCCGCCATGTTTTAAATCGCTTTACGGAGTAAAACAAAGAATTCGTTCAGCCAGTTCTCAATTAGCTAATATGCTGCAAATTAGCGCTCTGCTACGTAGCAATAGCGAAATGTAAGCACTATCTTTGGCAGAACGCAGCCAATAATACTCAACTCGACATAGGTAAGTATGTAAGTACCACTGCTAACATAAAAAGCTTTGACAAGACCTTTTTAGCAGCCTGAAACTGCTACCGACCATAAAAAATATAAAATTATTTGAAATTGCCTTGTTCAGTCATCCTCTCATCCATCTATGGTTCCCATTTAAAATTTCAAAGTTGATATCTATTGCACCTACTTCCGGCTGACCTTGAAAGATAATTATATCACTATGAAATGTAAAAGAAATCCTGTTTACAAGAAATTACATAATTCATTTCATATTTTCATCAAAGAATTAAAATAAATAGGTGACGTAAGAAGTATGTAGGTTAAGAAGAAGAAGAAAACAAAATTGGCAACATCGTGGAATTTGTTGTGTGATTTAGTCGCTCCTATTCCTTTGGTTGCAAGTTGTTGCGATTGTCAACAGATGGCGTCCCTTTAGATCGACAGTTACCTGTGCGAAACTGTTTGCCCACGACCGTCTCCACTGACTCGGGATTTTGGTCGCAGCATCAGCCCCAGACATCGGGCGATCCAGGTAGGTTCGTTTGTATCCGTCTTGACATTTTTTTTTATTCGCTATCAGGTAACCTGACGTACACACTCGACCGTGGGACTAGTTTGCGATTAGTCCTATTTTTGCTTCGTGTTTCGTATTACTTTGTTTTGGTTTTCGGTTCGTTTGGTAGGAGTGTGCGCGACAACATTTCATAACAATCAGTTTGGTCGAGAGGTGTCGAAGTAATTAGCCATTGGAGACAGTTCACGTCTGGTAATTTATTGTACGGACGATTTAATTTGTGTAATATTTAGTTATGTACGTTTTTAGGAAACTCATACTCTACTTCAATCTCATAACTTATATTTCTTAAAA
The DNA here is from genome assembly GCA_033060865.1 of Dorcus hopei. Lineage (NCBI taxonomy): Eukaryota > Metazoa > Arthropoda > Insecta > Coleoptera > Lucanidae > Dorcus > Dorcus hopei. The sequence goes on along the minus strand of CM065422.1, from coordinate 23,280,649 downwards.
TCCAATCAATAACAACGTCAGTGTTTCCCTTGCTATAGTAATAATACAGTTAGAAAATAATTTCGGGAATTTTCAAGAATCATTATTCCCAGATGTATTTCTGCGTTCAATTCAATCTTGAAATTTAAATCTAGATTAAAAAAGAGTTTTAGGTGAAGCCTTATTGAAAGAATTGTCTACTTCAACAAATTAGATCTAATTGTCATAATGTAATAATTATTTAAATTAATTAAATTATTATCGGTTCTCTAAAGTAGCATGTAACATCGACATCTGTATTGCCTACGTCGGAGTCATCTTATCCATAAGGAACTTTAGGCACAGAGCCTAGGGCCTACGAGAATTTTTGGGGTCTACAAAAAATATTGAAATTAGGAAGGAAAAATTATATATTTCATACAAAACAAATGTCGGGCTCGGGAGGAGGGTAGGAAATCTGATGCCTAGGGCCTACGACAACCTTAATGCGGCCCTGGCCAACGTATAAATATTAGGCAAGGTCAAAGGCATTACGTATACTGGCGTTGCTGCCATTTTCTAAAAAATATCTTTCTTGATAACTCGAAAATGGTTACAATCAGGACATGTATAAGTGGAGAGAAGCTGAGGAGAAGTCAGCTTTTAATTGATTGAAAATCCAGGATGCAGTTTTCTTTTCACAGTTCTAAGTTAATTTAAAAAAAATATATAAAATCGAGTCATGACGTCTACGATGACAGACTCTAGCTTCGGCCAAATCGTTTGCAATAAAATGAGATTCAATTTTTGTTATTTCCTTCATCAATAGTTTCAGTTTTCGCTTATTATAAGGTATGTATAGTTAAGTAATAAGTTTTTTGTTATCAATGACTTTTAAATTAGTAAACGTCCTTTTCTTTTTTGTTGGCAATGTGTTGAATACGTATAATCATTCTATAAAAAAAAATATTTACAATCAGATTAAATCAGTCAAATGTTTGGGATTTTTTCGAATCATTTTAGAACAGCTGTCAGTTAGTATGAGTATAGGTAAATTTGAATAATTAATTTCAATGTCATTAAGTTTACGTGAGTTGGGTTACATAATAAGTATGTATAAGAAAAATCTTTGTTCTTTCTGAAGGACGCAAGTCATATTTGCAAGGTAATTTTCTGCAATAATACCTGGCGCTGGTAAAAGTAGAAAACAAAAAGTTGAAATTCCTCTATAATATTGTAACTATTAATTACAATTCAGCCCATTGTGTTTTGAAACAACGAAAGGGAAGTCGTTAACCGGAATAGACAAGCTTCTAATTTGCAACGAAACTCCGGCATTCATCTGACCGCCACAGCGTCCCATGATTTATTGTTTACTCATTTTGCAGGCCACAATGGATAGCGGATGACAGTCACATGACGGAACACTTAAGCAACAGAATCCTTTCGTAATAGCGCCATTAAAATAAATTTCAATTGAATGAGTTGCTCATCAGTCGCCGACGACTGACAAAGCTTTCGAGGTGAGTTTATTTGCGGTGTATAGAATTTCATCTGAGCTGCAGCTGAAGTGTATAAGCCGACAGTTTGATGTAAGGTACTTACTTATTCGTGTCTGTCGCCTCCGAATAACCATGAAACGATTAGAGAATTAATTTTGAAATTAATTAAATCGCTTAGACTTTATTTGTTCAAATGTTAAATTCACGAAATGAAAAAGCTATAGAACCAGTGACACATATTCAGGATTTTTTTTTTACTTTCTCTAAGTTTAATTTACATTTTCGATTAACAATAGTCTACGATGTTATTAAAGAAAAGTTGGTTAAATGAATTTTATTCACACTTCGAAAACTAATTACGAAAATTAAAAGTAGGTCACAAACATTTAATGCCTGTATAAAAGAATAAGAATGTGTAAGGGTGTACAAAGAAAATAATTTACAGAAAGGCAGATTTAAAATTAAAACGAAGAAATTTTCATAATAATAACGAAAGGAAAATCGTCAGCTTTTAAAAATATAATGGACCAAATCCTATACTCAAAATTCTACATATTATTAATGATTATCATAGTAACTTCTGTATCTTTCGATTTTCATCTTAGAGTTTGCTTTATTTCTTAATATGTATTTCAATTTTTTACAATTAGAAAATCTGTACAAACCCAACCAAATTATAATCAAATTCGAAAAAGTACATGGAGTCAAATTTCTTTTTATTTTCTTCAAGAATAGTTTTCATTTCTTTTTTGTTCTAAAAATTTTCGAGATGTGATCTAGCAAGTTTTTAAAAGAAGTCATTGTTACGAATTCGGGAATAGTAGGAACGTTCCAGCAAATTCTTCCACCATCTAGGGCGCGTCTGGAAAATTCTGGAATCTTTGGCTTGCTCATAGATGACGTGATTTGTCTAAAAACAGAACTTGCCGCCTGACGGGATATAACAATATGAAACGTTTACAAGAAAACGAAAAAACTGAACGCAGTTTTAGCCCGGAAATCTAGGATCAGGAATGAATTGCCCCCCAAAGGGAATTAATCATTTTAAAAACCTCCAAATTCTTCTATCCATAGACTACGGCCACGGAAGCCTTCAAACTAAGTTAAGATATAAAATGTTGAAAAATATTTGAAGACGACTTTCATCTGATGATAATTTAACAATACATTCATGACAAAGCATGATTTAAACAGCTTCATTTGACATCCTTGTAAAGTTCCAGAGTTTTAATTAAAGGAGAAACGATTGGTTCATCCTTAGTTTGGCGGATAAATAGGCTCGGTTTTCCAATCACAAGTTAATTTTAATCTTCAGTTTATTGTCATAAGAACAATGGAAAACCAGGCCTTGGTAATTAGGTTGATCGACTCTACCAAACTGAACGTGATATCAATTTGATCTCAAATTGGCTATTAAATCGCGCCGCGTCGATAATTTAAAAAAAGTGGATCATTTGTGCAAGGTTCAAGAAAATTAAGGTATCTTGAATTGGTGGCTAGTGAAGCATCGAAATTGATGGAAAGTGTTATCTGTAGGAACAGAGATGTACAAGGTCAAAATAACGACTCTGGAATTCCCATTGGTAAATCAAATTAATTTCGAATTTAAACAATTCAGTTTCACGTAAAACCTACCTCTCAAAATCTCCATGCTATCCCCCATCTGGAAGTTAATAGTGACTCCAGGATTGACGTGAAAATGCACGACATGTTCAGAGCCATGTCCTTGGCTGGGCCCTGCACCATAATTTCCGTGCAGTTGAGTTTGGGGCTCAAAACCCGGACCAAAGTAGAACCTCGCCGGCGACGTCGCGCCGTTATTGCCGTTCGCGTCCGAATTTTCCGAAGAGGGGTAGGAATAGTGATGGTAGGAGTAGTGATGGAATGGAAGATGGTGGTGCAAATGGCTGTGGTAGCGCGGCTTGCGGTTGAATGGGGCCGGTTTAGGCTCAGCCATCGCTACTACTTCGTCTTTTACTTTCACCATTCGTTTGGTTAAAATTTCAGAAACGCGTCACACCTGAAACAAAAAGGAAATCATTCAAATCAAGTATTTATAAATAAAACGGGTTTAATCCGAAGAAGGGATTTGACATTTTTCGACATCTAAACTGGTTCTCAGATCCAGTGCTACGAACTATTTTGCAAAATTTTCTTATTAAGAACGGAACGTCTTGAATTTGTATTATTTCTTTGGATAGATTTAACAATAAGCGGTTTACATCTCATGGTCACTTTTTCTCAATTCAGTTTTATATCATATCGTATTAGATAATGTGGAAACATAGAAATTGTATTCTGGGTTTACGGAAACTGAAATTATTTTGGTATGTAGACCTTTCAAGCATGATTGCAATAGTTTTATGGTACCGATGACCACGATATTCGTTGTTTCCCCGAAGTTTGGGGATGTGAAAGTAACATGTTAAACTTGCCGACTATTTCCAGCGATGTTCATTCATTCAGATTCCGAAAATCATGAATATGCAACGCTATAATTTGCGAACAAACTTTGCAATTCAGATCGTCGTGCTATTTTTATTTCACACGACTCTGAAATTGATCTGTCCAAAAAACTGAAAGTATATTTCACAGAGAAGTTAGCTAGGGCAGATACATTTTACAAGATTTTTAAGTCGCATTTACATACAGTACGTTTTATCTCTGTGTAGAATAGACGACGATGAATTGTACCTCTTTTTCATTTCAAGTAGTTTCTTGCAATTTCATTTGAATGATCTCCTCTTAATAGCATCCATTACATTTGATATTAGCGTAGTAGCTAGCAAATAGGAAAAATGTATGTTAAAGAAAAGCTGTTATTAAATTTACATACGCCAAGTCGACGCCGCCTCCTTTGAGATTTCCACAGGGGGAGTTAGAAAGCGCCCCCGAGTGCCGCCCGTCTACCACGTTCCATTTAGCTCGGGGTAGACAGTCGCCAGTGCATTACGTTCACAATCACCTATTAATTATCACATCCAAGGTGGCAATATTCGTGTAGAACGTGTGAAAACTGAAACGGTAATTATAACACTCTCGACGCTGTAATATAATATTTCGCGTTGCGTCAGGGGAACGTGAGCAATTATTATTTCCTTACGAAATCACAAAGGTCAGTCACGAGAAAGTGTAGTAACAAAGGTGGAAAAATAAGACCGGCACTTGCCCGCTTAATAAGGAACGCTTTGTATCTGTCGCGCATAAACGAGCGCACTTAATGGAAACAAGCTGAAGGGGATGGAGATTTATATTTTGCAGAAATTGGAAAAGATGTACCCACGCGTTTCTTAAATTGTTAGGGATAAACGTTGCTGGGAGTTGGAGCGAAGCGATTTATATTTTGCTTTGGGTCCAACTAGGTAAATTTGATTTATACTTTTTCAGTAATTTATTAAATTTAGTAGGATCGATATTATCAGAGAAAAGGAGGAAAGTGGAAACATGCACTGCGCAGAAAAGTAAGACTTCCCGATACTAACAAAACTGGGGGCGGAATATATTCTGACCATTACTTAGTTGTATGAAAAATGAAAATAAGGATGGAAAGACAAAAGGAAATTTTTAATAAGAAAATAGACAACACTAAAACTAAGGTAAAAATCAAAACGTACAAGCAGGAAGAAGAAGAGGTGGCAAGAAAATACAAAGCAAGAGTTGAAGAGGAGATGAGTAAGACGAGTGAACATATAAACAGACTACCATGGGAAAACATCAAAGAAGTATTGACACGAACAGCAGAAGAAATATGTGGAAATTCAAGAATCAATGGGAAAAAGAATCAAACGAGCTGGTGGAATGAGGAGTTAAGAGAAGAGATAAAGATGAAGAAGCAATGATGGAGAGAATATCTAGGGTGCAGAACAGCCGAAAAATACGATAAATATAAACAACAGAGGACCAAGGTCAAGGATCTGGTGAAACAAGCAAAATTAAGATCATGGGAAGAATTTGGTGAAAAGGTAGAAAGGGACTACTTCGGAAATCAAAAATTATTCTATAAAATTCTCAACACGCTCAGAAAAGGAAAAACAAAGAAAGTTAAAAATATAAAAGATAAAGGCGGAAAGATACTGATCAAAACAGATGACATCATAAAGAGATGGAAAGAGTATTTTGAAGAAATGTTAACAACAGAACAAGAACAAGAAACAGTAAGTGAGGAACAAAAGGAACCAAACAGTAAGGAACACAATGAAGAGCAAGAAGAAATAATGAAGGATGAGGTGAAAGAGGCTATCAAAAAACTAAAAAGAGACAAAGCCGCCGGACATGATGGAATAACGGCGGAAATGGTTAAGAATTTGGGGGACAAGGGACTAGACGTAGTACTATATTGTTCAACAAGGCATGGCAAGAAAAGAGGATACCTTAAGAGTGGGAACTGGGAAAATCTTACCACTACATAAAAAGGGGATAAACGGGAGTGTAACAACTACAGAGGAATTACATTGTTACTTGTGGTAGCTAAATTATACGAAAGGATTCTTGAAAGACGATTAATGAAGATCATATATTTGTCATTAAATAGCTAATAGAAAAACTCTCAACAGGTAAGGTATTCGTGGCGTTTATTGATCTAGAAAAAGCGCTTGATAGCGTTAAAAGGAACGTATTATGGAAAAGCCTAAAACAGAGGAAGATAAATGGCAAACTGACCTAATGTATAAAGAGCTTCTACGAAAATACAAGATCCCATGTAAGAACCAGAAATTTACAATCCGATGAATTCACAACCGCCGAAGGCCTAAGACAAGGAGGAGTTCTCAGCCCCACTCTATTTAACATAGTAATGGATGACGTTCTAAAAGAAGTAAAAGGAAAAGTAAAAAACTAAAGGTGGGTTACAGGAATATGGAACTAATTGAAATATCTGAGAGTGTGTTCGCCGACGATTTACTGATCTACGCAAAGAATGAACAAATAAAAAATAGACGCGGAAATAAATTACAGATTAGAAAACACGGCCAAGGTCTACCACTTCCTGAAAAATACATTCGTCAGGAGAAAAGAGATATCCAGGAAAATAAAAATTACTGTTTTTAAAACAATTTTCAAACCAATATTGTTATATGTAAGTGCAAGCTGGATTCTATAAAAACAGTTAGAAAGCAAAATTCAGGCCTTGGAAATGGAGTTCTTACGAGATATAAAAGGAGATACACGAAAGGATAGAATTAGAAACGATATAACAAGAGAAGAACTAGAAGTAGAGTCGATCCTGAAGAGCATCAAATGAAACCAAGTGAGATGGTTCGGACACGTAGTAAGAATGAGCGAAGAAAGAACAACAAAAAGAATATGGGAAACAAGACTGCGACAAAAAAGAGGAAGAGGTAGACCAAGAAAAACCTGGGATACGGAAATAGTAAACAACTTAAAAGAGAGAGGACTAACATGGAGTGAAGGGAAAAAATTAGCAAAGAACAAGAAAGAATGAGCAAAGAAAATTCATACTGAATAACGGAAGTAACGAAGGTTTTTGATTATATATGCGATCGAAAATGATTGAGCGTCCTTGAGAAAATAAATACTCAAAGGTGATCAAAACTACCTTCAGCCTAGAGAATTTTCGCATTTTTGAATACTCAAGGTCAGGTGACAATCAATAGCGTTCCTATGTTGTGCATGGTTTGTCTATTAATTGAGTTTTCTAGGAGTTTTTCATATCTAAATTAGTACATATTTTTGAAGGACGCTCAATCATTTTCGATCGCATTGTATATATTAAAGTTAGTAGGATCGATATCATCAGAGTAAAGGAGGAAAGTGAAAACATGCACTGCGCAGAAAAATAAGACTTCCCTAAAATTAAGGACACTATCAAAACTGGGGGCGGAATTCCCCTAGATTAGGCTAAATTCTAGTAGGTTTGGCCATATAACCTTAGTAGTTAGAGCCTGAAGGTCCGAAGGATAATCCACAACTCGATACCTTGCCAATAAAAAAAATGGCGAGTTGTTTTAAACATAGAAAATAATCGATATATTAAACTCAAACGTATTTCTAAAATGTAGTAACGATGATGGTTTCATGCCTGCTTAGTCTCTCCAGACTTAGCAACCTTCTACGCCAAGTTCGAATGGGTCCATTTCTTCTTTTTCTTGCCAAATAAAATTTTTCAAATAGTTGCCCTGATCACCCATTTGCCCCACATGCCCCCAGTCACATTACTTATCTTTACCCCACTTTTTCAATAATCAACTTTACCACTTGCATATCGTTAATACTCTGGCTGAAGATTTTATGTTTATTATTTGGTTTGCTTGAATTTTGCTCTTACTTCTTTCTTTTATTGTTGATATTCCACCCTTTTAAATCACCGCAAATATTAATCAAATTTAACAGAAATTTTGTTCAAGGTTCACCATAAAGTAGCATGGTACATTATATTCTGGTATTTATATCTGTTTTTTTTTTTCATCTTATGTATTCCATTCATTCATCTTAAGTACCAAAAATTTTTTGTTTGCTATAATTTTTGTTAGGTTTAGTATCAGTTTGTATCTCAGTACATATTCTCTTGCGAGAATTTCTCAGTTTGGGCAAAACCTGTTCATCACGCAATGTAAGAATAAGAGGCTTTGGCGAAGATATGAAATCAATTAATAATTATATAAATATAGCAGCGATTGGACCATAATTATATATATGTATAACGCTATTGACAGGTCGTTTAGGCCCACAACTTTATCTCTTCTTCCCCATCGCTTCTTATCCTTGGTTTTTTCTTCCCAATTTCGTATGCCTTTCCCTTGCAAATCCGACAGCACCATCTCAGTCCATCTTTTCCTTGGTCCTCCTTTCTTTCTCTTTCCGTCTGGATGTCTCTATACTATTTTCTTAACTATTCTGTCTTCTTTCATCCTCTGTATATGTCCCAACCACTGCAACCGCGTCATTCTGATCACTTCTGTAATCGTTGCCTCATGGAATATTCCATAAACATCTTTACTGGACCTTCTTTCATATCCACTTTCAATCGTTTTCCCTCGTAATTTCTCAAGAATCTTCCTTTCCCACCGTCTTTTGTGAGATATTTTGTTTATTATCCATGTTTCGCATGCATATAAAGCGGTTGGTCTTATTAATGTTTTGTATAGTCTTAATTTCAAACTGCATCAGCTTTGATCTTAACAAATTATTCACTGATCCTTGCGCATCTGTGTCCCTTCGTCAGTCTCATGTCAATTTCCTTTTCTTCCTGGCACTGATTTGTTATTAAAACCCCTAAGTACAGGAACTCATTCACCTCTTCAAATTCCACTGTCTTCTCACTTATTTCTAGCTCCGAGTTGTTTATTGCTACGGGTTATCCAATTATCATACATTTACTCTTACTTTGATTTATCTGGAGTCCCATTTCTTCTCCTCACTCTTCTTGCCACTCCATGAAGTTCTTTTTCACTTCGTCCTATGAGAGCTACACCGTCCGCATAAGCAATGACTTGATGGCTTTTACCACAATTGGACCATAATTATACGGGGTGATTTTTTAAATTGTTTATCAACTCTTGCCATGAAATTTGGACGGCATGTCTTAACTTTACTGTAAAACAGCATGAAGGAGTGCAATGATGTACTTTTCACTTAAGCTAAGACGTGCCATCCAGATTTTATGGCAAGAGTTGATAAATTTTTTTAAAAATCACTCGGTATTATAGCAGCGGTTGGACCATAAGTAGCGTCTACAAGATTAAATGGGTGATTTTTGAGAGAAAGTAGATTTTATTTCTCTAGAATTTAATATATTTAGAACAGTAAATGCTCAAGATTTAAAAAATTGCCACAATTGATTCTAGTATTAGAAGGAGAATTTGAGTAAAAAGAGAAGGAGGGTTATAAGTGATTTAGGGATTATTAGAACTGATTTCATTATCGGCGACTTCCTCGAACAATCCACGCCAACGGACACAATTTTTTTACCTGTCTTTATTTTCACATTGATTGGGGAATCTATGTAGGATCCCATAATTTTAAATTAACTTGAACATTAGGATTAAAACAGCTTTCCTTGAATAAATTCTTTCACGAGGCCAAATGAACTTTTGTCTGTCAACACAAATCTTCTACCAGTCATTTCCTACTTCAGAACAACTATTTTTCATTGACTGGGGTGGATATGCTATAGGACATTTCGCCCTTCACTTTCTTCTTTCATTCATAACCCATCATCCCCCAGCAAAAAAACAAATATTGATAATCCTAATAACCCTCTGCGTTCTTATGTATACTTACAAATTTCAACCTACTGGAAGATGAAGAAAATTTAATTTCAGCAAACTGTCTAGTAATCCCTATTTCACCAAAAGCATAATTTGCGCTTTCAATGATTGCCAGTAGTTTCCTATCCAATCTCTTGTTTACTACAATCTCCCAGATTTTTTCTCTTGGTGGATTCTCAAAAATGAATGGAATCTACGAATCCCAGATATTGCACCCCCTTTTTTTCTTATACTGATTATTAAATCCGTTATTTTTTTCTCGATCTGAAACCACACTGACTATCATTTTTGACTGCATCCAATCTGTCTACCATTCTTCTTAGTCATTTCTCTATGTAACTTGCATGCGTTAGCACTATTTATAGGACTAGTCCTATCTATCAAATAGAACGTAATTAAAACTTTTACGCTAATAAGCTCATTATTCATTAATAATTTTTGAAAAAAATCCTTGAATTTGTTTAATTAAAGAAATTCAGAAACTGACACGCCTTACGGTAGTGCAGACCATCTGTGCACCATTGAAAGACAAACACTGTGTTTAATTGCACAAGAATTCTCCACCTACTAAGAGCGCTGAGGATAATAGAAAACTCCATTAGGTAATATAAACTGCATTACTCATGTAATTAAGCGGATAACATATCATTGCCCGCTGCGTTCACGAATTGCTTGACATCAAAGGTCTTCGCTTGACCCTCCTGCGGCGAACTCCGTGTATGTATGATGGCTTTGCAATAAGACTAGATTGTTCATAGAGGACCGTAACCAAAGTAAGCGGCTTTCTACCTCAAGTATTTCGGTTAAGGTAGGGAATGCTTTAGATGTGCTCCAATACAGGAGAAAGTGAAATAGCAAAAAATGAAAATAAACCGATAAAGGCCATTATATTTTAGTTAGGAAGATTTTAGAATTGTATCTTTGTTCCTGTATTCATCGTAAAGATTTGGCCATACGTACAGACTGGCTCTTAGACTTATTGGAGAAATCATTAGATTGTTTTCTATCATATTGTTTTAAATTATTCAGTCTTGTCGGCATCATCGTAAAGGTCTGACCACACGCACGTAGACCGTTAGAAAAACCACTAGAGCTTTCTGTTTTGGTTGAAGTATGTGTAGAGAGCGTGCGTAAGTCTTAATCAAATCTGAGGAGGAGGAGGATCGAATCTTTTGCAAATTTAATGAGTTGAATTTTGTCCATTAACTACCAAATCATCACGTTATAATTTGCAATATTAAAATTACTTTTGCTGAGCGCGATGTTACTGTGTGCACTTGCTCAAACTTACTGGAGGAATTCGCAGCTGCAGTAATTCTTGCAAATCAATTTCTAAGTCCAAGGTTTCGAAATTATTAAAGTTGTAGTCGGACTTGCTACTGTATTATGATGCGATGAAGACATTATGAAGTAAAGGAAACACTCATAAGTGTTCCAGGGAATGTGTTTGTAAAAATTCTAGAAGAAGGAATAAGATAAGGAACAGAATAAGCAAAAGAAGAGGAGAAAGAAATTTGTATTACGATAAATAAGTGAAATAACCGACTGTAAAGATAAAGAAATACACACAATCTATCAGTTTTAACCGATTTCTGTTACATAGCAATTTGGTAACGAGAATGACAAAGAAGGAAACATATTGCATTAAGTGTGTTAATGACTACAATAGGCAGGAGTTGGCGCGCGAGTCGCATATCCCCACAGCTGACTGTTGCAACCGTTACGCATGTTACATGCTGTATTGATATGGAGAAGGTATTTGATACGATTATGAGAAGAGGATACTAAGACTAGGAGAGGACATTCACATCGCAATGCAAAAATAATTGTACAAAAAGGTAAGAGTAAATCGGGATAAGTCAGAAATATTTGAAATTAAAACCGACGCCGACGTAGCAAAGGAGTATATACTGTGGACAATATTATTTACCTACAACAGTAATATATTATAAGATAGAGAAACAATGAAAAAATGAAATGAAAACTTATATACAGTAATGGAAAGTAGAGAAGTCAATGAATTTATGTTTGGAGACGACACGTTAACTATTAAATAATAGGAAAAAATAATAATACGACGATTAAATGAAAAATGTTAAATAAATATGAAAACAAAATCAATGATTATAACCGCAACAGGACAACAGGTAAAGCAAATAATATAGTGCTGACGGACAACAGATAGAACAAGTTTAGAACGGATAGATTTTAGTTAACTTGTCACATGTTGCTCAATTTCCAGGAGCAAGTGTAAAGTCTCAAGATCAAAGATTCGCCTCTCTGAGTGCTCAGCTTCTGTAACCATGTGAACTTTCAAGATCAATCCACGTTAAGAGAAAAGGATAAGAGCAGAATAATCACAGCAATGAGGTGGGATTAGAAATGATACATTTAGAAAACAACTAGGAATAAGTTGTGTGGTATAATAATCCAGGAAAGGTAATTGCGATGGCAGAAAAATATATACAGAATGGAAAACTACAAATTGGGGGAAAAAAAAACTTGGAATGACAATTTGAGAAGTCCATCTAATATATAAGAAATATGTATACCTTGTGTACTCGAATATGTGTTATGCAGATACGTAAAACTGGATGTGGACACATAAACAGGGTGTAAATGAAATGTGGAGCAAAAAGTGTAAGGCGCTAATCTTTGGGTAGCATATACGAGGTATGACAATAAAATTCGCGGACTCATTTTATTATGTTGCTTTGACAACACTTGGAGGATTGGCAGCAGTGACGCAGTGTTTGTTGACAGTTCGTGCAGTCATGCAATTTTTTCCAGTTCTCTTGGCAATCTTGATTTGAGTGTAGAGATGTTTTTGTACACGTGTGTTTTGATATTGTGACGATGCAAATCGATCGTGACTTTGAGGATCAGCGAATTGTAATGAAATTCCTTGTGAAAGCGGGGAAAACGAACTCGGAAATTCTTGAAATGATGAGACCTGTTTACGGAGACCGTCTTTTGAAAAGAAATTCGTTTTTCAAGTGGTTGTCGAGGTTCAGAGAGGGGAGAACTTCAACGAAGGACGATGAGCGTTCGGGGCGAATTGCGTGGAATTGTGCACCAAGAATGGGTTCCTAAGCGTTAGACAGTTAACTCTGCTTACTACTTGGGTGTAATGAAACGCCTGCGTGAGAGAGTTCGCAAAAAAAGACCCGATTTGTGGCAAAACCAGTCCTGGGTGCTTCATCATGACAATGCGCCCTCTCACACACTCTTCGCTTCATTATCAAGCAGTTTTTAGCCAAATCGGCCACCATGGGTCTTGAACATCCCCCCTACTCACCTGATTTGGCCCCTTGTGCTTTTTTTTATTTTCCAAAATTAAAGAAAAATTGAAAGGGCACCATTTTCAGACTCTGGAGTCCATTAAAGAGTCAACGTCAGAGGCGTTATCAGGGGTAACAAAAGATCAATTTCGCGAGTGCTTCGAAGGCTGGAAAAGGCGAATGGAGAAGTGCATAACAGCTCAGAGGGAATACTTTGAAGGGTGCAATTGGCTTTTCAATAAATTTTTTTATAGCAAAAGTCCGCGAATTTTATTGTCATACCTCGTAAGAGGAATCTGTAGTTAGAAACCTTATCTGCAGCTTCTTCTTCTTAGAAGTAATTTAAGAATTTTAAATCTGGCAACATTGTTACTTTCATTTGTAATTCGTAATAATTAAGCATTTTGAACCATCTTAATTATGTCGCTATCACTTTTAGGTTAATTTTCAAGCAGTTATTTTGCAATCTTTCATTATATGTGTGTGTCTGTATAAAAGAAATTGGAGTAAATGGATAGTAATTTCTCTTTTCTTTTGAGGTTATAATGATTTTTCTTTTGACGTGAGATCTAGAGAAAATGTTAAAATGTATGTACGACTGAGAAATCAATATAGTTTACACTTTAAATTTTCTAGTGTAAAGGTAGCAATAAAATTTATGAGAAAATCTGTTTGACATTAAAGGCCACTTGTTTCAAACATTTGAACCATGGTTCAGTTCTGAACTTGTTCTATTACCATGGCGACATTTGTAAAGGCATATGTTGCCATAATGATAGAACCAAGTTTAGAGTTGAACGATATTTAATTAACTGTGTCAGAAACTTTAAAAGTTGATAAAATGCCTATTAATTATTTTATCAATGATAACAAGTGAAATGTAAAAGTGAAAGAGTAAACTATATTGATTCCCCGACGTTACATACGCATCTGTACAAATAAAATAGGAACAATTCAATTTAACTGCAATTAATTTCATTATGCAAACAGTCTTGTTATCGCAATTATTTTCAAGCGATCCACTGTTTGCTTTTTGTAAAATAATTTGTTATAATTTTTTACTCTAGTCTGGCATTTCTCGATAATATAAGAAATGCATGAATAATTTACGTGCAATCCAGAATACGAATATCAATTTCTGTGTATCCAATATTTTAGTATTTGTTTTTGAAATCACTTTGATCAGTCACCTGGAAAGTTTCTTTTTTTTTGGTATTGGTAAATATCTTGTGTAAGGCAAAGTTAAAATTTACGATCTATTTTCAAATACTTGAGATACAAGCTGTTTTGCAAGACTTGCAATTTCATCGTTAATCCGCATATAATTATTTCAACTGCATTCTAAAGAAACAATAGTGCGCCTGTTTACCGTATTTTATGATGCCGGATTAAACTAGTTAGCCGCCAAGCATATGTCACTTATAAATAATGCATCCATAAAAGCGGCTGTCGCCGCAATCTGTTGGAAGTGTCACTTTCAATCAGTTGTAGTCGCTGTCCAGCAATTGTTGAAACATCCTGAAGCTAAAACGGGAGAAATTCGCAAGCCTAGCAGCTACGTGCGTAAAATGCGAAGAATCCTGGAAAAGAGTTGTTTGTACGAAAACAGAATGCATTTAACAAAAAGATTCTCTATCAAAATAAGAAAATATTTCATGCATATACAAAACACATTTTATTTTACATTTACGTGGAATATTTCACTAAATGTAAAAAGCCATAAAAAGATTAAAGTTTACCAGTGATTTAAACGAATCGCAAAAAAGAAACCTGGTTTTGTTGTAGTCACTTTTTTTTACTTGAATAATTAAATTGTTTCGAAGCTTCTATTATGTTTAGTGAAAAAATTTAGTTGCGACATAAAATAAAACACAGAATTTAGAATATGAAATTAAAAATAAATTGTCTATGATACTAAAAAAAAACCTAAATGCAGGAAAACAGATAAAGAGGATTATGAAAGTGATTGAGGAATTACTTGACTTAAAGCTATAAAATAGATTAAACTAATCCGCTAGGACAATGTGGGATAAAATCCTTTATACATAAAAATGTAAGCTATACAATTATTAAAATAGAATTGTTGAATGTCCTGTAATTCGACTGAATCGTTTTTCGGTTTAAAATTACTTTCTGTTGAATTTTTTAATTTCAAAAAGAAACGATATTATTAAAAAAGCGATAGAAGTAATATTTTGTTTTTTGTATGAAGCATCAAATATTGCACGTCCTTATTATTTACACAGTTTAAGTTGAATAATGGATTCTGTTTTCATACTTTCTTGTATTGTTAAACGAGATACTCGAATTCTAACTATGTTTATTACAACTTCATTTTCTTTTATATTTATATTTATGCTTCATCTTTTTAGGTTATACTGTAAACCGTATAAGACATATTTTAACCATAGAGCCTGGATAAATAACGATTGTAGCCATATGCTCTTTGGGTGTCAAAGATTGCACAGAATCAACATACAAAGTGATCACATTGTGGAAACGTGTCTCGAATGGAAAGCAACTGAAACTGCAATACGATAAATCGAAACATTTTCTTTTGTTGACTCATTGTTGGTCGCATTGACTCATGTGTAATGAACGCATTCGATTCTGTTTGCTATCGAATATTCGCTAAATTTTTCTGGGAAGTAAACAATGCGATGTTAATGCCAAGCCTTTCGTATGCGATAATTTAAAGTTCACGACTTCATTCATTGTAGTTTGTAATGTTGTTGATGTGTATCAGGTTGATTAAAAAAAATATTACGGATTACTCAGGCTAAAATGTAGAAATATTCATCCTCTATCCTGACCTAATAGGGTTCATCACAATCTAAGAAATTAAAGGAATCACGCCAATGATTCTTTTGGACCATTTTAAAAAATGCAACACCACAGTTTCTAGGGAATATCAGTCGTCTTTAATGTGACAGTTGAGCGATACCGTTAAGGAAGACATGACAAGAGTTTCATTGCTTTACTACAAAGCGCTCGTTCAAATATCGATTGTTACTTCATAGAAAATGAATTCAAGGAACCCTTCACTTTGCACTCTTTGCAGAGATTTGTTTTGATTGGATACGCAAGAAATTCAAAACTAATTTAAAAAAATGCCACCTGCAGTTATGACATACTTTAAAAAGATACGTAAATGTTTTCAGTTTTTTCTCCAAAAAAAATAATAGAACATCTAAAATTGGATGTTTAAAAAGTTTAAGGAAATCAGATAAATAATGCCGACGTTCTATAAATATCCATCGTCCTCAAACATTCTAAAATGACATTTAATTTCTAGGTCAAGGATCAAACTATAAATCTATTGTTATAAAATAATGATAGGGGAAGGAAATATATTTTAATTTTGTTATATCGAAAATACTTTCAGAAAATTGTTATTCCAAAACAGATACTGATTCCTTTTAGTAACTTATATTAACGTTTTTAGTTATGGGCCGTTAATGTAATGAAATATTAGTCGCTTCGAAATTTACGACAAGAAAGTTCACCGAGAAATCCCCATAATAAACGAAAGTTTATGCGCACGTACGACGTAAATACTTTTTAAATTTTAAAGGGAAAACTTTTCACTATCCACTTTTGTCACGGTCACAACCGTGAGAAATACGACAGGTATCCCATTCACCGGCGAATAATCACTGACGTATCCGGGATGTACTAGTATTATTTCACGGCATGCAACATTATCCGAACCGACAATGTTTACATTTTTTTCATTCAAACGTTACGACTGCCGAGAATTTGCAGCGTGTAATAATAATTGCGGTATTCCCTCCATTTTTTCTACAATTACCTCAGTCCAAATGAGAAAAAAAGTCACGCTAAACAGGAAGCGTGCCATGGAAGGCTTTTCGACACGCTAAATTAAGCGTCATCTCACTTTTGTGGTGTATGTATTTATCAAATTATGTTTCCTGGGTAATTCCTAGGTTTATGAGGAAACGTCAATTTATTTCCGATTTTCATTGAAGAAGTTGCAATCCAATAAGTTTTGCAGTGTTTGAGTACTTGGTTTTGGTTGTCATTTAGGACCAGTTAATACCATAGCTAGTTTAGGCCCGATTTTACAATCGTCGGATAAGCATCATTCTTGGAATAACGTGACGTAGTTGTGACTCTCTGATACACTTATCTTTAGTTGATTCAAAAACTGTTTTGCTGCTTTCGTTATACATTAAACTAGGATTAATAAAAAAATTGTTATGGCATTCAACAAAGCTGACGCTTTTAAGCACCTAAAGAAAGTTTTTCCAAAATTAAGTAACGCCAAGCTAAAGGAAGATACATTCGTTGGCCCTCAGAACAGGAAAATTCTCAAGGATAAGGATTTTGAAGGAAAACTAAATTATGTTGAATTGAGGTCATGGAAAGCATTCAGAGGAGTTGCTACATAATTTTTAGGTAATGAGAAGGTAAAAACTACAGTCACTAAATAAATACAGTACCGCAACCCATATGCTTAACGTGTAAGACGAAGAAATACGTTTTTGCACTAAAATGGCCGACTATTTTAGTGATTTTCTTTCCGTCAAGTTTAATCAAATTTAACGACTGTCACACAAAACTTTAAAAATGATTTAAAATGCCCGGGTGTGTCGTTTTGACTTGTAAAAACAGTAAGTAAGTAAACTTAAAACATAAGGAAAAAAGAAATTCTTTAATTCAAAACAAACACAACAACAAGTTTTCAAAAATTTCTTCATTTACCTCCATACAATATATCCTAAACCAGGCATCGGCAAACTTTCCTGCCGCTGCAGCTGGTCACACGGTCTTCTGTAGTCTGTAGCGGGTCGCAAGTTAAAAAAAATTACTTTACAGTACATGAAGGACTCATTATAAAAGAAGACATTGCGATCAAAGGACAAGGAATGATTGTTATGCCCGTTTTCTAACACTGCCGCGGGCCGTATGTGGCTCGATTATAAAAATTGTTTATTGCATTACAGACTTGTCCAAGGGTAATTCTTCCTGATACATTTTTACTTTCACATTTTCAACTTCCTTCGCCTGACAGATGTTCCAAATTAAAATGGAGAAATATTATTTGATATGACATTAGAAACTTTAACGACGACGATAATGCAACGACATTTTTAAAAATTGGAATTAGTTACCATAGTAATATGAACAGTAATGTTTCATGTTAAAATAAAATCACGGTATAATGATAAATGTTATAGAAACGGGGCATTAGCATTTAAATTTCCCGCCAATATTTTGCATTAAAATGGCGGCTGATTGCGGTACTGTAATTATTTAGTGACGGTAGTAAAAACATATGAAAAACTTGCTTGAAGAATTACTTAAGAACTACCACGAAATGGGCTGCAGAAAGTCTTTGAAAATTCACTTTCTATACCCTCATCCGATTTTTTCTCGGAAAATTTAGGCACAGTCGACGATGAGCAAGGTGAATGTTTCCATCGGAATATTTTTATAATGGAATAGCGTTATCGAGGAGGATAGAATCCCGGAATGATGGGAAATTACTCTTGGTTTTGTAAAAGGCAGAGTGATCCAGAATACAAATGAAAATCCTCATATGCACAAACTAAATCATCTACAGATGTAAGTTAATTGCTTTTTCAATATCTATTCTATATTTTCAAGCACTACTTTTATATGTTTTAAGTCTAATGACAAAAAAGTTACCGATTGAAGGATTTTTTTACTTTTCGGGCACACGTCGTAACTCGAAATTTATACGTGCTAGAATTTTTTTACTTTCAGATTCAAATTTAGCGTACTTCGAATATTAAGAATGACCTATTACAATAACAGTCACAAAAAAAATTATTAATTTGTTGACTAGTTATTATTAAGAGTGTGTGTTATTTTTGAACCAAGGGAATTGGGGACAATAACTCAAAATATTATCTTTTCATTTCTGGGCCAAAGGAATCGAGCGTGTAAAAATAGACGAAAAACTTTCTTAATCATTCTGATTTCTCAGTCAAACAATTGGACATTTTATTGAACTCATACGGTCTTTTTCAAATAGTTAATTTTCCTACCAGAGTTACCACTCATAGTAGTACTATTATTGATGTTATAATAACAAATAATTCCTCTTGCATAATCGATAGTTCATTCAAAGACCTTCACTTTACTGATCATAGACTTATACTCGCTGAATTAAATTTAACTGTCGTAAAGACACATCCCAAAATACTAACTTATCGAGATTTTAAATATTTTTCTTATTCTTCTTTTCGGGACGCCTTATTGTCTATACCTTAGAAAAACATTTACGACTTAGTTGATGTAGATGATATGCTTTGCTTTATATCAAACAATATTTTAATGCTTTTTAATATATACGCTCCATTGCGCACAGTGTGTATTACCAGAGAAAGCAGCTCCTTGGCTGACAGATACCTTAAAAGAAATGATGAATTTGCGCGATCAAGCTTTAGTGCGTTTTAGAAACACTCAAAATACTGAACATTTAAATGAATATCGTCGTCTCAGAAATTTTACTAATAGAGCAATTGCTAATGAAAAACGTGCGTATCTTGAATCGCAACGAAATATTAAACAAACTTGGAAAGCACTTACTGAATTGGGAATTACCTCTAGGGCTGAGCGCACCACTATCCCAAATTTTTTACGCTGTCCTGATGAAATCAATAACTACTTTTTAAATTCTTCTAAAAATGATCTCCGCCCTTGTGACAATTTGTTAGCTTCTTACCAAAACAATTTATTCCATGCACATTTTAAATTTAAGTTTCATGAGGTAACACTTGAACAAGTAGAACGAATTATTCTTTCCTTAAAGTCTAATGCTATAGGAGTTGATAAATAAAATTTCAAAGAAAACGCCACATATCACTGTGTATTTTAAGTTTTTGTAAATAAGTGTCTTTTATTCTAGGAAAATTTCCTACACTTTGGAAAGAAGCGTTAATCACTCCGTTAACTAAAGTATCTTCTCCAACTAAATTTAGTGATTTACGCCCCATTAGTATATTGCCCTGCCTTTCAAAAATATTAGAAAAAATTATGAATGAACAACTGAATGAATGAATATGTGCTGGTAGCTAATATATTGCCTTGTACTCAATCAGGCTTTAGACCAGGTTACAGCACTGCATTAGCATTGTTAGGAATTACGAATGACATACTCACAGCAACTGATCAAGGAGATATAACTATCCTTACATTGTTGGATTTTTCTAAAGCATTTGATACCATCAACCACCAACTCCTGTATTCGAAGTTAAAATACTACGGACTACAATTGAATCTTTTTTGACAGGTAGAACTCAGAGGGCGGTGGTTGATGGGATATCTTCATTGACAGGTAATGTGACCGCAGGAGACTTTCAGAAGAATTTAATCACATGTAAGGCGCACTTTTATGCAGATGACACTCAGCTGTATGCAAGTTTTAAATTGTCTAACCGACATATATTTGAGACTCGAATAAACGAGGATTTGTCCAATCTAATATCTTTTTCTAAGTCGCACTGCTCAGCAATTAACCCATTGAAATCTTTGGCAATAGTCTTCAGTCCCTCTAAAGACCGCCAAAGGGCCATAGATGACATTAGGATCTATGTTAGCACTTTTAAAATAAATTTTGTAAAGTAAGTAAAAAGTTTGGGTGTCACATTGGATGATAACCTTAGATTTAGATCTCATGTAAATAAACTAATTAACCATGCTATGTGATAGTTTAATTCTTTCTCTTTTTAATTATTGTGACGTCATCTATGGCCCATGTATTGATCATATGACAATCTAGAATACAAAAAATACAAAATTCTTGTGTGCGATACATCCAGGGTTTGCGTAAGTATGATCATGTTTCCCCTGTTTTATGTAATTTAAATTGGTTAAATATGCGAAATAGACGTCGGCTAAATTTGTCTTGTTTAACTCATAAAATCTTGATAAAAGGATCTCCATCCTACTTAACTGATCTTTTAATACCAAGATTTCAGATACATGATAGTGAATTGCGCAATACTACCAATTTAACTTTGTACAATACCATTGCTGTAAATATAAAACTAAAAGCCATGTCTCTGTCAGCTTTTAAATTGAATTACAAGAGAGAAATATTTTTGGAGCAGAGAACGTCGTGATTTGTTTTGAGTTCTTTTTGCCTTTTAGTTGTAACAAGTGTCTAAATAAAAACCTGGACAAGTAGGTTACATTTAGTAATTCTGTTATGTAAATGCAATGGATAAATTCTCGATCACAACCTACTTGACCAGGTTTTTATTTAGACGCTCGTTAGAATTATATAGAGTTATGATAAAGTTTATTTACTTTTGTTACTTACTCGGCGGATTATAGTTTAATTTTTTTGTTGCATCTTAATTAAGTTAATTAGCTCCGAGGTTAAGTGGAAGAGCGCCTCCGGCGAATCTCGCCTCATTTTAGTTAAGATTTTATTTAATTTTTTGTACACCTATTATTCGTGTACAACTGTTACGTAAATAAAAGACATTATTATTATTATTATTATTATTAATATTAAATCTTTTCAGTCACCCTTTTTTGACCCCAAAAGATTATATACAATACATTACTGCTTTAATTCCCGGATTGATGTTTTATTTCTGGATCGAAGGGATAAAAAAGGACCACAGGATTTGACTTTGCCTCATCTTCTTTAATTGATATAACTGAAAAGGTTTAATAGACCTATTTGGATTGTAAATAATTGCGTTGAAAACATTTATTTAAGGAGCATTCACCAATTTAAATAGTCACCAACTTTCACATTTTAATTTTGTTACTTGTTTAATTATTATCTTTAGGCGATTATGTACCAAAAAAGAGTTTTGTAAGTCTTGCAAATAGGCAGTGAGGCAACAAAGAAAAAATATCTCGTTCTTCTCCCATTACCGCCAGCAAAAGAAAGTTCCATGGGGGACAATTAGTGAAAGACACAACAAAGCGCTCATTGAATGACAAATTGCGTCAGAAACCGAAGAGATTAGCAAACACAGCCCACATTTTTACGATCGGCCATTGCTCAACCACCGTCTATAGCGTTCGAATCGAACGAAATTCGACTCCCACGTTCGAGATAAAAACGAATTATTCTATTACCTGCGAACGCCGGTAAACTGCTTTCGCAATGAGCCACCCACCATCGAACTCCGTTTATTGTTGTTTGATCGTTTTTTGCACTTTTCCACGGACTTGTTTACCATCGATGGAGGAGGAGAAAAAAGTTTTCCAGCGAAATGATCGAACGCCCGTTTTGTTGTTATGCTGGCGCTGTGACAGCGCAATCATTATTTTAATACATTTTTCTATTGTGAAACTTGAGTTCCTTGTACCTATTAATGTTGAACTTTATTATTAATCGCTCGGTAAATGGAATGCGCTATTTGAACATAATGGATGTAATTTATTCCGAGTAAAAAAATAAACCTTCGGCTATTTTTCAATTACACTAATGACGTTTTTTCTTACAAAGTGGAAGTTCAGATTTAGAGCACATTTGTCTATCTACAGCGTGATTGAAAAAATTAAGCAAGTCTACTTACGCTTTACTATTTATTGTTACATTTATATAATCAATTCAATTTTATTTGCAATTGTCATTTCCACTTGCCCGGTTGGAAATGACAATTTAAACAAATGTAATACGTTCGAATTAAATGATATATCAAATTCGAATGGAAAAAGAAACTCTGTAAGTTAAGATTTGTTTTAACATTTTACCTTATACTTTGTCATACTTCTGTCGAAATAAGTAAATATTTAAATGTGCAAAGTAAAATATTTTTTTAAATGCTGTTCTATATCATTCTTTAAATTATATAAACGAAATTGTAATTATAGTCCACAGGGGCCACTGCGGTCAATCAAAACAGAAGATTTATTCTTGGCAAGAAATTAGAAAAGCTTTCAAACGTCCGTTTCCCAGAACTTCTTCTGCGTCAAATTAAACTTAAGTGTTTTGAGCTTGGTCGTTGCGTCAATAATAGAAATCAATGCGCTAAGTACTTATTATTCAAGGCCTCCGGTTTATCCCGACTTGTGGGTAAATTTCTTCGATAAAATTTAGATTGTTGTTTTTAAAAGGTGAATTTTTCGGTTCTGTGAGTAAGCGTTGTGGTTTTTACTCATTCTATTTGGTTTATATGAGTTACGTTAATTAAGTGGTCACCTACCTTCAGGTATAATTAATTGTGTAATTTTAATATGTCTCTTCTAAAATTTTGATTCAAGAGTGACAGTAACTTAATATATTTATATTTGTTGCAGTTAGTTTTACAAACAGATAAGTAAAAGAAAAAAATTATTAGTGAAGAAAAAATTTTAATTAAAAATAGAATAGGACCAAGAAGAGATCCTTTAGAAACTCCATCTACAACAATAGATTTCTGAAATAAAAGGTTTTGATATTTTCGAATTATTCAGGTGATCTCACAGGGTGATTGTAAAAATTCTATATTTAATCAGGAATAAGCAAATTGAGTTGTTCGGTGACCTTTGATTTCTTAATTACTGACCTTGTATTACGAACAGTTCCTTGAAGCAGAGGGAATAGTGCATTCGCTTGAAAAGCACACGAGAAAAGGCAAACACAATAAATAAAGTGTGTATTCAATTATGTGTGCACGTGGTTAGATAATTATAGAACTTTATTCAACTCTTACTTCAACAGTAAAAATGTTATTTAACCGTCAAGGTCGTTTTTGGTTACCTTTACCGATCCTATTTTCATACTCCAAAGAGTAATAATATCATTCCGTTTTTTGTTCTTCGCGTTGAAAATGCAACGCGGCCGATCGATTCGTTCCGTTATCTTTCTCTCGTTACATTTTTAAGAGTTTCTACAAGCCACGAGACAAAGAGCCGATTTGCACAATACGTGCGTAAAACAGATGTTTCTTTGTTTGAAATTATGCAGCTTAGAAAGTGCAACGTTCAAAGAACGAATTGTTTTAATAAGAAAAAAAGTTAACAGAAATAAGTAGTTTAAAAATTTGTTAATCGCTTTAATCTTTTAGTATATTTGCAAAGACGATTCAACACAATATATGTATAATTAAATTACATATCTATTGCTTTCTTGTTTTCAATGTATTTATGAAATACTTCACTAAACCGTTTGATTTATTGCTCGTTTTCAGGTAAATTAAAAATTAAATTAAAGATGCCGAAATGTTTATGACGGACACGTTGCTTGTGGGAATAAATTTACAATACAGTTTAAATTAACATTAAAGAAAAGTACTGGGAACCCTTAACAAGGGGATTTGAATTGTTTTCATGTTGTAGTGATTTATTTTGCTTATATAATTTGTACGGAATAGTTTACTTCAGATCTTTCTGTGCCGTAACAATCATAAAACTATAAAACACTTTTATGGCAGTATTTATTTCGTTCATCTGCTTCTCATTCTTAACCAGGTACGTATCTTCCTTTTGGGGATAATTTTTGTTTCAATTATTTCTGGAAAATTAAAAGTAAATACATAAAATTTTTCCCACGTTCTCTGGTGAACATTTTTTCTTTGTCGGACTATTTAAAAATCGCCCTATATACTTATCAAGATTAATTAATTTTCATTCGTTTATCAGCGGACGCAAAAGTATTTATTTGTTATCTCTAATATCTTTTAATTAAGTCAAATTATATAATCACGAGTCCTTGGTCTCCTGTACAAATTTAAAACATATATTACTTTTTGCATCCGAAAGAACGTAACCTACATTTTGAAAGACGTGGGGCAAGAAACATGCGATTGTACGATTATTTTTTTCCTGTAATTAAAATCCTTTTAGCGCAGCCGCGCATTAAGACCATGTAATGAATATGTTTGATATGTGTGACAGATAGAATTGTGCCGATCGATCACTTTCACTGAATGTACGCACACTTTTATAACTTCTTTAAATCGATTGCAGTTAATGGAGACATCTGGTCTAATTTTTTTTTTTTGTAAAGTACTAGGCCTTGTATTTTTTAATAAGAAATCACAACAAATAAAAACTAATTGCAAATTCGTTGAAAAAAATTGTTTTGAAATACCAATTCGTTTCGTTTGAAAAAGATTATTAATCGTTAAAGGCTGAACATTTCAAAGCTTTGTTTGGAGCTTTTCAAACCTAATCCCTCTGAATTTTTGCGCCGATTCGATTGATGAAAACTGGATGCATCACTAAACACTGAGAGACAAAATAATAGTTTGGATAATGAGTAGAAACTGATCCGAAGAAAGCAGAAACAGTTCCATCGGCTAAGAAGGTAATGGCTATTGCTAATCTATGAGACATATGGTGCAGTACTGGTGAAGGTAATGCCTATTGTTAATTTAGGTGCTGTACTCATGGAATCTCTTCAGAAAAGGGGAGAGTATTATGCAGCATTAGTGGACAAGTTAGACACTGAAATCAAAAGTCAATTACTACATTTGGCGAAGAAAAAAGAGCTTTTCCATCACGATAATGCACCAGCTCATTCCTCATTAGCTGCACAAACAAAACTGTACGATCTACGTTACGAATTGTTTCTAAACGTCCCTAGTGACTTCTTCTTCTTCTCCAATTTGAAAAAAGAGAGGCTGATTGGAAAGAGATTTGGCTCAAACGAAGAGGTAATGTTTGAAACTAATGCCCATTTTGAAGGCCTAGAACAACCTTACTATTCGGAGGGTGTAAAGACGCTGGACTAAGTATGTAAACTTGGGAGGGGACTGATATACCTGGGTTTTGATCTCTTTTGGTATCTCTTTTTTTCCAAAGAACATATTTTTAAGCATATTAAATAACCTTCTTCCCTTTCCCACTCTCTCTGTGATTTCTTTGTCTACTTTTCCGTTGTATTCCATCATTGTTCCCAGATAATTGTAGCTCTTAACTTGTTCTAGTGTTTGTCCGTTTATTTCTATTTTATGTTTTTTTTTCTTTGTTCGCCATTATCATTGTTTTGGTCTTGCTTGTATTCATTTCCATATTTATTAGTTTTAGTTCTCTTTGGTATTCTTCTATGTTGTGTTTCAACTTTTCTTCAGAATCTGCTACAATCACCATGTCGTCTGGGAATAGCACTTCTTGTATTTGAATTGTTTTCATTCTCCAGATCCCTACTTTCATACTTTTACATCTCCCTTTGCATTTTCTTATGGCTTCGTCCACCACTATTGAAAATAGCAGTGGACTAAGCACGCATCCTTGTTTCAGTCCAATGTTTGATGTAAATTCATTCGATTCGTCATTATGTGTTCTTACCTTGTTTATGTTGTTTTTGTATAGGACTTTAACTATTTCAATCAACTCCTTCTCTACCCCTTTTTTAATAATAATAATAATAATAGTATATTTGTCAAAACGTTCTACATACACAAATACAGGATTCAGTAAGAACATTTAACTTGTCAGCGAGCACATGAATATTAAATAAAAAAGTATTAAAAATGAATTACAAATTAAAAAATTCCTCTAATGAGTAAAATGCTGCTGCTGTCAGAAATTGTTGCAGTTTTTTCTTTAAATGCGTCGAGTTGGTCGGCATATCATCATTCCATAACGTCTTGATTTTGTTAAGGCAGAGTAATCCCATATATTTTGGACCCTTTTGACTAACGGTTAGTTGATTGAATGGAAGTCGCCAATTCTCTCGAGACCTGGTTTGGTAATCATGTAAATCACAATTTTTTTCTAAGTAGTCGGTAAGAGATATAACATATAAAGTTAGTTGATAGATATAAAGCGATGGCACCGTCATTATCCCATAACACGAAAAAAATTGACGACAGCTCCTTCTATTCTCGATACCTGCCATAATCCGAATTATCCTCTTCTGAATGGTCAAAATGTTTAACATATTGCTGCAGCCGCCCCACATAAGCAAACCGTACGAGATGTTTGAATGTACCAGCCCGAAATATAACATTCGAAGCACTTCAAGAGTTACAGTGTCTCTGAGTCTGTAGATTAAAAACAGATGTTTACTAAGTTTGGTTTCCAGATCTTCGACATGGCGGCACCAGGTTAATTTCGCGTCGATACGGACACCAAGGAATTTAAAATCGGTTGTGCCAGCAATAGAATTTCTTCCACATCGTATTAAGGGATAGCAGTCAAGAGTTGAGTTTTTTGTTAATATTGGTACAGCCACGGTCTTTTCACCATTTAGTAAGAGACCGTTACTATGACACCATTGCTCCATTTCTTTCACGACATTATTAGCTTTTGCAATGGCTTCTGACGTGGTATAATCCGAGACAATAAATGTTGTGTCATCCGCATAAATTGTTGTTGAGGAAGCTGATGCGCATTGATTGGGTAGATCATTTATAAACAGAGCGAATAGTATAGGCCCAAGAATGGATCCTTGAGGCACTCCCGAGTTGACTTTGATATCATCCGAATAAGTGTTGTTTATCACAACAAACTGAGATCAGTTAGTTAAGTACGATCTAATCCAATCTTTCACTATTCCTCTGATTCCATAACTTCCAATTTGTCGCATAGAAGAGTGATTGATAGTATCAAACGCTCGACGTAGATCACAGAATATTGTATAGGCTTTTTTCTTGTTGTTTAGTTCGTTAAGCATAAAGTTATAAGTTGCAGTTATGGCTGTAATGGTGGATCTACCCTTTCGAAAACCATGCTGAGAGTCGTTTAATAAGTTATGTTTGGAGATGTACAAATTCAGTCTTGTGTGGAAGATATCCTCGAATATTTTCCCTATTTGATTTTGTATGGTAATTGGTCTATAACTGCTTACTTCGTGAGGATTGTTTTTATTTTTGTAAATAGGTATAACTTTACAGGACTTTAAGGCGGTTGGATATATTCCTTCAGAGAAGGATTCATTTATAATATCACTTAACGGATTGGCTATAACCTCTGCGACTGCTTTTAAAATAAAACTAGGGATGTTATCGTCTTTTTCCTTAAGCAATCCCAGACGTCGTCTCGATTTACCCTATCGAAAGCTTTTTTCATGTCGATGAAAACAATGTGTACTTCTTTTCCTTTTTTTAGTAATTTTCCCCCTATTTGTCTTAATGTGAATATTAAATCTTGAGTACTTCTGCCTCTTCTGAATCCATGTTGTGTCTCTCCTATCGTGTCTTCTAATTTTCTCTCAGCCTGCATTCTATTATTCTCGTGAAAACTTTTCCTGGTATGCTCTTTAGGAAGATTCCTCTATAATTACTGCATTCTCTTGCATTACCTTTTTTATATAATGGTAATAATATATTGGTGTTCCAGTCTCGTGGGATTTCTTTTGTACTAAGGATTTGGTTTAGTAAATCCTTGAACACTTTCTGTGCTTCTCGTCCCATATATTTCAACATTTCTGATATTATCCCATCTTGCCCTGTTGGTTTTCCTAGCTTTAGTTTGTCAATGGCTAGTGCAATTTCCTCCTCTGATATCGGCTGAATAATGCTTCCTTCATCGTTTTCTAACTGTATTGTTTTACGTACCTGGTTATCTTTTTTTTTGTTTCCATCAGTTCTTCACCTTTCCATAATATCTTTCTTTTCTGTTGGTATATTTCCTTTTTTATCGTTTATGTGGTTTCTTTTGTTTGAGTTGCTTTAGTGTACTGTAAAATAGTTTCTGGTTTTCTTCGTATTGTTCCTTCATTTTGTTAGCAAACTCTGTCCATGTTTGTTTCTTTGTTTCCTTAACTAATTGTTTAACTTCTCTATTTGTTGATTTGTATAGGTTATAATTTTCTTCCTGTTGAGATTTTAAATAATTTTTCCATTGTTGCTTCTTTTGTTTCATCTTCTGTTATATTTCCGGTGTCCACCACTTACTTTTTTTTGTGTATAAGTTACTTGCTTTACT
This sequence comes from Dorcus hopei, assembly GCA_033060865.1. Lineage (NCBI taxonomy): Eukaryota > Metazoa > Arthropoda > Insecta > Coleoptera > Lucanidae > Dorcus > Dorcus hopei. The sequence goes on along the minus strand of CM065422.1, from coordinate 23,251,870 downwards.
GGTCCCACAGCTTTTCCTAGCTGCTAAGATTATGTTCTTCTTAAAATAATTCCATTTACTTTCCACGTCCCGTTTATTTTCGGTTTCTACTTTTTTAAGCTAGCTCGTAATTTATTTTGATATATCCTTTTTATTTCTTCATCTTTTAGCCAATAATTTTTTATTTTTTCCGTTTGTTTTGTCTTGGTTCTTCTGTCTTCTTTATAACTTCCATTAATACTAAATAGTGGTCGCTTCCAATTTCTGCATGTCGCTTTACTTTTACATCTTTAATGGATTTCCAGGTTTCTCTACATACAATCTATTATAGATTTCTCTTTCCTCGATTGAACTTCTTTAGTGAATTTATGTATGTCTTTCTGCATAAATTTTGTAAAAATTGTGTGCAAATCGGTTTTGATTGCAGCAGATTCCCCGAGCTGGCTCTGTACAGCTGTTTCAGGCCTAGTTGGGCCTTCATCAGCAGAACCGTAGCTCGAGAAATCCACTGTAAACCAAACCGATATGTCCGAGTTATTCGCCCATGCGATGTGAAAGTAATAAACAATTTAAGTAGCGACATCTTGCAATCGCTTTTTGACCTAACATCGCAGTAGGATTGACAAATTGAAGCTAGTTCGCCACATAATAAGTCATCCCATGCGATTTGCACACAATTTTTCTAAAATTTTCATATGCTTTGACAGCAAGCATGGCCGCCTCGCATGGGATGACTTATTATGTGGCGAACTAGCTTCAATTTGTCAATCCTACTGCGATGTTAGGTCAAAAAGCGATTGCAAGATGTCGCTACTTAAATTGTTCATAAATTTTGTATTTGTTAATATTAGATCATTAGCTACACATAAATCTTTCTCCATTATCATTTTTTGTTATCTCGCCATACGGTCCCATATGTCTTCGGAAATTTTTGCCTATCTTCCATCCAAGTGTCCCATGAGTATGATATTTCCTGTTGCACTATCTATTTCTGTTTGTAATTCTTGGAAAAATTTGGCCCGTATGCTATTATCAAGTTAGAGCTATCTTTATCCTCCAAATTTACTTGAATAACTAACAATCTTTCATTCACAAATTTTTCCTTTTTTATGCTCTTTATTTTATCTGGTTTTACTATTAGTCCTACTCCGCCTGATCCCCATGTTGCAGTTTCCACTCCCGACCAATACAATAGGTATCCCTCTCTTAACTATTGTATATCTCTATTTTTATTTTTTGTTTCTGTAATTGCTAAGTAATCTAAGTTTTGTGTTTTCATCTCTTCGATTAATTCGTCTTCTTTACCATTAATTCCTCTTACATTCCACGTTCCTACTTTTGTTGTACTTCTTGCTATTTTTATCTTGCTTATCCCTGTATTTGTCTTTGTATTATTTTTTCTTCTATTTTCTATGTCAGTATCCAATTCCACGTTCCTTGACATTGCGGTGGCCTTTATTTCATAGTTCCGTCCTATTTCCTTATCTGTTTTAATTAGTTTTTTTGGTTGATGCCTGGTGTTTTTCTCATTTGACCCTCAAAGCTGCATCCCTCTGGTGATCTTTCTATTGCAGTTCTCTTTTGACCGTAATTTGTATTATTTCCGACAAATTCCTTTTCGATATCTTTTGCCATGTACACTTTGTTATTGATTGTTAATTTGTTGTATTGTAGGTAAGCTCTATGTCCCTTTTCCCTGCCCCACTATCAGCTGCGGTATTAATTCTTTCCTCTCTTGTTGGGTAATCCTCGTCGATCCATGTATTCGTTCCCTTTAGATTTTTTGAGTATCTTAAAATCATTGCCCTTGTAGAATTTTTGGTCAATTTTACCAAGATTGGTCTTATTTTTTCTTTACTTTAATTTTCCAATTCTTCTTACTTCATCCACATCTATCTTCTTATCTAGGTTTACCCTTATTTTTTCTATTATGCACACATGTTAAACCGAACAAAGTCTGGTACTATACTATATCATGTGTCCAAATAAATTTTTGATAAAGGTAGGTCATAGAGTGTAAAAATCTACAACACCAAGCAGTTTTTGAAATTAGTGACATATCAAGCTGTAAGATGTGGCCAATTAAATTTCAATTTTACTTAACTACTCAAGAACTGGACAATATTTTAATGTAAATAATGTAATAATTTATCTTCCGTGGCCTACCTTTATCAGAAATTTATTTGGACATATGTAATGCCCGTTTTAGACGGTCATATTTTTGTATCAAATTTATTACGAAGTGAGTGAAAAGTGCCAATTCAACCAATCAAGATTCACTGTGATAGCTTATCTCTCTCACTTCGTAATAAATTTGATACAAAAATATGACCGTCTAAAACAGGCATTAGTTATAAAAAGTGAGCAAAAAAATCAGATTAGAGTAGGCGGTGCGATGTGTGTGATTAACGGAATTAATTAATGTAATACGTTCATATCAAATTTATTGACATTTTATTTAATCACAGACATACTTTACTTTACTTCACTTTTAATAAAGTTAATTAGTAGTAATCGTGTTTCAATTTAATCTCGGTCGCAAAATTGCAACAATTTCTTTTTCATTTAGGTCTGTAATACTTCATTTGGGGGTCTCCAAAGTTATCCGAAAGTTCGAAAATTTATCTCTTCTGCAGTAGGTATGGAGAATGAGCGTTTTTGCAAAATTAGAACAAAAAGATTAACTCATAGTACAACAAGGCTCTTTCGTACAGTCGATTATCCTAGATGTTAGAAGGGGGAAATTTTGAAGATAACTGTATACTGCGCTCCTCCCGGAAAATAATGTAAATGTTAAAGATTTGTTCTTTACATAAACATAACTTAGGTTAAAGAAAACAGCACCATCACAGGGAAAAAAACAAAGGGACAAAAATACAATGATTAAGGAGCAGGACCAACTCAAGTAAAAGGCAAAGCGAGTATGGTTAGACTAAAACTATAAAGGACTGAAGAGGAAGGCCATCCAGAAGCACGGAAGAAGGCAATGACAGAGCTTTTGTAATAGAAGGAGAAGAACCGCAGCTAGCTCTGGATAGAGGAAAATAAAAGATTCATTAGATTACTGTTTCAAACCCACACTTCAACGCGTAAAAGAAACAGGATTAGGTATGAAGGTATGCATGTAAACCAACAAATAACGAATACTAAGCCTAAGAAGAAGGTCGTCAAGAAGCGCGTCATTAAGAAACGTAAGGGCGACAAACAGGAAACCACCGAAATTGTCACCGTCGAAGAAGAGGGTAAGAAGCCTGAAACAACTGTGACTGTCAAAGAACTAGAATTACCAGAGGAAGAAGTTGAGGAATTCCCATCTGAGAAACCACGAAAACATTGAGGAACTTCCACAGTATTGAGAAATCCAAGAACTTACACTTGCTGATTGCTAGGTAAACAGTATCACATTCACAACTTAATGAAATTTCGTTAACTAAATTGGTATTTGTAGTACATAAAATTTAATTGAATACTGATGCTGTAGTGACATCAATTTTCCATCTTCCATCGTAATAAGAGAATCATCTTTATTGAAAAAGCAAAACCTAAAACTGCAGCACCGTGCATCGCACTTCAAAGGGCTTAATTTCCGCCGACATTTCGTGGCGCAAACTTTTCTTCGTCCCATCCCATCTCGCCGATAAACAGCGTAATAGGGTTTGTGAGGAGGCGAGAGCAAGAAGGGAGAAGGCCCGTCCGTAACTGGGTTAAATTCGTGAAAGAAACCGACTGCATAATCGTAAAAGCAGCGTGGCGCATCGATTTTCAGCCGGGTTACGTATCCGATGGCGGCAGGTGTTTCTGACAGCTTTCTAATAGACACCGGGATTTGCAATGTTGGTGTAGGTAACGCGGTGTTGAAAATTCAGTGTTTGAGTGCTGTTATTCGAACGGAAATTTGTTACCGCGTGTTCTGTCTGAGGGAAATAAAATGCGGCTGAAATATGGAGGTCTTTATTGCGAAACGAACAGCTCTCGTTGTGTTTCTCAAATTGCCACATCGTTTTTCGTGTTTTAGAAACTGAACGGATTACACAAACGTGATTCAATGAAAAATGACGAAAAACTACCCCGAGGACAAAATGATGATCATCGTCTATATGACCACAGTTGTTTTAAGTAAATTGAGAAATGAGATATTACTTTATAATAATATATGTACTTATGTACTACCTATCTAATTGAGTTTCTTTAAATCTCATAATATATGTATGATATTGTGTATTATGAAGTTCACCTTCCAATTTCATAAATACAATGTAAGCGATGAAACTGTCCCGAATTCATCCCACATGTGACATTCAACCAATAAAACCGAAAATTTCATTATAATTTCTGAGTGTGTACGAGTCGAGGAAGGGTAGGAAATGGACAGATTGTACTCGGAGATTGAAGTGGATGGAGATCATCCGTCCAGTGCATGTCACCGCATATCGCGACAAGAGCACGTCGTGATTGTGGTTTATCGATTGATTTAAAAACGAATGTTTAGAGTATGTAGTATAATCGAATGCGCTGTTGACACAAGAGCGTTTCAACGGTACTCGGTGACACGGACTGGCATCCGAAGAATGCAGCAGACCGAGTGCTGGACCCTACATAAGTGCCCCTACACCATGGCTGTTCTTTCCAATTTATGTTACTGTTACTCGGAGAAAGAATCCACTGACAATCGTATTAAACCGGACAGTGTATATCACGTTCGCCTAACTAACACGAAATTCACTATACGTAAGCATCTGTGAATAAATTGTCAAGAAACAGCAAAATATTTGTAACGGCGGATAGAAGGTGTGGTTGGGTACTGGATTTTTAATTTGTTTGGAAACATTTTTATTACTTTTGTTTAAAATTCACGAGAACGAGACTGAAACACGCTGACCAGTAGACTTCGGCGTTTTAGGACATTTCACAGCCGGACTTGTTTTATCTCATACGCTCATTTAACGTTTTAAGATATAAGATTATGAGTTCTCCGATAATATTCGAGGTGATTTTTATTGCATCCACAAAGAACGTTTACGAATATAAAGCGCCCGCCGACCTGTTAATAACTCGTAAATCGATCAAAATGACATCATGACAGAGACCTGTGAATAAGAATTGTAGTTAATTGTTGATACACGATTATTTATTAGATTGCTATACAAAAATGTATATTTGTAAATAGCTTTATACCTAAATTAAAGAAGTGTAGGTAAATGAATTTAATTAAAAAAATTATTAATCATTATCATCGTGTTAATAGACTTAAAACTTTATTTTCTTATAATATTGTGGACGAGTGTCGCCATCTAGGGACTCAGAGGTGAACCTGATGAGTGGGTACATGGCCAGCTACATTAACATTCACTGACGTGTATGTATGGCCGTTTCAATTCGACTTTTACAAATTTTGACAGTACTCTACTCAGCGCCTCTTGTGAGTTTTTAAGTAATTGCAGTTGTCATTAAGTTACTGCATGGCCAACTCCATTAACATTCACTGACGTGTATGTATGGCCGTTTCAATTCGACTTTTAAAAATTTTGACGGTACTCCACTCAGCGCCTCTTGTGAGTTTCTAAGTAATTGCAGTTGCCATTAAGTTACTGTCAGTAGTTCTGTAGTATCTTTAATAGAGAGCGCTGAGGGGAGTACTCCACGGCATGCTTTCCGGAACCGATTTTTAGGCGAATTGACACGGCCATACATACACGTCAGTGAATGTTAATGTTGCTGGCCATGGTTACTGTCAGTAGTTTTGTAGTATCCTTAATAGGGAGCGCTGAGGGGAGTACTCCACTAAAGTCCCTAGATAGTATAAAGTACGGCAATAGGGAAGCCATTTTCTGGCCCATTATGCGCGGGAATTTTAAAATGAAAATTTTGGTTGATTTTCATGTCAACGGAAAATGAACGTAACTGTCAATTTTTTAGAGCCTTACTGCGCAAATCTAAGCATGTAAACTGTACTGTTTGTCGACTAGTAAAATTGTCCCTTAATAAACTATAATAACGTCCTTCCAACCCTTTAACACGATTAACCATTGTAAATCGATAAAAATAAACAAAATCCAATAACCGTCACAAACCACAAATGAACAAACCAGGAGCACCACGGGGCACGGACGAGCACCTTTGAGTTTCGAGCAAGCACAAATATTTTACACATAACTCAAAGCTGCAATATTTCCGTTACCTGCAAAAACTACTCCATGTTTTTTCTGTCAAAATTGAAAATTTTAAGCAAAAGGGTTTTAATAATCATATCTTCAAGGTCTTTAGATTAATACGGCTTATTTATTATGGTGTTTTTAATATGATTTATTTCGCATTTCTAATTCCTTTTGGGAGCTGACATTTATCAACTGCTAAAAAATCTAAAACTTCCTCGTTTCCATGACAAATATTTGTTTATTCAACTCAAATACACAAGTCTGTTTGTGTCACGTGACACAGACGCCATGTTCTGGCTAGTTTTTAAAATTTGGTCCTAAACTGTGTATTGCCGTACTTTAGTAATCTAGGGACTTTATACTCCACGGCATGCTTTCTCGAACCGAATTTTAGGCGAATTGAAACGGCCATACATACACGTCAGTGAATGTTAATGGAGGTGGCCATGGTGGGTAGCAACAGGCATGCTAAGCGTCGCTGGCCATGTGATAGACGCCATGATGAACTCAATCCTGAATTTCATAATTATTGTAGTATTTTTCACTAAATAAATAGTTTAAAACGGCCAGACTGTTTATAAAAATCGTCGACAGTGTGAGTAGTGTTGGTGACCCTCCAATAGAAACCAGAAGTGGCATAAATAACCCGTGAAACCTTTTACGTTACGAGAAGCTGTTGGGCTTTGTGACGGCATCTAATTCCGACGTACTGAGATTAGGCCAGGTGTTCACATACACGATAAGTTAAAGAGTAACCAATGAAAAGGCGAGAAACCGAAGTTTGAATGATATCGAGGATGAAGAGAATGAATTGGGTGTGGCAGCGACCTTGAACCAGAAAAATGTAGACCTTGTGAGGAAATGCAAGTAGTATAGGTTATGGCGCAGTATTAATGCAAAAATCAGATGATGATAAGTTCCATCCCGTGTAATATTTTAGTAGCAAAACGACTGAAACTGAAAGCAAACTGAGTAGCTTTGAATTAGAACTTTTAGCTGAACTGTTCCGAGTGTACGTTTTAGGCCAAAGATTTACTTTGATCACTGATTTGTCACCAAATTTTAAATTTAATTTACTTGCCTCTTATTTACCACAGTTCGGATGACAAGTTTCTGCCGATGTTAACGTATCAGCTGAGCCCCAGCTAGCAACAGTGAAGAAAGGGGCGGGTTAATCAAAGGTGGTAAACTTATTAAGGGCGCCAGAAGACAATTATTCTTCACAGCTAAACGTAATCGATCAATCGACGTCTCCAATCGACCATATCGTGCAGAAAATGAATCAATAATAATCAGAGGCGAGACTTTACTCACTGGTATGCGTGAATATAGAAATTAAAATCGTAGCTAAAGTTAACACAATTTATTACACACTTGTGACTTCGTACAAATGCAGGTTACTACATGAGTTCACTTAAGTAAAGTTGACAAACTTCGAATTCAAACAAACAATGTAAAGTAATTTAATAATGCAAAGCCTGCATTTGGCCGACGATTCGCTCTTAGAAATGCATGCTCAATAAATTTAAGTGGTTACCTCGCGACCGATATGTGTCAGTGTACCGTGAAGTTGGCTGTCACCACGCCATCTGGTGGTCCTGTCCGAGCCGGTAACTGGTTTGGCTAGGGGAAACGTTGGCAGCAAGATGGTGGACCCACGCTATTCGCAGAACGACAGACTACAGCTGGAGTTCGTCACGGCACCAAAACTCAATACAAACGGGAAACCCTCGCGTGAAAGCTTGCGGGGATTACATAAGCCTGCGCTAAGACTTGCGCCCAAACAGAAAAGCCTGAATGTAAAGGGAAAAGGTTTCGTTAGCAGCCATTGCACTTTTTACATTACCTGGCTAATACGTTCCCGGGCTTGGAATTGGAGTTAAAATGACCTCCAAATGTGTTCGAAGGTACAGCCGCAAATGAGTTATTCCTCCCGAAGAGCGAACACTTCGATAATTTTACTATGCACATAAAACACGTCTAATGTGTTACAAACACACTTCGAATAAGAAAGGCCCTCAACGAGACGAATTTGTAGCAGACGAAGGCTGCTAGGATACGAAACCGAAAACCAGTCACGTGGTGTGTCACACGAATGAGCGTTGAGTAGTAAAGAGAAGGGAGGCAGGGTGGCCAACTGTGTTAAAACGCAGTTGAATGATGCTGTATCGCCACGATGTTGTGGCGGCAAATTTGAACGTAACAGATTGTAATACCATGCGACTAGCCCAACACAAAAAAACAGGTTAACGCAAAGATCTGTAGATGGTGTTTGGCTTTAGAAGAATTTGATTAGGAAATGCAACATCGAAATAACGAACGCATGAGACATGTAGATGCTCTTAGCCGTAATTTTGAGTTCAACTTAATCGAAGAACACGAAATATTCGCGATGCAAATGAGGCACACAGAGCTACAACTAATTAGGGAAAAACTAAGGCAAGAAAAAAACATGAATGGTTATTCCTTGAAGAGTGGGATACTGATAAAAGAGGACAATGGTAAAAACTTATGAGTGATCCATAAACGAATGAGGAAAGAAATTGTAATGAGAATCCATGAAAGAATTTCGCATTCGGGTGCAGACAAAACATTAAACGAACTACGACATAGATTCTATTTCAAGAATATGAGGAAGTTCGTACGCAAGTGTCTAGCTAACTGTTTAAAGAGCACTGAGTATAACCAGAAATCTTGCACTAACGACTCATTGTTACATTCACTTGACAAAGACACAGAACCATGGAATATCCTGTACATTGACCACTTAGGTCCTTTAGAGAGAACGAACAAAGGTCACAGACATATTTTTTGCATCATCGATGGTTTCTCAAAATTTCTGTTTTTGGAGCCAACCAAAACAACTAATAGCAGTGAAGCAATTATCGCATTAAAGAAACTTTTTAAAGTTTTTGGACACCCGAAAGGAATAATATCCGATAGGGGGACCAGTGCTGAGTATCAAAGTTTTGGCGAAGATAGGAAAATTAAACTCATCCATATAGCCGTGCAAACACCCAGATCGAATGGTCAAATAGAAAAGTATAATAGGAGAGTAATGCCTGCATTGCTGAAAGAAATGGAATGAAGCCCTTGAGAAAGTACAACTAGCTGTGAACTCAACGATACAAAAAACCACCGGGTATAGTCGTCCAAGTTTTGTATCGGTTTTATGATCTTGCTATAAAAAATTCTTCAAAGAGACCGGCAATACGGTGTTTGTGTCTCCCCTCTGTCGCTTTTTTATAGCAAGATCATAAAACCGGTACCAAACTGGGACGATTATATAATCGTCCCAGTTTGGTACCGGTTTTATATAGCCCATTCGAAGTTTTCCTGGGATACAAAATAAATACCAGCACATATGACGATCTCGAAGAATTCATTGATGGAAAAATTTTGATGGATGATTACCAGAAGAATAGAGAACTCATGAGGAAAGCTACGACAGCCAATACAAAACGGAATCAGGAGAAAGCTAAAGAAAGATACGACAAAGGAAAACGTGGACATAAGAGACTTAAAGAGGGAGACCAAGTAGGCATAAAGAAGACTGGACCCTCAGGATGGAATCCAAAGATGAGTAAGAAGTTCTTGGGACCTTACTGCATCAAAAAAGTTTTGGACAACTATCGGTACTTAATTACGGATCCACCAAACTTACCACTGACACAACGGCCCTATAACGCCGTTTTACCCCCAAGAAGGATAAAGCCCTGGATAGACTATCGTGGAAGCGAGGAAGACACGGAAGAAGACGATGAAGAAGATTCTTCTAACGAAGAAACAGAGAAAGAAAGGGTGTTGGAAGAGCACATAGAAAACCCAGCTAGCATAGAGGCTATGCTACATCAGCAAGGGCCGAGCTGCGGACGACTGTCGCCATCTAGCGACTCAGAGGTGATGTGATAGACGCCATGATGAATTCAATCCTGAATTTCATAATTACATATTGTGGTATTTTTCACTAAATAAATAGTTTAAAACGGCCAGACTGTTTATTAAAATCGTCGACAGTGTAAGTAGTGTTGGTGACCCTCTAATGATATTACATGTTAGGTAATTGACTGGACACCTTCAAATCACGTATTGAGAACACCCTGTAGAGTAAAAAAGCCTTACACTCGATGGTAATGCGGCTTTCGTTTTCCAGGAAAAAATTCAAACAAAAATCGATAAAAATTGTTTGGAAACCACTGATTTTCTTATCTACTGTTACACCCACGTGCCGAACGCCATCCGGGCGGGCGATCCCTTGCCATAAATTCCCAGATGGTTTATTGTTTTACGACAAGCAAATAACGCACGTTCAGTGTCTTAACAGATTTCGGAGTGTGCAGGTCAGTGTCGGGTCAGGGTCTTAAGAAACGGCGAAGTCGGCTAATAAGTAAATAAATTTAATATTTTTCTTTTATTTTTATGTATAACGAAAAATGCATGACGTTTATGTTTAAATGATTTTGGTTTTCACTGCAGCTAGTAAGACAATGAAACAATTAACTTCCAACATTTAATGCTGCTTTGTTCGATTTTGATTCGGTTTTATTTTGCTGTTCGTTTCGTTGTTATTAAAATAAATGTGATACACAAGTAAGCATAGTCATAATTGTGCATTCAATTATGAAATCTTTACAATATTCATTATTATATTATTTATTGAAACATGAATAAAAATATAATAATATAACAATACAGTGATGATTTATTACACTTCACAGCTTCATTCACAGCCATATACACATATGGGTATTCGACAAATTATAATAGCTTCCGTTGGAACAAAACTGAATAAAAAATATTCATGTTTTCGAATAAGGTGCATCATCAAAACACGCAGAAAGGAGCGGGTTTTATGAATTGATTGTGTGACTGCTACACATTCCGCTTGCGTTCTTCCATTTAAAAAAAGTGTCACATACCGCAAAATTTAATTTACTGAGGTTACCAGCACCGCTGAACATGCAGGCGACATTGTGCCCAGCTAACAGCATTTATTCTACACGGAATTCTACGTAAAAGCGGTTCAGTGCATCGTGAATGAGAACGGATATTCGTCGTAAACAAGAATGTTAAAAAACGTTATATGCAGGCTAACGAAACATTATTTAAAAAGGATTAGGAGGAGCAGGTAGTAGACCACAAGATCAGTTAAATTTGGCCACTTGTAAGTGGTAAGTGATTCAAAAGTTGCATTTCATATCTATACCGTCTGTAAATTGATTTGTCATACCTAGTAAACCATATAATTGGTAAGGGAGGAAATATATTGAATCACAAAACTGCAATACAGTGGGATCGGTTCGCGCGTCACGTATCCCCACAGCTGGTTGCTGCAGACTGCCTTTGTCACGTACGCTCCAATGTATTTCTTCCTTTGCCTTGGCAATTGTGTGGACTGCTATGTTACACCTAACGGTTTACAAATGGTATATAGAATTAATATTTTTACGTAGTTATCACATGGTGGGAGCTTCTTAAATAAATTGGGAAGAAAGTAAACTGTCAAGTACATTTTAAGCGATTTTTGTTACGCTTTCTTGTAGCTCGTCTAGCAAAACAGCAACGTGAAACATCTTGTCGGGATTGTCATCTAATTAATTTAAGCGACAATAAATCACCGTCACGGCTCACACCGTGCGTACTCGGAAAAAGCAGCAGACCGTTGTGCCCGACAATGAAACAATAGACCCCGGGTGCTTTTTCGCGTCCCTTTTTTACACTTTTGTTCTCGCTTGTGTAGATGTAAATTATTTTCGTGAACGTTCTGTGTTTTTATGACATATAGATAATCGGCGAAAGAAATCGTAACGCGCTGCCGCCGGAGGGAAAATGTCAAGATGATAATTTGTGAAAATTCTTGGAGTTCGCGGAGATTTTATTGCGCATTGTGAGATAACGAATAGAAAGGTTCGAGCCGGTTGAAATAGGAGAGGAAAAAAACTAATCGAATATAAGTGATTTATTTGCGCTTGACTTTAATAGGAACGTAAGCGCGAATGCAGTTTCTTTTTAGAAAGTATTGATGTCAGTGCAGTTTTACGTACCTGATAACTTCCGAGTAAATAAAAAGCTAATTATTTTTTTAAGTACACAATACAGGTTACAATAAACTAACGAGTTATTACGCATTGGAAATTTGATGATATTTAGGGTGACTGGGCATTACAGACTTCCTCCTACTAGCATTACCTGTATTTAAGATTTCCAGAGTTTCACTTGCATATTGAACACAAAATTTGATGTTAACCGCTGTTCAGACATTTCTGCAGTCAACAAATGGACGACTTTCTGCAGAAAGGAACCAACCCACGTAATTGTCAAACTGAGAAAACAGTGATCTAAGTTTTGAACAATTCTAAAATTCCTAAACAATTTGAGGCCTATCGTATACTTGTGTAGTTTTAGACACTGACGTTTAAGTGTCCCTATTGAGTATTTTCTTGTACCCTGCCATTGATATGACATTATGGAAAAAGGAGCCAACCCATATGGTTGTTCTGCAGATATATTTATTTACCACTATTGAATGTAGGTTGGTTCAGCGGCCAATAGATGTTATTACCATTATTTTGGGGCTTCGATCTATTCTGCAGTAGAATTTTAAATGCTTAACACATTCATAGCCCGAAGAACTCAGATTTTGTCAATTTGCGGGTTGGTTTCTTTCTGCAGAAAGGCGTCCAAATAGGCATGTGCAATTGCAGTTTGACAGTTAATGGCATGACTTTGATATTTCGGTGTAAATTGTTTCAAATAAGAAGCAGTACGCTATTCGTAGAACTTTATTGTCAGACCTCGTATATTTCAAAAATTAAAAGTAACAGAAATTAGTCTATGAAATTGTATTTTGTATTTAAGAAAAGGTTTCCGAAAAACTCCCGCAGATATTCGAGAATTGCAATAATTTCCACCCAGGAGTTGCCCTCATTGACCATTACGGGGAATCTTCTCATTTCTCCAATCAACGAACAAGCCCACTTGATTCTCATGTTATTAAGTTGTTTGGAAAAGCTGTAATTTCACTCTTAATTCGACCTTCTCATATTACATCGACGTTTCTCTTTCTCTTCCAAAAATATCACCCAATTAATTTTTTAATGCACAGCAATGTACGAAGGTTGTCTCTTATTATTCACCTAACACGAAAAACAAAGTAACTTATTTGTTTGTAACGGCGATGTTTTGGTTTGTATTAAAGAAAGCGACCTTTAATTAATCGAAAAATTTATTACTAGTAAATCAACTTGATGTAGGTACCTCATCGTTTTTTTCCCCTTTTAAATGCAATTAAAGTCCATTAATTCTTTTAAATAACTCGTAATGTACCAAATTATGAATGCATGTTTTACTACATCAGCGGTTTTACGGCCCATTATTGCATTCTTTGTTGCACTTTCCGCTACAACGAGGCAATCAACAGTTGACTATGATTTATAATAAAATTTACACATGATTGTTTTTATCGATTAATACACATCGTTAATTTACTCTTATATTCTATCTAAATTGCTTAACGTACTTGCTTCAATTAAATAAAAGCCTTGCACGTCAATTACGTTCGTATTGACGCTGTGAGCATGCGTTATAAGACTCGTCAGTTTAGATGATCGCGGGTGTACATTACTGTCGAAAAGTTTAATTGCATATAATTAATCAGATAAATTAAGTAGAGCTTCATGTGAAATTTGAATGCCAATTAACAAGAAATGTTACGATATCAAAGTAAAGCAAATTTTTATTTCAAAATGTAATAAATTAAAACGAATTATTCTCTGCCTGTATTACAAAAGATTTTGCCAGTTTGAAAGCACTCCAGACGTCGGGCCTATTTGTACCGGAGCTATTTGCTTCGCAAGACTAATTATATTTATTATCAGCCGTACACAGAATTTATAGGCCAGAAGCACACTTTACTTCAAAGCGAAGGATAAAGGCATATCGTCAATTTTTTACGATTTTCTCGGTAAAATATTTTGCGTTGCGGCCGTGCCTATTTTCGGCCTCGGCGAATCTGCTTTCAGTTTATTCTCAGTGTATAATAACAATCAATGGGGAGATGTTATACATCATACTATTTCTATCGCGACCGGGTATTTTATTTTTGTCAAGCTGACGTTAAACAAAGGGACAGTTATTACATGAAGCGGTTAGAGGCGTTGAAACATTTACATAATAATCAAAAATCTAAAGAGAACAGGCAATTCTGTCACGTCGATTCTCAGAATTGTTGGTTCAAGTGAATGATTTATAACATGATCAACGCTGCCAAAAATGAATATGCAGTATGTACAACATCGAACTCACTAGATTTATTCAATCAACTACATTTCATTTTCCTGACTTAAAACTTAATCAGTCTTATTTGAAAATTGTAGACAATAAATGACATTAACATTTCAAATAAATATTTAAGGAGCCTTATACTTAAGTTTTTAATTGACAAGGTTATTTTAGTATATCTCATAAAAGGAATAAAGATGTGGCCTTCTGAGACAGAACGTTCCATCATATTCGCTGCTCTATTTTGGTTAATATGTATTTTCAAAAGCAGTGTGCACATAAAATAATTTTTGCTCATATGTTTCCAAACTCATTTGCAAAAGATAAGGTTATAACTTGCATTTTATAACATATTAGGAGCTAAATTTTTTGCGCCTTTTTACTGCCCACTCCTTCCTGCAATCCTTCCTTCCGCTCCTAGGATAACAATGCCCTCGTCAAATCTCTCCAGGAGGCGATGATAGCGCTTATTTTGGGAAATTATGCTTTACGCAAGTATACCTTTTCATCAAAATAAATTCTTATTTATTAAAACTGCATAAGATTCACAACTTTAAGAGCCAGTTTTATAATGGAATTTAAAGGAGACTTTAAATGTAAAGTCGCATTCAGATGTGTAAACAAATATGAAAATACATTTGTTTACACATATGAATGCGATTTTATTTTAAAGTCTCCTTTCAATTTCATTATAAAACTAGCCGTAACAATTTTTTTTCACTTGAAACATCAATAAGTGAATGATTATAAAAGTGTCACCAGAAATAATAATAATAAAAAAAAATATTTAATACATTCTACAAAAATTAAAATATTTACTGTTGGGAAAGAATAAGTTTTAGAATGTTTATCATTTTTATATTATGTGGTTGTTCATTTTCTTGTGCATATCATGTTGTAATAACTAACACACGAAATTTACGTACAGGTCTATTTTGGGCTAGGTTAAGATTTCGCAAATACAAAGACTATATAATTCTCGTCATTTGCTTCTTACTTTTTCGTTTTAATTTAAAGAAATAAATAAATAATATTCCAGGCAATGAAAAAACAATGCAAAATATAAAAAAAGGACAATTTAAACGAGTAATACATAAAATAAAAGAGGCATTTAACATTAAGCATTTAATAAAATATATGGACTATAAAAATTATTATAACATTTAATAAAATATGTAAATGTGCAATAAATTAGTTTTCTAAAAAATGGTTTTAGGGAATTAGCAATATTAAAAAATAAATAAATTTGAATGTCGCTTTTATATCATATTTGTACGTTTAAATAAATGAAATACATTCACAACGTCGGTAATAAAATATATTAAATTTATAATAAATGACTATTTAAATGTCAAATGCGCTATTTAAATTTATTTTAAATATATAGGGTGATTGAAATTCGAGGGCCAGCAAGGGGATCTCGCTTATTATAAGAGATAGGGAATCGGTTAAATGGAGGCAAATTTGCCAAATTTCATGCTGAGTAATAATCTGTTAAGAAATTTGAAATATCTCGAACGGTTTGTTCACAATTGAAGAAAAATCAAAAACTGCGATTTTCGAAAATCGCACATAACTTCTTTATTTATGAGTTTTTTCAAATCTGTGAAAACATTCCTAAAGCAACTTTATACGCTTGATTGAATGCCGAACGTACTTTATTTCTGAGGCGATATGTGTTTGTTTTTTCCAGAGCCAACTTAATTTTTTCTTATGGGCGCGATTTTTGTTGTTTTTGTACTTCTATGCTACCTATACATTTCAGCTTACAAATGAATGTTATTGTATTTACCCGTTATCTAACGGAGTTCAAAAATTTTGACGGAAAATCAGGATGAGTTCTCCCACACTTTCTTAAAATCTGCTTGTGCTGCTTCAAAAGCTTGTTCACTAAATTGTTCTAACACTGATTCTCATTTAGAATTGTAGATTTCTTGAACATGGTAAAATATGGCATGGTGTTAACATGTTATATCTAATTCAATGAAATTCTGCCGGAATTGACCGATTGCTTTTTCAAAATCATATGCCAAGTTGTTACCAAAATATAACTTAAAAACCCGTTCTAAACTTGATAAACACTTGATATATTTTAAACAGTT
Source organism: Dorcus hopei (assembly GCA_033060865.1). Classification (NCBI taxonomy): domain Eukaryota; kingdom Metazoa; phylum Arthropoda; class Insecta; order Coleoptera; family Lucanidae; genus Dorcus; species Dorcus hopei. The sequence goes on along the minus strand of CM065422.1, from coordinate 23,235,354 downwards.
AATAGAAGAAATGGAACGTAAAAGATCAATTTTCGAAAGCAATTGGCGACAGGAGTTGCCATTAAAAGAATCTAAACGAAGGGCTTCCCGTACAGTGATGGCCTTTAGAATCGTGATCTCTGCGTGCTAACCTCGCCCTTATTGACCTGCAGTGGTAACAACGGCTATCGTACTATATCGTATGGCTATCGTCCCTCCTCTCAAATTGCCGCTAAGAATTCCGTGTAGGGACGTGGAAATTTCAGAAAAAAAATTCTTTCGAAAGAACCGCGGAAATTTCATTATTTTTAATATGAAACTTTTCAACAGGACATGAAATGAAATTTCACATTAAAAAAAAAGAATGAAATGTCTTTGAAATTTCAATGAAATATCAAAAAAATAAAAATCGCAAGTCACAGTTTTATTTAGAATTTTTTAATACAAGTGTAAATAATATACTGTTACGGAGCTTAAAAAAGTATACAAGTTTTTAGGCTTTATTTTGCAATATTAGAATAGTAAATCGATCTATGTCTGATTGACATAAACGCAGATAAATAAATAATTAAATCAGGTCACTTTCATTTTTAGGAGTCGAGAAAAAAAATGTATCGTGCTTTTATTAACCCCAAATCTTTCGGGTAATCTTTTTACTTACCACCCTTCTTCAATAATGTATATACTTATTTGCGTTTCTCGGGTAAACTTAAATGTGGCATGTTAATGTCGGTCTGTCACTTTGACAATGATTTTGACTTATAAAATAAAGCGAAAATAATTTCAAACAAAACCAAGCTCACAGCGACACGTTTTGAGTGTAAGTATGCTTTTTTAAATTCCGCAACTGTACATCTGTGGCAGAATATTTCGGACTGTCATTACACTGACATAAAAACATAGAACAACCCTTTATTCTCATTTTGATTGCTATGTGATGCAGATTTTAAGAAAGTGTGGGAGAGATACGAAGTCCCAAAAACTCATCCTAATTTCCCATCAAAATTTTTGAACCCCGTAAGATTCTACAACAGGATTCATTTCTAAGCTGAAATGTTGTACAGAGTTAATTTTATTAATATTAACCCCCCTTTACTTTCTTAATTATTAACCGATTCAAAAAATTTAAAAGTTGGTCTTATATGGATTTTTATGTAGATTTCACTTATACTATCAGTTTTGCGGTAGCGTTTTAAATATATCGGATGCACAAAAAAATATATTTTTTTTAAATACAACACCCTGTATATCTTTACACATTTTTCCTCCTTGAATCACCCTGTATAAATACATATTGCTATATTATTTTGGTTTTGAGGTTTAAAAGCTGTACTAACAATAGTTATAGGATTTTGTATGTAATATCTCTCACAAAAAACAAAAGCGCATCGCAAATTGGAGAAAAAATTAAATTTTTGATTTTTTAAATGGAACACCCTAATGTGATATAATGAAATATCATTGTTTGTTAATTTCAAAAACATATAATATGTTGATATTTAGATCAGCTGTTTGTGACTCATTTGAATTTAAAAAATCAAAATATATATTAACATATAAACATTTAACGATACAAAATTAATTAACAATAAAAACATTTTCTCAAGCCCTGATTTTTTTAAATATTCATTTATTGATATTTTAGATTCAAATATCTCACAAACCGCTCATCCAAGTATCAAAATATTGTATGTATACCTACTTATTTTTGAACCCAGCAAACAATGATATTTCACTATTTTGAACAATGTATAGGGTGTTCCATTTAAAAAAACAAAAATTGTAATTTTTTCTCCCCTTGCGATGTGCTTTTGTTTTCTGTGAGAGCTCTAAAAGATATTACATCCCACAACTATTGTATTTAATAATACTTCCAGGTAAGCTGAAAAGTATTTAAAAAACGACAATCAAGTTTTCAATAAATTGACGAATAACACAAAAACTAGTAAATCAATTACACGATATTTATATCTTTGTCATCAGGGTGACTCAAGGATTAAAAATTTGTAAAAATATACAGGGTGTTGTATTTAAAAAAATATATTTTTTGTCCACCCGGTATATACAAAATGCTACCGCAAAACTGATAGTATAAATGAAATCTACATGAAAATCCATATAAGACCAATTTTTACATTTTTTGAATCGGTTAATAATTTAAAAAATAAAGGGCGGTTAACATACAAATACAAATACAAAATGATTGTTGTTTGATTATTAATTTTTTTATATACAATTTGTGAAATACATAAAAGAGCTGGATATTTCTGAAATATTTAAATCTTGATTAAAAAAAAACTCGTCGTACAAAGATTTAAAGGTTAATGTTTTTTAGTAAAGAAGACTGTTATAAGTTGATAAAAACATAAATTAAACATGGACATTTTTAAAGTTGTATTCAGACGAACCGTGTGTAGTCAGAATTACATGGCGATTCATTTAAGATCAAGCGCGAATATCAGGGACAGATAGTAATGAAACTATTTTTCATATAGAAATTTAATTCGCGTTATCACAAAAAATTGTTGTTTCCATTTCACCACCATATGACGGATAAGAGAGTTTTTTTTAACGAGACTATAAATAGGACTCAGTTTGAATTTGGGGACAGTTACTTGAAATACCCGGTTTGAATGTACGAGGCGACACGAAATATTATGTGAAGCCATCGCGGATCAATTAATAATGCAAAGTGAAGTGTAAATAAACGTAAGATATAAAACCGTAAGATTGAACAGATTATTAATCAAATCGTTTATAAACTTTTAAATTTGCTTTTAATAATATCAATAAAAAATTTTATCATTTTTAACTGATTACGTATTTAACCAAATGACCATTACTGGAACTAGTTTTAAATTCAATTAAAACAAACAAATACATATTCACTATTGTTGCATAAAAAGAAATTGTTAACAAGGAATTTTAAGTTGGCCAGCATCAAGGTCAACCCAACCCAAGCGAACCCAACCCGAGCGAACCCAACTGTAGTCGACTCGAGCGACGAATTGCGATCGACAAAATTCAAAATAAAAAAAAAATCGATGAGTTAAAGGTCAAGGTCAAACGGAAGTTCAAGGTCAACCCAACCCGAGCGAACCCAACTGTAGACGACAAAAGCAACGAATTGAGATCGAAAAAGAATTTTTTTTTTCAACTTAAACGAATGACTTCGGGGTCAAGGTCGAAGGGACCCGAGAGAAAATTCAATTCCCTAGCTGCCGCGAGCCCCCCAACGGCGAGCGGCCCTTAACGCGCGAAGCGCTTTCTTCGAATTTTTTTCTCTGTGGTGGGTGTTCTCTGTGGGGGGAGTTCAATGGACAAGTGGTCCAGGCCGATAGGCCCGGAGCACTAGTTGCATAAAAAGAAATTGTTAACAAGGAATTTTAAGTTGGCCAGCAATATGTTTTGATAAAAAAAACATATTGTAATGATTCGCCGACAGCAGCCGGCGTCAGGCCGTCTCATGCGTCATCGCCGATGCGCCTTAGACCAGAAACTTCGGGCGCTTCGAGATCAAGTCAGCGGTGGAATCAATTCGAGACACTCCGTCGCGTTCCAGGCCATTCTCGAAGAGAGAGCCCAGGTTATAAAAGCACGCGGCCGGTGAATGGAGAAGTTCAGCGTTGGACAGTGCGGCATTAAAGTTCGGTTAGATTGTTAAAATGTAAGTTATAAATAAATTAGTGTTACTTTTAAATAAATTAGTCTATTAACTATTTTGTGTTTTGTTTTAAAATAAAAATTAATAGAACCCTTAAAAACGCAACAATATTTTTTGTTTTTTGAGTTCATTTAAAATTCCTATTATTTTATTATATTCCTATTAGTATTATTTTGCCGCAATTTAACAATCTTCGTGTCTCTTACTGTAAAGGGGATGTGTATATTTTATAATAATAAAACTGTATACATATCAATAAGTTATAAATCATAAAGATCAGATGAAAAATAAATTGATAATTAACTTGCTACATCGATAAAACACAGTAAAAATCCATAACCAAACTAAAATTCTTATTTAAAATAGAAGTAACTAAGATTTGAGTAAAATTAGTATAAGACTTGCATTTAATTGTCTCACATTGTTCTTGTTCATTCTTCATCATCAATCGTATGATGAAACGTTGAGAAGGTTTCATAAAAGTTGTCCACACGTTATTTTAATTTGTTGCTACTTAAACAAAATAAAAAATAAGAATAATAATATTTATTGACCAAAAGATACAAAAATATATGGTATATGGTACGTCAAGATAACTATAAGCTAGCACATAGTATCACATAGTTTCACCTATCATCAAGCGTATAATAGACTTGGCAATCAAGAAGTGCTTTAACTTTAATTTGAAGTTGTTACAATTTTTTTTTGTTTTTTTCTTTTTTGATTAGAAATACATAGTTACTGATGACACTCTTCAAGGTATTCCGCCAGCGAGTGAAAACATTTACTGTTCAATCACTTTTTAAGATGTGTTTTAAACGTTGATATTTTTTATTCTTTTTTGTAAAGTAGAGGGAACATCTACCTTGACAGGTAAGCAAATAAGTCACTACAACACGAAAACAAATCAAATCTCCGCGTTAAGAATTTCTAGTATCTTTCTATTTTCATTTAAGTTTTGTTGTAAATAAAATTTTTTCCCATAAGCAACATGTCCGTCATAAACATTTCGGCACATTTTTACGGCCCAATATTACGCGTTACCCTTCCCTTGTATTCTAATCAATCGGTTTTATTTATCTCGTTTATTCGCTGTATCACCGATGTTTGAATAATGTTACACTTTGGTAAAAACATAGAAATGGTGATGACAATCAAAATTTAAAACATTATAATCAATAAATACATTCGAAATCTGATTGGTTTGTTAATTATTGTAATTTTGTTTTGTGCGTGACGTCCAATGAGAAACAATTGTATTATCTTAAAAGACAAATTTTATTAAATCAAATTTGTACAAAGCTAAAACAGCGTTTGAAGCGTTTTGTTTTAATGTAAATATTTAAAATTCTAAACTAATACTAATTAATGTGTTTAATTATGAACATTAAATCATTTAAATTTAGAATTACTTCGTTTACATTAACAAACATTGCATTTAAATTATTAATTTACGTTACGTTAAGTGATTGTGAACGGGGTGTAACGGTGTGTAATTTTTTAAAGCAACGGAATTATCTGACATAAATTATTGTTCGCTTCCATGTAAGTACATATTGTATTTTTGTACATTTACGTAGGTAATTGATTTTAATTAATCTCATAGCAGTTAATACACTTGTACGACGCATTCATCATCAGCTGTGCAACTGTGTGTTATTAGTTCACGATCAACTTTACGACCGGACGATCCTGATTCACTGCATAACACCATAAACGTTTATTGCACGTCTTATGCATGGGCTTAACTTGCATTTCGGATAAAATATTAATTAATTATAAATATTTGTACAGAATTTATTATAAATATTTGTACAGAATTCTTTTAACATTTTTCCCATGTACTGGGAAATCTCTTCGTTCGTTAATATTTTTTGTCGTCAATTCCAAAATCGCCCTGTATACAGCCTATTCGTTCATCCTTAAGTCGGCACTATTACTAACTTCGTTATTATAAGAGCTACAAATTCGGTTAAATTAGCAAACTAGTAGTACTTTCTACGCTGATTACGATGACGCAGTCAAAAAAACAATTAACCTCACGTTTATGTGATAAAGACAAAAAGCCACTTTTTTAAACGGAACACCCTGTATATTACTTTACCAATCGACAGAGAATAAAATTCTTAATTAAAATTGTCCTTTGTCATTTTTTCTAAACTGATTTTTACAAATCATCAAAGGTGCCTGTGTTCTAGAAACAAAACCTTTGCAAATCGCCATAATAAAATTATTCTGTTGACAGACTATTGTTTTTGAACTTTGTGGTTTATTTCTTGCTAAAAAATGGTTTTTGCGTATCTAGAAAAATTTACAAAAATTTTCATAATTTTTGTTCATTTTCTAGATGCGCATAAAGCCACAAAAAATGTACAAAAATTGTGATAATTTTGCATGTAAAAACCAAGAAAAGTGTTCAAAAATTATCATAATTTTACTGTTAATAATGCGTAATTATTTTTTGTTTATTTTTGTATTTAGATAAGATGCATCAATTAAGTTTCGTTAAAAAAGTAAGAGTTAAGTGACTCTTAGGTGAAGGATGAACAGAAAAAGGAGTTTTTGCGAGATTTCAGTTTGTTAAGTTTGACAATTCAATTTTTTTACATTTTGACAGAAATATAAGCCACAGTAAAAGCCTGATTTACCAAATTTATTTAAATATGCACGATATGTCAAATTCTTGCTTGGATTTTATTGTCTGCTACTGTACATGATGTGAGTTCTAAATGTGCCTAAGGCCCAATTGTACAATTAGAGTTTAACTTTAAGCGAAGCTTAAACTCATAGCAACGTCCATTACAACCATGTTATTGTGAAGGGTTTAAACTTTGGTTTAACGTTAAACTCGAATTGTACAACTGGGCCTAAGGGCCGGTCTTTCCCTCTCTTGGTAAAATAACTGACGGATAACTACCATGGAAACAATTCATAAAAATCAATCAACCATTCATAAAAATCAAGTTATTCGCCGGATAACTTTTAACTGGAAGATGGAAAGACTAGCCCTAAGTCAGTACAATGTACTTTTAGGAATATAAGGTACATTTTAAAATAATTACGAGAAACATAAGAGCACGTATTATTATACCGGGTGAGTCATAATTAGGTGTAAAAATTTTGACCACAGCTTCTTTATGTCAAAACAAAGCAATTAACCTAATACATCTTAGTACTAAAATGCTCCCTTAAAAAGATATTAAAGAAAACATGTTTATTTATAATTTGGAAAGCAAACTTTTGAATTTTTAAAATCTAGTAGCCTAATTTTGCTACTCAGTTTTCATTTTAAAACAACATCAAGACTGTCATAAACAGCCATTACTTGTTTGAAAGTCACAGTTGTATTGTTTTAAAATAACGAAAGGGGAGATTTTACTCCAAGAGAAATAGCAGATATCGTTTTCGTGTATGGCTTTTGCAACGGAAACGCCTTAGCAGCCGTTAGAGAATACCATCGTAGATGTTTGAATTGGCTTCCGGTTGGAACCGCGTCACGTTCACTTCTTCTACTGCCGACGTTTCGTTCTCCATTGCAGAAGAACTTCCTCAGGGCTGCTGCTGTTGGTGGTGTTGCTGCTGCTTCTCGTTAGTCGTTGAAACTGAGTCTCGACTGTTGTTGCTGCTTCTCGTTAGTTGTTGAGACTGAGTCTCAACGACGAGAAGCAGCAGCAACACCACCAGCAGCAGCAGCCCTGAGGAAGTTCTTCTGCAATGGAGAACGAAACGTCGGCAGTAGAAGAAGTCAACGTGACGCGGTTCCAACCGGAAGCCAATTCAAACATGGACGACAGCCGCGGAAGCTAAATTAATACCATCGTAGATTCCCTAACAGAAGAATCCCAAATCATCAGGTTTTTCCTTCAGCCTTTCGAAGACTGGGTGAGGTTGGTCTTCCGCGAGCCCGAGGGGCTGGTGCACAACAACGGGAAAATGTAATACGATTAGAGGAAGCTGTAGTTGACTCGGTTTTAAACAATTCTACTACAAGTACTCGCCGAATTGCTATGCAGTTAGGACTCTCACAAAGTTTTGTTTCGCGAACTCTGCGTAGGGAGGAATTACATCCTTACCATTATACGGGTGTTCACGCTCTTTATCCTGGGGATACCGTGCAACGTGTAGTTTTTTGTCGATGGCTTCTTGAAAGAATAAATAACAACCCTCATTTTATTCCATCTATTTTATGGACGATGAAGCCATTTTTACGAGGGATGGAATCAAACTTTCGAAACCTGCACTATTATTCGTTAGAGAACCCTGATGTAACAAGGAGTAGCAGGTTCCAGCAACGATTTTCTATTAACGTATGGGGAGGAATCTGCAATGGTTCTTTACTGGAGCTGCAAGAACTGGATAATCGCATCAATGCAAATGCTTATCATGACTTTCTTCAACATCGGCTGATACTTGAAGACATCCCATTAAACATTAGACAACAGATGTTCTTTCAACAAGACGGTGCACCTCCTCACAATGGCAGAATCGTTACTATTTCAATGATAGATGGATTGGCCGGTTTGGTCTTGTGAGATGGCCGGCAAGGAGTCCAGACTTGAATAGATTTCTTTTTGTGGGGTGTTTTAAAACAGCTTGTTACCGTGAGGTAATTAACACGAGGGAACAGTTGCAACAAAGAAATTTCGAGGCTGCTAATGAAATTCGTGAAAACGGCAATACAATTCAGCAAGTGTATGATTCACTAGTACGACGGTGCCATGCTTCTATTGAGGCTGGAGGGGAGCATTTTGAATATTTGCTGTAGTTTTCTATTTTGAAATAATTATTTTGTTAATTTTTTGTTTATTATAAGGTATTTTCAAATTAATCCAATAATCACTTTCCAGGTAAAAGCTTCCACAGACCGGCGCGAATTATGGAAATGGAAATGTTTTCTTTAATACCCTGTATCTTTTTAAGGGAGCATTTTGGTACTAAGATATATTAGGTTAATTGCTTTGTTTTGGCATAAAGAACCTGTGGTAAACATTTTTACACCTAATTATGACTCACCCGGTTGTATAGGGTGCTGATAAAGTCCCGCAACAAGCTCATAATTTGTTTATTTAATGTTTTCTCGTAAAATCCTGAAACAGGTAAGTTTTTAATTTTAAGAAGACACCTTTTAGTACAAAAATCTTTTCTTGATCGACATTTGTTTCTCCGCTGTGACGTCATCATTAATTTTTTTAAATGGCAATCCTAACTTTTTTATGCAGATTTTGATAGTCCTTCTTGTCAGCAAAATGGTGATATAAAAAATAGTACCTTACGTAACAACTTTTTTGAAAAAATAAAATAAACAGTCCAAACCAGTCTGGAATTTTTTGGAAAAATTTATGTTTTGCTGCAATGAAAATCTCAACAAAAGGTTCCTGGTGAACAGCTTCAATATTTTCGTTAATTTTTACTTGTTTTTGTTTTCAATTTGAAGATAATCATTAAAATAAAATAAAGTAACATTGCATTTTTGAATTGTAATGTCTATTTTTTCAAAAAATTTGTTGTGGAAAATACTAACTTTTTTACGTCACTGTTTTGCTGACAAGAAGGTCTATCAAAATCTGTATAAAAATTTTTTTAAAAATTAATGATGACGTCGCAGCAGAAAAACAAATGCCGATCGAGAAAAGATTTTTGCACTAAAAGGTGTCTTCTTAAAATTAAAAACTTACCTGTTTCAGGATTTTGCGAAAAAACATTAAATAAACAAATTATGAGCTTGTTGCGGGACTTTATCAGCACCGTGTATAAGTGTTATGCTTATTTTATACAATTTGACAAGTAAATATTTTGTAGTTCGTATTTCAGGTGATCATGTCCATTCCGTTTAAAGGTCAAGTTCATACCGGACGCCGCACCGTAACAATCATAAAACTATAAAACACTTTTATGGCTGTATTTATTTCGTTCATCTGCTGCTCTTTCTTAACCAGGGAACGTATCGTCATTTTGGGGATAATTTTTCATTAATTATAAGTTACAATTTTCTCATGTATTCTTTCAAAATTTTTTCTTTGTCTGTTTATTCAAAAATCTCCCCGTATGTATTAAACGTCAAAAATATTAAAGTAAGATTTACATTGTACAAATGGCGTGCCTGGATTTTATTGACCGTTTCAGTGCTTAATTTTTGTAATTATTTAATTGAGCACATTAATAACACTGTACACTGACAGCTATTACAAATATTTGTTTAATTCATATTATTTCACTATTTTAAAGTAAAAATTGTGCAATTTGTTATTATATTGACGAACCGCTTATTGTTAGTTATAAATAATAACAAATTTAACTTTTCCATAATGGTTTGAAAATACTATAACAGTTCATGGATTATCCTCTACATAGAAAGAAGCATATGGTGCAAAAGCTTTCCAGCAAGAAAAATTGCATTGTATGCTTTTGATAACACCGGCATGTTTCATAAAATCATTACCTATTTATATCAAAATGAAATTTGAAGTGCCGACATAAACCATGGATAAGTAATAAACACCGCATTCTTACTTTTAATCTAAACAGCAACAAACGTCTCTCACATTCCCTTTGCCTGCCTCGCACAGCACATACTTAAAACAAGTCGACATTTTCAGAAATGCATTTCGTACGTCCCTGAAATAATTAGGGAGTGACTCTCGAAAGGAATTTTCGCATGCAAGAAATGATTCCGCTCACGTCAACCGCCTCGCTTCTACAAAAAAAAAACTGATAAAAGACCCGCCAAAAATTATCGCTAGTCCAAATATGATTGCAGGCACTGAACCTATAACTTATAAGTTTATCAGATCTGCCATCTAAGCAAATCAGTTTAAAATTTAAAAAATACGAAGCATGCCCGGGTTTTTCACAACAATCTGTCAGCGTTAAAATGTTTACATTGCATACGGCACCGGCAAAAAATAGCAAAGAGGTGTTTTACCTCAAGAAGCCGAAGTGGAATTTGATCGCCGGCTTCGATTTTTTTTAAATAACATATGCAACAGCAACAATTTGACAGTTTAACGCCCACATGCCGCAACTGTATTTGAAAATGTCAAAAGTTTACGGTGATTATTAAAGTGTAACAGTTTTTTCAATGGGTGGACTTGAAGTGGGAAGTCGGGGGTGATGACATGTTGACAAACGCGTTAGCTAACATTTATTGTGCTTACCGGAATTTAAATAAAAAACCCGTATCTGGAACACTCTACACAACACCAACCACCATGTTTATTGATTATTCACAAAGATGCTGAAAACATGCGCGCTCGGCATTAAGTGGAATTAAGAGAAGGTGTCGCTCTTAATTGCAAATTCTAAACGAACTACATGTTTCTGTTACTTCCATTAATGTTCACTGTATTTCTCCCTGCTAGTTTCCTATCCTGATTACCTCACGACTCGACAAGTCAGAAGCACGTGGATTTAATATTCACCTGTCACTTACAGATGGCGCCACCATCAGTGAGGTTTAGTCAATTTTCTTTTTTGTATACGAGGTTAAAATCGAAGAAAATTATTAGGGGACACTTCAACGAAATCTGCTCTTTCTAAAATAATTTATACATTTGCTTTTTGAAAGAATTTTTTGTAGCATAACTCCGTATTTTAACCTCGTCAATATTGGTGGTGTGATGCTAAGATCAGGTAGCACGTGATTCTCAATTCCAAGTGTTACGGATAGATGACGCAGCTTTACACTTTTCCAAAAAAAAAAAACGTTCTCGTTATATTTGTGTGTCCAGAATATCACTATCTCTATCACCATCCGTAAAAAAATCAAAAATTTATTGTCTTATACGCAATTTTCAATTTAAAAAAAACTACATAATATACAGGGTGAGTTTTTTTCGATGTTTAGCATTGGGATCTCGGAAACTAGCAGAGCTAGAAAGACGGTTAAATGGGGAAAGATTTGTAGTTTTAGGAGCCCAGTTTAATGCAGCTTTTGTTTTTTCTTAAAGTTCATGGCTGGCTAGATATTTCGAAAAAACTGATTTTTTATAAATTCCTTAAATGCATATAGCTCGGTTTTTTTAAATGGAAACCGTAGTAGGCCATGAATGAAAAAGAAAGGCCTCTTTTTTACCTTTTCAACGATGTAACATTCGATATGGTTATTTAAAAAAACGACGGAGATACGGCAGTTTTTCTCTTTCAAAATTGTTAATATGGTTGGCCATGGAAACAAAAGTTTATTGACAAATGCAAGTTATGAACGATGGGCAAATAAAAATCAGATTAGAGTAGGCGGTGCAAAGAAAATGTATGTCTGTGATTAAATAAAAAGTACGGTTATCGTAGTAACAGCGAATCACAAGACTCTATTTTGAATTTTAACGTACCCTTAAATTTTAACAGCCTGTTAATAAGTTACAGAATAGCCCTATAATGACGGACGTTCTATTAGGAAAGCAGTAAATTCGATTTTAAAGAGGTGTAATTTATGTATTACAAATAATGGTGGTCTTTTCGAACATCTTTAGAAATATTTTTAGTTTATTTTTGTTCTCGATAGTTTAGATTTGTTAAAAAGGCTTCGGATTAGCAACATGAAGGTCAAGTCCTACTCTCCGACCCTGGTATACTTGCAGTTGTTCATCCAGTGAATTTTGAAAGGTTCTTTTCAGAACCACAAGAATGATCTTCCAAGGTTTCGCTGATTCGTGTTTGTAAACTATAAAATAATTTATACGTACGAATTATTGGTTTTGTATTTCAATATGCTTCACATAGCTGTTTGATATTTAACAGTATTTGGAGTTGGTGATGAAAATGAACCCTATCTCAACAAAAAGCGGTCATAAAGTGAGTGTTTACAAAAAAGAGTTGACATTAAATCCATGTTAAAAATTTCCAAAATTGAAGAAAACATGAAATTATAGTGATACTGATGTTTTGAAGTTGAAGGTTCTCCTAGGAGGCTATTGAAATATTGAACCATTGTTGGTATTAGAGTTTTGATTCTGAAACGTATGTAAAAAAGAAACGGCGAACAATACGTCAAAATAATAAAAGTGAGCGAATAAAAATCAGATTAGAGTGGGCGGTGCAATGTTTGTGATTAACTGAATTAATTAATGTAATACATTCATGGACTGCCAAATATATTGACCTTTTATTTAATCACAGACATACATCTTTTTTGCACCGCCTACTCTAATCTGATTTTTATTTGCTCACCATTGATAACTTGCATTTGTCAATAAACTTTTGTTTCCATGGCCAACCATATTAACAATTCTGAAAGAGAAAAACTGCCGTATCTCCGTCGTTTTTTTAAATAACCATATCGAATGTTACATCGTTGAAAAGGTAAAGAAAAGGCCTTTCTTTTTCATTCATGGCCTATTATGGTTTCCATTTAAAAAAACTGATGTTTATGTCATAACTGAAAAATAAGAGCTTATATGGAAAATTTAGTTCGACTGTTTAATTAAGAACATAATTCTGTACAACTTTTGTCTTGCAACTTTTCTCTAAAATCAAGAATAACCGAGCTAAATGCATTTAACGAATTTATAAAAAATCAGTTTTTTCAAAATATCTAGCCAACCAACTTTAAGAAAAAAAAACAAAAGCTGCATTAAACTGGGCTCCTAAAACTACAAATCTTTCCCCATTTAACCGTCTCTCTATCTCTGCTAGTTTCCGAGATCCCCATGCTAAACATCGAATAAAACTCACCCTGTATGTATAATAATTTGAAAACTGGGTAGAATTTTAAAATTACTGTGATATTTTTGAAAATACAGGGTGTAATCCAATAAGATTCTGTAACCACATTAAAACGAAGAAAAGAAGGGAAGTAATGACTAAAGTCTCCAAAAGAAAGTTCCGTTTGCCCGTTCAGTTGTATATTATTCGCTGCTCGCGCCGATGCGATGTAAACCTCAATCGGTCGATTGGTCATGGATCCAGTGCTGTTTACGGCTATGTGATGCATAGGTATAACGAGTTTTATTTAAACGAATGTTTTGGTTTTTCTTTAAATTATACCGCATCGTCAAAAATCAAAATATTCTCGCTATATCGAAGAAATAATGCTTGCGGCTCCGTAGTTCGATCGATGACGTGTGCGCATCGAAGCGCCTATGCATTCGGAACTAAATGTTGGAGGCTCTAGTTATGACATATACTCGTGACAAGGAACGATAAAGGTTTTATAAATCATAAAGTACATACATTCATTTTTGTAAAGAGTATCTAAAGTTACACGGTTTAGTAACTTTTACCGTTGAAACCTGATTTTTTTAGTGTCCGTATATTGTAAATGGGGCTTTTATTTTTAGGTTATGTTAGTTTCAATTTTGTGCTGTTATTTTGGGGGTTTGGCTACCTTCTCCATGCTTTTATCGCTTTTCCAACGTTTTATTGAATGATATGTGGATCTTTGTTTGTTGGTTATTGTAAATTGAATTTTGCAATTGACAATTAAATTGTGACAAACGATAATTTGATAGACAAAAGTGAATGGGGATTACGCGTATCGTTTAAGGTGCGGTAGAAATATAAATAAATTTTTATCTCTGTTTAAAAGCCCGTTCACATTGACTTAACGTAACAAAATTAATCACTTAATAAAAGTTGGAAACACTGTTAGAAATGTAAGCTTACTTATTGGCTAATTCTATTAATTTACTTTTCTTAAGTTGACAACTTCCATTTTTAGGTTAACATTTTAGGTTAAGTACATTCAATCAATAGCATTCTACAACAGTATAGTGAGTGTAGTCTTTGAGTCCTCGAGTTGAGCAAAAGAATTTTATCCTTTATTAACCTAGACAACCGCTAACAATTTGCAAATACTTGCGCAAAAAATTTATTCACTGTGAACACATAAATTAACACTCTAATTTCCTTAATTTAATTTTGTTACGTTAAGTCATTGTGAACGGGCTTTTATACGAGTATACCGAAGAATTCGGTTTGATATTCGCTTCCCTATAACTTCTTTATTTGTGTTTTTAGGAAAATGACATTTGGTTTAAATAATATAGGCGTACCAGTAGTTTATTTGACAGCATGAAACAATATGTACCACTTCCGGTTTAAGCGAAATCCTCATGCTTCCCTCGAATTTCAATCACCCTGTATATGGAATATTTTACTTCATTTTGATCTAGAATTACCCAAGGATAGTTAACCTATAGGATCGCTAAAACACGGGTTTTTATTCGCTCCTGACGTAAGCATCGGTCCCTATAATTTGAAATTAAAAAAGGCGTACACTTTATAGTAATTTACTTTACTTACTTTAGATATTTACTTTCAAAATTTTATTCTTTTAAATAAAGAACTAAATTATACTGCTATTAATTTAATTTAAAAAAAGTTAAATTTAAAGCAGGACCTCTGTTGACGTCAGAAAAGAGGCGAGATAGGGAATGAGCAGTCCTATAATATCCTATTTTATTTTATTTTTCTTAAAATCATTTCCGCTTATACCGGAAGTGGTACATATTATTTCATGCTGTCAAATAAACTATAGGTACGCCTATATTATTTACACCGAATGCCATTTTCCTAAAAGTAGAAATAAAAAAGTTACAGGGGTGCGAATATCAAACTGAATCACCTGGTATAGGAAATAGTTACGCGTTCAGAAATTAGTTTGTCTTTTCGAGCTTTCATTTTTCCTGTACGTCTGGGGCAAAGGTCAATAATAACTCCGGAAAAGTCTGCTCTTATTTTTTACAAAAAATGTTTGAGAAGCACTGGTTGTGAATTAAATGTCCCAGCTGAGCAAGGTTTACAACTACGTGTAATAAATAATAAAGCAGTAAACCCGCAGAAGTAACAAAATAAACGTTGAGGCCAGTCATTTATGACTTTCGTACGAAATAATGTGGAGATTAGCAATTAGTGATACGTACGCAATAAAAAAGTATTTATGAAACATTTACATCATATTTTTTTGTGTTTAAGTAATTTTTCACAAAATAATATTAATTTATTTCTTTAATTAGTTAAGAATTAAAGTAAAACAATTATCATGAATCATACCTAACAATAAGTAAAAAAATAATTAATTCAACTGAAGTCACCCATTCTAAAACCACGCCGATACACATCATGTCTTAATTTATGATTTTAGTACTTTATTCCGTTCAGACTATGCAGCAAAATTCTGAAAGATCATCCAAATATGTGTACATATATTCACAATGCCAGTTAATTAGGATAGTTGCAAGTGAGTAGTTCATTTGTGTTGAACTTAGTTTTTTAAATATTGGACGTAGTTTATCATAAACTGTAGAATTGGTTTATAATTAATTAATACATTAATCAACGCGAGTGGACATTTAGTATTTTCTTCCGTTATCGAATTCCATATGCGAGCGACATTGACCGAGTGACCGTGAATTTTGCTGGAGCTTTCTTGTTTTATGATGTGTTTATGAAAACCGCAGACACACGTATATCTCGTGAACGAGCAGAGGTTATCAAACAAAGGACCCAGCGCTCTTGTAGGTAAGTTTTTTATTTCTGATATTTGTAGTCTCTTATGTGACGAAGAACTTACAATATTAACTTATTCGATCGCACACTGTACAGGTGAGCCAATAATGCGTGTTCGAAACACAAATTGCAAATTTTTTAAATCTGTTTTCGCTATTAATTACGTATGGTATAGGTGCATGATTTAAAATTAGTTACAATTGTACAGGGTGATTTATGTAGCTGTGACAAACAAAAGTTATGCTTTTTTAAACGGAAAATACTGTATATTATGGCCCATATCGTTTTGCCTTTAAGAGTAGATCAATTTATTATAAGGGTACTATGTACGGTTACCGCCGAAAAAAACTGGTACAAGGCTTAAAATTCATAAAATGTACTCCATGAAATTTTATATTTTCGAGTGGATCATACAGGTTTTGTGTTAACCATTCGAAAATTAGGTAATTGTTTTCTAATTTATTTAAATGAGGTAGCATATCTCTCTTTCTACACATTAATGAAAACTAAAGAAAATACTATTACATTACAAATTTGTTGTACCAGTTTTTTTAGGCGACAACCATACCTAGAACCAATAGTTTTTGACATATTGACATTTAAATGTAAAAAAATTGTACTTTTTGGTATTTAACAGATCAGATTTTTATTCAAATTAGGTTTTTAAACTTTACATTAATATTACATAACCTGTCTGGATCAGAAAATAGTATTCATTTTGAAAATATTTCTATTATTTTGTAAAGGATGATTCAAAACGCAGATGTGTATTTTATTGGGTTATTTTAAATGGAACACCCTATATAATTTATTAAATTTAATACGTCTTTGACTAAGCTTTGAAGTAATATAAGGTTCAGTATGTATTACACATCAAACTTACACACAGTAAGAGCCCGCGCAAACTGCAGATTTTCTATCGGCCGATAGTTTATTCTGAATCAAGTTACGAGAAGTGTGATTAGGTACGTGGCCTATAATAATTTAATGTACAGCCACGTATCACATTTCTCGTAACTTGCTGCAGAATAAACTATCGGCAGATAGCAAATCTGCAGTGTGCGCGGGCTCTTTGAGTTCAAGTTCTAAAAACAGCATTTATTGCAGCCTCCAACGCTTTCTTTGGTTTATAATAACGTTGATTTTAATTAGAAAACTTGTACTTAGTCTGTTTATAGTTGTTAGTCTGTTAAAACTTACCTATACTCATTTGTTTATAAAATAAAAAATGTTTTTAAAACAAGATTACGTAACACAACACATACAACAATATCAAAAATAATAATAATAATAATAATAACAATTGATTTAACATTAAAAATAAGTAATGTAGAAATGTTACAATCGATCTCTTCATCATAGAATATAACTTAACGTCACGGTCAACGTTTAAAACATTTACAAAATTAATTGTTTTTACTGTTAAATTAATTTCCTTGGAATTTTATTTCGGTACTAACAAAACATGCTATTATTATTAATAAAAAAAAACTTTGTTATAAATATGATTTTTATTTACAAATTCAGTTAAGTATCTCATATTTACAGGTTGAATAAATAAACGAAAAAATTTTTTTAACATAAAAAATAGTAATAGCAACAAATAATTACAAAATGACATATAAATTTAACATTTCAGTGCGAACAAATATATGTATGAGAAATACATACATGTCATATTCAACATAAGTATTAGACTAAATAGTGAGCAACGATTTCTTTTAAGATAACAAAAAAGAATGGTTGTTTATGGTTCAAAATTAGCACTTTTTAATTGAAATTTGCGCAGAAATCTTAGAATTCATGGATTTGAATTGGATCCAAACGAATTCTAATTAGATTACTAATAATTAAAACGGAGTTTCATATTTAACAAATTATATAAGGTTATTGGGATATTTTTAGAACCCTGAATTCAAATCTGTTGTATAGATTACTAACAAACAAATAACGGCTTTAAACTTATTACTAAATGAACAATAAATCATAGAGAGACGGAGTTTTAATTTCAATACTATGAGAGCTATCACGAAAAAAATCGCTTTTTAAATGTTATTACCAAATAACGGACGGAAAGATGGAATTCAATGTCATTCGCATGAGCGGCACGCCCTGCGCGGCAATAGAATTGTAGCTGGTCGTCTTAATATCCCGAGCGTAAAATTTGGCGTTGCATTCCTATAGTTTAAATTCTAAATAAATATAGTAATCCTTTCAAAATAAGAAATTATAATTTACGGATTATAACTTTATGTTTATTATAGTATATCAATCACTATTTTGAAAGTAATATATTAATATATTGACCCGGCTCCTGCCCGGCGCTCATGGACTTGCTACTTTACGTGCACGTTGCGTCCTCGAGGCGAAATAACCGTGAACAGCCATACAAATGTCCGTTGTTTGGTTATTACTCATTGAGTGGGTATTTTTATGTACTACTTAACTTGAGACTTAAATATTTAAAAAAGCATTTAGAAAATATTGCTGTTTCAACCTTAATAAAAAGTACTTACACTAAATTTTTTTAATTAATTTCTTTTCAAGTTTTCTTCAAATGTTCTTCAATATTTTATTTCTTCTTTTCTGGTATGTTTAGTTTGTATGTGTAGCTTTATTTTTTCATGTAACAAGATCTCGAGCAGAAGTGTCACAAAATGTACAATGAATTGACGTAAAAAGTCAAAAAAATGAATAAGGGCTAAATTCAGAAATGTTATTCATTCTCACTTCATTCTCAACTCATTCTCAATTTGACAATTTGATGACTTTTTAAAATTAAAACGGTTTACTTTTCATGTTACTGAACTTTTATCAGTCTGTTATAAGCCAGTGATGCTTGAAGTATATTGTTCCATATATAGCTAATATATGTAAATATAAACGTATTTTCACATTTCAAATATCTGAAACTGTCAAAATGAGAATGAGTTGAGATTGAGATGAGAATGAGTATGAGAATGAATTTAGCCTTAAATCATGATAAGGAAAGTCTTCACGATACGAAATCTATGTTGACGTTTGAACTTTTATGTCAATTTTTATTCACATACATATTTTCTTTATACTTATTTGCTCTGCTTTAATTATTTATCGAAAAATATTTTATTTATTCAACTGAATTCATGTTTATTTTTTATTACACAGCTAAACACAACTAAATTATGCGGTGTGTGATCGCGATAGCATGTTACCGTTGAGGATGGATTCAACATTTTCTTTCTTTATTATTCTCTGTAATATTCCTATCGTCTTTATTTATTGCTCTTTTCAATAATCTCATGACGTCCAATTTTAACCTTGACATGGCTCTGAACGGAGTTTATACTGTCTTTTAGTATTCGTAGAATAAGCCAATATCATGCCACAATATTCGCTTAATAAGTACATGATTACTGGGATTATAACGGCTGTCCAAAAATTACTGTGGCCCTGGGTGGCTGTGCCATTAAACATTTTTAACTAGTTATTGTTTCAAACTGCAATTAAACATTAAATACGTAAACAAGAATTTATTTGTTGTTTGACGGTCAATATTTAAGACGTTAATTCAGCGATGCGAAGTGGCATCTAAGAATCGCCATTCGTGTTTGATTCCACAGCAACACAGGACTACAATAATTGTTGAACACATGTTATTATGAAGCATTTGACAAACTGACAACAGTGCAATCAATAACAACACTGCACTCATTGCACTGTTGTCAGTTTAACAAAGTTACAAACAACTTAACAAAGTTGTTATATCTTGACAAATTAAAAAATGCAAAATTAATGCGATACAAAATTAAAAATATCGTCTAAGAACAATCCAAATTTAAGGCTTTTTATTAATATATACATTACTTTTGATATGCACACGTATAAATTAATTAATATTTCTTAAAAAATATCGCCTCTCAAATTAAAATTTACGACGTAGCTGCTGAAATGCGGAACATCATAAAAACATTTTAATACAATAATTGTGCATTTAATTTATCGAGGAATATGTTAGTATACTTTATGTACGACCTTCCAAGAACATCCTGTATACATAGATCGTATATTTACTCGTCTCTGTATAACGTGCAAGTAACTCCGAAATTAAATAAAAAATAAGAAATCATTTAAGAGGTTTTTATTCGGCGTTTTGTACATTAGAAGTCGAATTATTATTTTAATTAAATTTTTTACTCTAATTTGTTTCCCCTTTTTTTTATTGTATAATATACATATAAGGTTATGATAAATAAAAAAATAACGATCAGTCCAAATGCATACCTATGCTTAATTTTGAACCATTAAACCAGTGAATGTAAACTTCCTTATTTCAGTGATTTATAAACAATTATTTATATTTAAGCCGCTCTATTATCAAAAGCGACTTTAAATTTAATGAATAAACGTTTAGTTTCTGAAGATAAAACACTGTTAAAAACAAATACGAACAACTATGATAACCCGTTCTCGGTAATCACTTGGCAGTGTACGGAGGAACAAAACACAGATTCTATCACACTAACGATTACGCCATCTTACAGTAAATTAAAAATTCACTGTTATTATTTACATTTTGTAACAAAACTCAGTAGTCAATGTAAACGACGACGCTTCCTTGTCCCTATAACTGGACAGACACCAGATCACAAGAATCCAAAATATCACTGTCGACGGTCACATCCGGTCTTTTGGCTGAGTGGTTGCACTCGTTTACCGCGTGCTATACCGATATTTCTTGGATTTGGACTCTCTTTTTCACAGTACCACCAGGTGGATTGCTTGATGTTCGAATGGGTGGAGGTGGCTTGTCTGGTTTATCTCGTTTCTCCTCACCTCTCTGAATCGGTGATGGCGTTTCGAGCCTTGAAGTATTTTTTGGCAGCATTGCGTAACTTGGAGGATATTCTTGTTTCTCTTTCCGATTCATAACGGGTGACTGTCTTAAGGAACCACAAGGTGTATTCGGTCTTTGGGACATCGGGATGTTCTCGCAGGAAAGAGTCGAATTTGAACGTGACGGTCTGGTTTGATTTTGACGCTTACGGTCTCTGTCGCGCTGGTAGTAAATTCCAGCAAATATGAGCATGTTGAGAACCAAAAGTAAGCAGCCGACGCCGACGGTGACGCCCAGGGCGGCAGTGTAACTGTAGTAATTTCGGGTCGCCATTCTCTGCAATAGTTCACTTTCTTCTTCGCTTTCTTCCAGGATGAGATCTACGTCTTCGCTGTCTTCTTCCGTGGTTGAATTTGGTACGCATTCGGTTCCATCACCAACGGTTAAATGAGAGTCGGTCATGGAAGCTGGGTGTAAGGCAGGTGGTAACCTGGTGAAAGATTCGGCACGTACGGCTCCTGAAAATTAAAATTGAATTATTTTAATAAAGTTTGTGCAGAAGAAAAAAGGTAAGGTAAAGAATATTAAGAAACAAATATGTAAGTATGCAAAAAAAGAAGGCACTTCCTAATTTCTTAAATGTTTTTATTCTAGCGACCGGTTTCGGCGAAAATTACATCTTCGTCGTCGAAATGAATTAAATAATATGTAATAAACTAATAAAATTAGAAATATTGGAAAAGAAAATGTCATGTTTGTTCGAATGCACTGGTTAGGAGAAACAGTTTCTTCCAACCAATGGAATTGAACAAACATGACATTTATGAACTTCTTTCAACAAATATGCAAATATTAAAAAAAGCAAATGTAAAGTCCAGTGGAATAGTTATCACGCAAAGAACTCAAAGTATAAAAGAATTAATGTAACAGAAAGCAAATAGTCACTATAGATTTAATCTAAATTATGCTCCTTAGATTCTTCTTAAATAAGGAACTTTGTTGCCTCCGAAGTTAATGTGTCTGAATGTTAATGCGTCACTCGCATAATAAAGCTCAGAGGAATGAACTTGACGAGCTTTAAGTTTCATGTGAAATTATGTGCATGTATACCGTCTCAGAAACACAAGAACGTGAAGGGATTGTTTTCGAAGCATATAAGACTATGAAGAGATTTTGCATCGTACTGGAATCTGATTTCTGAAATACGTTGAAGAAATCTGAAATTTGAAGCTAATGATCGACATCATACAAAACTTGATTCAGTGACTGATCACTAACGAGGTACCTAATTAACTTTAAATTTTTATCACAAAATTATTAATTTTAATTGATCCGACAGTTCTGTAAAATCAATTAAACGTTTCGCTTCGTAGGATAAATTAAAAAAAATAAATTTTTATCAAACTTCGATGAGTAAAATACATTATCGAAACGCTACGAAATATACTAGCAAAAGCAAAACCGTGAAAGAGTAAGTTGATTAAATTAGTTTACCTTCAGTGCGAGCAGTAAAAGTTGCACCGCAAACGTAGTTTTTGCGAAATTAAATTACTAGAAAATTGCGGAGTTTTGTAATATTCCTTGGGCAAAGCGTGATAAGCAAATAGGCGGCCGCAAAGGACGAATTAGAAAGTGAGCGAAATGATTTTATTAAAAAGGTGGAAGTTCTTTGACTGCCGCAGTTAATAAAATGAAACCTGGCAAATTTATTTCAAATTAGTATAGGTTTCCAGACCCCCAAAAAATAATTTGTTTAAAAATGCAACAAAAACAATATACCTACTGTAACAAAATCACAATTGGATCTTTTTAGATTTTCTTTTTCAGTATCGGTTTTATACAGTGTCTTTCAAAAAAAGTGCTACAAGAAAGCACAAAATTTCGGAACGCATTGAAATAATCACCCAGAACCACATGAAATAATCGAGAAATAAGAATAGATTTCGTGTTTTTCTATTCATATGATTTTGGCAGACACTTTAACCCCTCCAGTATTTTCTAATGTAGTGCGCACAAGAGTGATTCACAATAAAATGAGAGGCTGTAATTTCATATTTAGCTAAAGCTTTTAATTCTGAATGACTTATTTTTATGACATTTTCGTGTATCTTGTAAAATAAGGGTACTTTACTCTTAAACCATCCTAATTTCTCGTTCAAGATAAATTTAATCTGACATTTCCCAATTTGACTTTAAGGGATATAAATGCGTTCTCCGTGAATAAATTTTTATAAAAATCGATATTAAAAAAAATCTCATTTGTAGCACACTTTTTGAAAGAAAGTGTATACCTATACAGGGTGTCATTGAATGACTTGGCCAAACTTTAGCGTCGCATTTTACTCTTCAAATTGAAGGTAATGTCACTTACTATTTTATCAAATATTCAAGGCACACTGCTATTAAAAAATATTTAAAAAAAATTCATACTTATCATTTTTAAAATTTCAAGTGAACCTAATTTTTTAAAGAGTCATTTCCGGACAATTCTTATAAGGATTTTTATAATTAATTTGAAGAGTATATATAAATAGTTTTGAAACAAGTCTTTCAGGCCTCGAGCTGTACTAGTTTGTTCCATAGTTTTTTGTTTCTCGCGTTACTTCTCCAATTCCTTATCTTCCTTTCGTTCAAGTCAGCCAGCACTGCCTCTCTCCATCTTTTTCGTGGTCTTCCTTTTTTTCCTTTTGCTGTCGAGTTTTCTCCATGCCACTTGCTTCGCTGTTCGGTCCTCTGGCATTCTTTCTAAACGCCCCAGCCATTGCAACCTCCTCGCTTTCACTATTTCCACAATATATTGCTTGTTGTATAGGTCATATACTTCCTCATTTGTTCTTTTTATATAACCGGCTTCACCAAATATTCGTCTCAATATTTTTCTCTCTCTTTTTCTCTGAATATGTTCTCTTGAGATTTTTTATTCAGCACCCAGGTTTCGGATCCATACAATAATGTCGGTCTTAAAATTGTCTTGTATAGCCTTCGTTTTGCCTTTTTAGATATGTATTTGGACGTTATTAAATAATTTACTGCACCAGCACATTTGTTTGCTTTCATGGTTCTCCAATTCACTTCTCTCTTCGTCCGCTTTGCTGTTGGTGATTATCGTCCCTAAATACACATACTCTTCCACTTCTGCAAAGGATATACGTCCTAAATTCGTATCTATATTCAAGATACTTCCTGTTGTTATAGTTCCTATTCTCATAAACTGAGGGCGAAGAAGAGGAAAGTCAAAAACTGATAAGAGTTAGAAGAAGTAACAGAACCAACAATAGAAGAAGTTAACTTATTGTTAGTTATTGAGAAAATGAAAAATAACAAGAGCCCAGGCAGAAATGGGATAACAGCTGAAAATATAAAATACGGAGGACAGACACTGAGACGAAAGATACATGAACTAATTGTAAAAATATGGAGACAAAAAAAGATGCCGAAAAGTTGGCAACAAGCCACCATCATACCAATATTGAAGAATGGCGATGCAACAGACTGCAATAATTACAGGGGTGTTTTTTTACTGGTTACGACATGCAAAGTATTTACATCGGTGTTAAAAATAAGACTAGAGCAATTCCTAGACCTACAGCTGGGAGACTATCAATCAGGGTTCAGAAAAGGCAGAGCAATGACAGACCAAATATTTATTATGAAAGAAGTAGAGTGAAATCAATTAGAGAAGAACCGATGTGTCATCCAAATTTGTTAGTTTTCACGTCAGCAACTGCTGATGGGACAAACTTTATAGTAAACAATGAAACTACATAATGATTACAATTCGCGTGCAGCAAGAAACACCAAAACAGCTCTTTCTTATCGCAAAGACTTGTACGAACGTATTACGTGTGAGGGTCTTCTCTATTTAATTTACCTCTACTAACGACTTGTTACGAATACAAAATTCCAGCGGTGATCCTGTTTGTAGATTTTAAAAAGGCGTACGATTCAGTTCGAAGAAACAAACTTTTGCAACTAATGAAAGAGTTTCAGATACCACAAAAACTGATAAACTTGACTGGGATGACAATAACAAACACCGTAAATACAGTGAAAATAAAAGGTGAGTTATCAGATGAGTTTGAAGTGAGAACAGGGCTCAGACAAGGAAATCCCCTGTCAACGCTGCTTTTTAACTTACAATTAGTATTGGAAAAAATTATGAGACAATGTCAGTTGAATAGATCAGGAGATATCATGCACAAAAGTCATCAAGTAGTAGCATATGCGGACGACGTTGCCTTAATAGCTAGAAATATGAAAACGCTGGAAGAAGTAACAACAGGACTGGTGGAAACTGCTAGGGAAATGGAACTCCAGATCAATCAAAAGAAAAGTCAATTTATGAGAAGACGCTAAAATTTGGCCAAGTCATTCAGTGACATCCTGTATATTTTCTTTGAGAAAAAGATAATCCTAAAATAGAATTTTAATATTTTCACAAATACTTTTCGAATTTCTTGTGGTTTTGTAAGTTCTAAATAATACTTAAAGCTTTCATTAAATGAAAATTAAAACAGTGAAACTAATTATACTATAAATATACTAAATAAAATCCAAACTACTGTCATATAGGCTGCGTTTATTTCTCGTTCACTGTAAATTGTGTTTAATGACTGTAATGTAAAAATAACCATCGGACAGGGGGAAACTAATAGCTTTTTTTTTGTAAAACAGTAACTATTAATATAACGATGAAATAGTGCTATTTGCGATTTATGATTTAGAAAATTCACAAAAATGTACCACATCAGGATAAATACATATTTATATTCGAGTATGCCAAGCTTTATGCTACATAATATTATTGGTAATACTGAAAAACAAATGAAGATTTTTACAGTATTCTATTTTCAAGATTAATTTGTGCTTTGCAAGTGCTTCGGCTAGTGTACAGGTTTTTAAAATATATCTTGTACCCTACCTAGAGGTTTTATTTTAAGAGATATAGAAACATTTTAAATACAAAAGTTGTAGGGTTTTATCTGAACATTCTGTATAATTGAAAAAACAAAAGCGCTTCGCAAGGTGGAGAAAAAAATACAGTTTTTGGCGCTGTGGAATACATCCATTCGCCATTTCTTCTTCCTCAGCGTTTTCAAAATAACTTCAAGTGAAAAGATTATTTTGAGGGTTTCTTAATAAATATGAAGCCAGGCTTTTCTTATTTGAAGCGAATTTGGAATAAAAAAAATTTAGTTCGCCAAAGAAATTCTGTAGCTTCAAGTCCTCTCTCACAGAGTTTGTAAATACAGATACGTAAAAAACGATGTAGGTACTGTTTTAGAGAAAGTCAAAAGGGATGTTGGCAATTGAGGTAAATATGCCCCAGGAACAAAAATACCTTAAAACCTGATTAAGCTAATTGATGAGGATATTGACCTATTTTCGATTTACTCAGCACATTGCTTGGTACAATTCCTAAAATAAAAGAATATTTTAAGTAAGGAGATTGTCTACCTATTCACTTATGTGGAACACTGTAAGCAGAGGTTCTCGAAACTTTTATAAGACAATGTGCAATGAGAGGTTAATTTTACATTTTATTAACTAACCAGAAATGATCAGTGTTTCTCATTTGTAAATTTGACTTTAAAGCAGCTTTGTACAGACTGGTATTACATACATGCTTGCACTGGCAACTGATGAATTCACTATAAGGAAAAGTTTCTACTATATGTAAGGAGAAATTCAGAGAAAACGTGGATTAAGTGAAATTGCTTTACGTGTTACAATGTTTTCTTCTGTAGGGTTGTCGGTGTAACCACGTAACTATTCTTCTTCTGCTGACATTTCGCTCGAATTAAGAACTAGTTTGTTATTAAAACACCACTGCTCCATTTCTTCGGTTACTATTTTTATTTTGGTTTTTAAAGAGTCATAAGCAGATATACTGATGTATCATCGGCATAGTTAATGACTATGTCAGCAGATTTGATGAAGGTCGGTAAGTCGTTAATGTAAAGTAAAAACATGAGCGGTCCAATGACAGAGCCTTGAGCAGCGCCTTCATCTATATCAAATTTGCTGGAAATGGTTCCATTGATTTTGACGATGAAGTTACGATGTAACGGTGTAAGAAGGAAGTAAGCCAATTTTGAATATTACCTCTGATTCCAAGTTTGTCAATTTTGTGTAACAAAAAATTCACATCAACGGTAGCAAAGGCTCGCGAGAGATCGAAAAATAAAGCTGCCACATACTTTCGTTTATCAACTTCTTCATAGATGAAATCCGTAAATTCAAACGTTGCCGTTTCCGTAGATTTATTCAATGAAAAGCAATTAATTGGTGTTTGTTTAGAAAATTTAAAATTCCGTTGTAGACTAATTTTTCAAAAATTTTTGAGAAAACACTTAAAACGGTAATAGGTCTGAAATTTTCGATGTTGGTACGATCACCTTTTTTAAACAAAGGAATAAGTGTTCCAAGTTTCAAAGATGTTGGAAATGTGCCTGAAGTTATTGAAAGATTCATCTGAAAAACTAATGGCTTGATGATGACATGAAGAGTGTGTTTCAGCACTTTTATGGAAACGCCATCCGCACCCGAGGTATTTTTGCTTGGTAGTTTTCTAACAGTGTTTATAACTTCATCTTCCTCAATTGGTCCAAACTGAATGGTACGCTTTCATTTGTAGTGCAGTGGTTAGATACATTATCCTTGAAGTGTTCCTGAATCGTGCGCCTTGCAACTGAAGGGAAATACATGCCAAATCTATTTGCCACTTCGAGAGGGTCAGTCAAAATGTTATCTTCATGAACTAGCGTAATACTCGTTTTATGACTGTTATTCAGATTACTGTTGACTAATTTCCAAATTTCCTTTGGTTTATTGTTGGAATTGCTGATAATGTTTTGAAAAAAGTTGTATTTGGATTGCTTTATCAACAACTTGTAGTCGCGGCGCATAGTTTTGTAGTGAGACAGAGCATCAGGAGTTTTCAAGTTTTTCGTTAACCAGTAGACATTCCTTAAGTCATTACCACGTTGAATAATTTCGTCCGTAATCCAGCCATAAGTTTGTTTGTTACGCAATTTTTTAACCTTAAGCGGACACGTTGAATTTAGATGTTTGAGAAATGTTTCCAAAAAGCTATCAAAGCAGGAGTTGATGTCGTCATTATAGTAGATCTGATCCCAGTTGACCTTGGATAGTTCCCAGCGAAGGTAATCAAGTTTCTGATTAGACAGACATCTAGATGTCGTTGTTGTGGTGGTATCGTTAGAAGTTGTAGACGATACGCAATGCACTGTAAGGCTCAAGGCAAAGTGATCAGATATGTTTGGGTTAAATATATGACATGAAAAATCCTCTTTGTGGGTATTTGCCAATAAGTAGTCAATGGCTGTTTCAGTCACACCTCGCTCATTTATCTGCACTCTAGTCGGACCGTCTAATTTATAAATAAGTTTGTAACAATCAAAGAGATAGAAGAGCATTTGTTTATTTATACAATTGCTATGGAAATCGATGTTAAAGTCACCACATAGGACCATGACATCGCATAGTTCATCAGTTCTGGATAAGATGTTAGAAAGACACATGAAGAATTGTTCAGTGTTACCCGAAGGAGGAGGATAGGTAGTTATAACTGCAATTATTTTCTTGTCGAGTGACAATAACACTCCGCAGCATTAGATACTCATCTCCACACTGGCATCTCGGACAAAATCCAATGATTTGTAGTCAGAATCAAGATTGCTATAAATAATTACACCGCCGCGCCGTGCAAACGAGTAGGTCAGCAGTAAGAGGAAACAATTTTATAATTTGTCAAATTTAAATTAGCAATACTTTCTTGGGAAACCCAAACCTCTGAAAGGCATAGTAACGATGGCTTGTGAAGATTAAGAAAAGCTTCTAACTCACTAAGTTTATTTGCTAATGATTGAATGTTCAAGTGGATGATATTTAAACTGGTATAATGCTCGTTCTCACCTTGTTTAATACACAAGCTGTTGTCATGAGGATCGATGATATTGACCTTCAACTTTGTGTTGACGCTGAATACTTCCAATTCTTCTGTTATACTTCTAATATATTGGATATTTTGGTGGAAGACCTTGTTTAATAATATTTTAGAACGTCTTCGGGGGAGGGGGCTCGGCCCCCCGGCCCCCCTTATCTACGCCACTGTGTCATTCTGAAATTTGCGTTCCTGATAGCCAAAAAGTGGCCAGTTTTAGGTTTTTGATATAAAAAGCAAATAGTTTGCTTTGAATACCTAATATGTTATTTACAAATCAGAACTTTATACATTTAGTACACAAACTAAAATGTGAAGACTCATAAAAGATCATGGATGGACCGAAGATGGACTGAAAAATATTATGCCTGCATAGTAATTATTTCATTAGTCCTTTAGGCCCGTGTGACACTATGGGCCAGTTGTACAAAGTAGGTTTAAACTGACGTTCAACTGAACCAGGTTCAAAGTGAACAAAATCGCATCAAATTTTATTTATGAATGTAACGAGTGTTTTTTTAAATCCGACGTCAAAGTAGGCCTTGAAGAGGCATTTGTGAATGTTTCACAGCTATGAATGAATTGTTTCACAGCTAACTTGACGTCGGATTTAAAAAACTACTCGTTATTAATTGTCATATGTCATTAAGATCCTATGCGAATTTGTTTACTTTGAACCTGGTTCAGTTGAGCCTCAGTTTAAACCTACTTTGGACAACTGGCCCTATGATATTTCTTGTGCAAGACTTGTTACGAAGTGAGCAAGAAGTGCCAATTCAACCAATCAGAATTCACTGTGGTA
The DNA here is from genome assembly GCA_033060865.1 of Dorcus hopei. Taxonomy (NCBI): domain Eukaryota; kingdom Metazoa; phylum Arthropoda; class Insecta; order Coleoptera; family Lucanidae; genus Dorcus; species Dorcus hopei. The sequence goes on along the minus strand of CM065422.1, from coordinate 23,205,683 downwards.
GCTCATCTCCCTCACTTTGTAACAAAAATGTTATCAAATCTTGTATAGTGTCACACGGGCCTTACGGAATGTAGGGAGGATGTGTATTTTTTTTTCTATTCTCGTCTATCCCCACCCAGATGCATCGACTGAATCCATAATTTTTCAAGTTCACTTTCTGTAGTTCTTCTTATTTGCCCGACTTTTCTTCTTCCTTGCGGGTTCCACTGTAAATCTTCTGCTAATTTCAGTCCTATTTTTTCTAAGTGTGTGTCCGATCCAAATATTCATGTTTCTCCTTATTTCTGCAATTATATTGTTCTGCTTTATTATTTTCCAAAGTTCTATACCTGATTTTACTTCTGAAATAACGACTCAAAAATACTTGCAGTTTTTGTAGCTTTTGTTAATGCACATGCTTCCGATCACAACTACTGCTGCTACGAACTTTATGGTGGCGTTGAACCATTGAACGTTGAGCCTTTTGTGGTGGTTGTGAAATTCCATTTTCGCCATACTTTAATTATGGAAATAAATATTGCTCGTTCTGCATTTTTCTGTCTGTAACTTCTTTATTTTTGTCGCCATCCTGTCTATTATATTCTCGTTTATTATGAGACCTACTTTCTTAGCATGTTTAATTTTTCTTGCATATCATTTGCATTATGCGATAGCAAGCATACATAGTCAGCGTACTCTAAATTCTCGAGAATTTCTTCAAAACTCCTCTGTATTCTTCTCTTTGATTGTGCAAAAGTCTTATTTAATATTGAAGGGTGACTCTGACTCATACCAGAAATGCTCCCAAATGATCTACCATGAATGCTACCGTTATTCAAAACTCTTGTGGTACAATTATTGTACACCTCTCTCATCAGAAGAATATTTGTTTATGGAAAATAGTAAGATGCACAAATTCTCATAAAATATTCTATACAAAATCAATACTGAAAAGAAAATTACTATGAAATATGGATGTTTGCCAAAAAAAATGTAAATCTAACGTAGCATTCTAAGTACTCCAGCACGCTATAAACAACTGTCTTATGATTTATGAAAACTAATCAATAAAATGTACGATAAGAAAATAATAAAGAACAGATATTTAAAAGGTTTTTTTTAATATCTCAAAACTTGTAGTTCCAGAGAACGCCTTGTGTGATAAAGTCGACTGTTACAACAATTCGGAGTTATTCTAATTAAAAATTAATTTGCTCTCGTGGTATTTGAAAGAATAAGCTTAAAATAATATACTGCAGAAATTAGTATACGAGGAATAATTTTATATGAAATTTTCTTATCCCTATAATTAATTCAGCACAACCTCGAAGGATATGCACATGCATAAACTTGAAGCCATCGTAATTTCAAGGCATCTCACCTGCATAATAATGCGGTTCTCTTTCGTGAAAGTGGTGATGTCGCATGCTGACGTCTTCGTCTCCGGGTTGGTGCAGTTGAGGGATTAAGTTCAGCCAAACGGCCATTTTGTGACCTCTGTAGTGGCTCTTCATCTTCGGCTTAAGCGCTGTAATAGAATTGAGCCATTAAAATTGATGGAAGGAGGGCAGACGATAAACACTATAATGTATTTTAAGAATGTGCGCCTGTTTTTCGACGAGCAGCTTATTAAGTTCAGCGGTCGTAATGTTTATTGGTCGAGCTAGTTTCAAAGTCGTTAAGTCGCTAACTGCCTCAGATGACTCGGTTATGAGGCAGCTTTTGAAGGATATTGGCGTCGTAAAACACGTTATAAAGCAAATATAAAGTGCGATTGTTATGAGCTATGTAGAACAAAACGTTTATAAATGCAAAATAAACACAAGCATTAAAGCTCAAAAGTCAAGTCCTGAATAAAAATCCCCTACACACTGATTAATATATTGAAACGTAACATAATTAATTAATTCATAATTCTCATAGATTTTATATAATTTCCATACTCTGTGAATTCGTATAAAGGTTTTTGAATATTTTTGCTATTTATATGGAATTGTTTTTTTATTAGAGAATATCTGAGCTTTAATAGAGACGAGTAATATCGAATATGAGTTTCATTGCAAATCCATCGAGCATATCATTTAAGTTTTTCGTCGCCATGTCGAGTCTAATTTTGCTATTTCATAATAACGCTGTTCACAAACGGTGCTTTGAGACATAAAATATCGCGAGCAAACACAAAGGTATATCCCTGTAACTACAGGCATCGTGTAACGCAGATATCATATATTTATTCCAGAGGATTCTCATCATCACAGTTCCTGATGCGATTGTTTTGCACAGACTTTATTTGATGAAGCATTCGATGCATAAAATCCACTCGACGAGAAACAAACAGGGCAGAGCGCCTGCTTCTTTTTGCTCTTCTGCTTTTCTCTCTAACGATGACCCTTTTTATTTCCTATTTACAAATACGTAGGTACGAACGATAATGACAAGTTTGGAGGTGGAGAGATCACGTTTAATGTTGCATTGCGGAATGGTGTCAGTGGATGAGAATTCTAGTTTTCTGTAGAGTTAAATATTCACCCTGCATTACATTCGTGTATAACTTGCTTTAATTTAAATTCCGAGTTTAATTCGCCGGAACGTATTTTAATAGGAAATTCATATGATGCCACTCTACACCCATGAAGAAATAAGACAAAATAGTTCGTGCTGCAGCGATGTGCGGACTATTTAATAATACCTCATGTTCATGAAGCTTTTAGATTAAAATTGTTTTGTGGTTGCATATGAATGTTTTTTGTTAATTCTATCTACTGAAATGTACTAGACTTTTTACATATCAAAGGAACAGTCGTTTTTGTTTCGTAAATTTTTAACGAACAAGAAACTATGTTCATTATAAACTACAAATTTTTATCAGTAAAAACGCCTCCACATTTCGAGCTTAAAAAACAATCTTCAAAGATGAACTTGTTCAAATACGCCAATGATTAACTGATACTTGCCTTGTGTTTAAGCAAAATTAAACACACTTAGATTTCATTATGTGTATCTTCAGTAACAGTGTGAGTTTCTATTTGTTTATTTTACGTGGTGCAATTAAGACGTTTGTCTTCATGCAAATTTACTTAATTTACTATCTTAATCCTGCTAAATTACGACTATTAACTAGTTGCAATAGCAAATTACACAGTTTATATTTTGTGGTTGCATGCATAAATGCGGTGGCATTATTCAAAAAAGAAGTTAACATTTAATTACCATTTTCCTTAATTAATTAATTCACTTTGCTTTTTCTTTGATTTTCTTTCAATTAAGTCTTCAATTTAGCATTTAATCGAACAAAAACCTGGCCGTTCTCAAAAGAAAACTTGCTCTCTGTAATGCACTCTAACTAATGACCTCATTAGGTAATAGGCTTATCATTATGAGAGAGACCTTTGCCTGCCTTGGTTTCCGTGAATGCAGCAAAAATTAATTTCGCGTCTCACAGGGACTCGCGCTTTCAGTATGAAATTTCAGGTGAAAAAAGTAAGAAGCGAGTTTCACCCGATTCGGTCAATATTTACCGCGTGTACCTAACGATGCAAGCAGACTATTCCAGTTAATTGCATTTGATGGTAGCTGGAAAATTTACGAGGACTGGCAGAATGCCCGCTGCGTGTTTAAACTTTAATTGAAACAGCCGGTTTCCTTTCGCCTAATGACGTTTATCCATCAAATTTTTAATCCTGCATCACTGGCCACACGTTGTTATGCATGTAATATGTATAACCGAGAGAAGCCTGTAAAATGTTGGTACTTTATAGGCATCTCACAAATTATTTCTACTTTGAACCATTAAATCTATTTTGACATATTAAAAATAAATAGAAATGCTGCTTAAAGTTCTGTTCCTATCAATTTTCAAAGCGGCCAAACTTGTTTCTTTTCTGACCAGTTCTTGATCAAGTGTAGGTAATCTGGAGTATTCACCCTTTTTCATACCCAAATCGTCATGCAAAATTTTCAGGACAGTTGTTTCTGATATATGTATAGGCTTCATTAGTAATAACATAGACGATACGCTGGTCTTCAGATGGAGCTTCCATGGGTCATCTATATTTTGAGTCTCCATCCCAATCTAATTGGTTTGATGGGTAGGTAGATAACATAAAAATACAACCTCGTATAGTGTGAAGTGGAAGTTAATCAAAAGAATTCTTTGTTAAGGCATCAAAAGCTCATCAATTAAATTTTCTTGTCTAGACCAGACGACGACGACAGTAGGAGAAAAAAACTTTCAGAAAACCAATACCACCGATGAAACTTCCGATTGAAAACATCATTAGCGATAAACAACGAATTAAAACTGATCTTAACCGCTCGCGTTTAAACTTTAATGGAGCGATAAACAACGTCGGGTAAACAGCGGTGATAGATCTAATGGGATCAGCGACGTTAAGGGAAAATTGTCGTCGTATCAAATATCATTTAGAGCGAAAATTGCGGCTTTGGCCGGCGAAAGCACGAGGCGGAAGCGTACACCTTTTATCGGACGAGTGCAGGAAGTTTCCTCTATTAAATTAGCTCGGTCGGTGGAGATTGTTATTGCAGCGTGATGTTAGAAATTAGGCGCAAACTTCAGCGGCGGATACTCCCAATTTAATAATAAACTTTAAATATCGCTTTACGCCGATGAAATTCAATTAGATCACTACTGATTGCTGGTCATGTCAGTTTTAGATTGTTTATGTCCGATATTAGATTTTGCTCAAATGAGTTAAGATGAGCAAGTTGTTGCCACAGCATATTGAGTGATACAATCCTTTTAACATTTTTGATTATTATCTTCAATATTTTCTACTAAACAAGTCTCATCAAGTATTAGTTCAATTTGAGAATAAACAAATATGGATCTTTAAATTTTCACCGATTTACATATAACACACATACATATATCACCGCTATGAAAATAGATTACTCCTGACTGGTGCATATACAAAGTTAGTACGTGTTACTTCTACCCTCATCAACAATTTTATTGTCAACACTTTGTACTTACGATGTCCCTGTTTACACGCGCGCACAGCCGCAAAATGTCTGCAAAGGACTTTTCGCCCATGTGGATGACGCGAATGGCGTTTCCTGACATTTATTGCTTCTTCCTTTCACTGATTTCCTGCGGACTTTAAGTTTTATAGTGGCCTGTTAGAAACTCTCCAGTATTTGAAACCTTTACAGTTGATGTTTGTATAAAAGAAAAACGTTATTATTTACACAATTTCCGTGATGATTTCAAACAAACTTAAACTGATGGAAATCGCAAAATTACTTCTTTAAAAGCTATTAAAGAGTACCGATAGAATTTTGTTTTTCATCTGATTCAGAGATTTTAAAATTTATTGAACCTGAAGATATTTTTTATCGTGGACTACTTTTCAGCATTACCATAAGTCATTAGATTAATAAATGGAATCATGTATTAGGCTTTTGGTAATCTTGATAGAGAGTGAACAGTATTTAAGTATGCAAATAGCGGAATCAACGTAGGTACCGAAAAAAAGGTAAAATAAAGTGGTTTCCCAGAAAACACATTGTCGACTGTTTGCGAAAAAAGGAGAGGAAATAACATCAGAAGAAGTAAGAAAGACAGTGGCAAGGATAAAAGTGGTAAGGCCTTAGAATCTGAAGGATTATCAATAGAACTAATTAAATATGGCTCAGAAAAATTGTTCGAGTTTTCAATACTTTCTTTACTACCTGAATGTACATATACCTGTACGGAAAAGTAAGCAAAATTAGGACAAGAAACGTATGGGAAGATGAGCAAAATAGTTTTCTTGTTAAGTACTCATATATAGGCAACATTTTTTACTCGAGTGTACCATCTACTTACGTACATAGAATAACGCTGTGAAAGAGAACAAGACGAGTTTATTAAGAATTGAGTAAAAAGGGATAAGAATAACCGAAGTCTATAATGTACTTAAAATATTCAGTTACATATCTAGAAGAATTGCAGACTAATGGCCGATTTCTTCACCGTGTTTATCTTGAGGTTAATTTATCTGTCAGTTGGAATGTTCTGTGGTTGGAATGTTTCATACAGTTCACTGTACACATACTATGTGTCAAATTCTAACTAACATATAAATTTAACCTTAGGATAAGGCGACGAAGAAATCGGGGATAAGTGGTACAACAAGTATAGGAGATTATTTGTCGTGCATTTATAGATGATTCAATTGATTTAAAGTCGTTTTCAAATGTAAAAACAAATGTGAATACATTTGCTTGCATATTTGAATATGACTTTAATTTAAAAGTTTCTTTGAAATTCCATTATGAAACTGGCCCTTATTCTGGTAAAGGATGAAAGTGTTAAGCATTAGATGCTAGGGAAAACTTTTCTGTTCGTCATTTAGGGTACGTACTGTAAATAGCAATTAATAACCAAATGGTTGGTTGTGATTTTTTCAAGGTTGTTTGTGTTTGTTAGCGGTTAGTGAATAATGTTGGGACAGTCGACGATTTAGTTGAGATTAACATAACCAAAAAGTTTGTGTACAATTTATTTTTAAGAATTATTTTTAACTTGAAATACAATTTATAACACTGAAGACAAAATGGTTGCAAATTGTTTACAAATTGTTATTATTTTCATGCATTATAATTCCTTTCCTATGAAAAGATGTAACATGTAATTATAAACTATTATATTTCTAGTGAAAAACCAAAAATATATAATAAAAAGAAGTACATTTCACCTTATTTTCCATCTAAAAAAGGAGTATTCAGTTTTATAACTTAACATCTAGATAGTAATAATTACATCAACCAGAAAGCATCATGCTTTTATAGTGATGACTATGGTAGCTGCTGAAACCACCAAATTTCAATAATCTTGTTCCGTAAATATCAACTTTTTCCGGAATATATTATTTTCCACAACCACAAACAATATGCTAATTATGGTACGTGCCCTTAAATGCTCACGGACAATAATACCTCTCGAAATACTAAAATAAAATTCTAGAAAACCTTCGTAGAATAGAGTGTGATACGCGAAGCTGAATTTTGGATGATTAATAAAGAAAAAGGCCTCCAGAATACAAGTTATGGAAATTAATTATACACGAAATTTGTATTCTCGTCCTCCTGCATTTGATGAGAGACGAGTTAATTTTGACAGTCAAATGTTTTGATCTTTTTGAAGAATTAAGATTCTGAAAACGCAATTTTTTATGTCTTAGAGAATATAACGATAATGGGAGAGTATAACACTAAATAATAACAAATTTCGGAGACATTTGGTGCTAGTCTCTGGGAGTGCTTAACGCGAAACGTGAAGAGCTTTTTTTTTGTATGTTTATGAAAATTAATTTTAAATGTTTCGTTTTAGTAGCTACAAAAGTCGATTTGTCGTTTTAGCAAGAAACCACAAAACTCTTTAGGGAACCGGTATTCTGTACAGAAATTTGTTTATTTGAAATAGAACGCGATTACAAACAAAACATCTCGTTCCACAATTGCGATGACTTAAAAACAACTGTATTAGTTTTGGAACACGTATGCGATGAGTTACTGCTTGAAACAACTTGCAAATTTTGTTCGTAATTACTAGGAGCAATTCGCTTTAATAACTAAATGGCTGTTGTCGAGAATAATAATTGGTATCACACAGTCAGTACGAGTATTGCTGTTAATACATCAGCAGAACTGACATTTGAATAATGTCATAGTGTGATCATGTCATTTGTTGGGCAAAAACCAAGTTAATTGCGAATTAGTTACTAATGACTAACTGCTTTAAATATTGTACAGGATGCCCTTTCTTCTCTTTATAAAATTATTTTGAATTTGTTTTGTATGATATCATTCAGAATTAATCTTTCGTTTGAATCTGACATTTGTCTAAGTTGTCATTGAGTTTGGTGCAGTGATATTATAATATCGAAAAGAATAGTAGATTATATTATAAGTGAGAGAAATGCAAAATTATACATGAGTGAGAATTTTGGCTCACGAGTGTTTAATTGCATTTCGCTCACGTATGATATACGACGTTTTGTCCAACAGTTGCACTTTTTAACAACAAATAATTTTGAAAAGATATTTTTGAAGTGACATTACTTAAAACGTCAAACAGTCATGGTCGGTCGTCATGGATAATTGTTGATAAACACTATGGAGTGATTGCTGGAGATTGAAATTTGATTTTAATCACTCAAAACTAACGTAAAAAACCCATAAAAAGTGCAATTGTTGGACAAAACAAATTTATATCGAGTAAAAGAGCTTTAACATTCATTCGCGAAACGTCAAGCAATATACATTTACTCGATATAAATTTGTTTTCTTTTGCGTATTAAATTATTATTTTTTTCTTTTCTTAAATTTTTCTTAATTTATATAGTTATTTAAAAACACATGCTCTACAGTGATTTTGGGCGTAAAAATAGAATCTCTTTCTCATTCTCGTCATGGTTTCTAGAGGGGGATAGTATCTTGACGAAGCTTTGTAAACTGATAAATTCGGAAGTATTGGACAGTTCATTCCATTTCTTTTAACTTTTAACCCCCATCTCTTACAACTCTATTGAAGCCCGGTGTCACAATCACAAGTTAACTTTAACTTTCGGTTTATTGTCATAAGAACAATTATTATTTTTGCAATTGTTACTATGGGAAAAATCGAAAGAAATTAAATCGTGATTATCTATAAGTTTTCTTTTAAGAAAGAAACAAATTAAATAGGAAGAAAAATAATATGAATAAAATTAGAAATTAAAGGAAAAATCTACTGTTTATTTTAATTTAATTTCTTGTGATGGATCATAATAATAGAAATTGTTTGTCTCCTATGAATGTATAAAATTTCAAATGTAAAACGCACTCGTATCTGCAAGAAAATAAATCAGATGTCGTAGTTTGCCTGCTCTCATCAGCAAGTCTGAGATTTAGGTCAACAAGGTCTTGTTATTGAAGAATATTAACATTTTAGATCTTAACGACAAAGTAGCTACCAAAAGTTATTAAATAGCCTTTATTACAAACTTTTATTATCAGTATAAGAATAAATATAACAAACCATTGTTAATTCATAAAAAAAAGATTTGTTTATAAACGAGTACAAAAAAATGAGAATTAGTTACATTACTTACGTGTTTAATTTGTTATTTTAAATTGTACGTAACTATAAATCGACATTCTTGAATCCGTTGACTTCTTTTGATGGTGCTGCCAATGTGCTTTTACCTCGATCCCAGCGAAAACACGTACGTGTAAAAAACGTTGTAAAATAACATGTAACCAAAGGTTGAATTCGTGTGGTATTGTTACGTTGAAAAAACGAAAAAATGTCGCGGCAATGTCCACGTGTAGCGTTGAATCAGACAATTACGACGTGTATTAAAGCTGGGTCTAAATCATTAGACTGAACAAACATACATGGCTAATGGTGGAATTCGAACCCACGCCGCCGAGTGACACGACTTTCCAAGTCGGCTAGACTAGACCGCTAAGCCATTTGGAGATCCCAGTGCCGTATCGCTTCCGTGACTGATTCGTAAAGCGGAAGGAGGCAGTAGTAATAAAGCCGAACCGGGGACTTTAACTTACAATAGCTACGCGCCGCCCTCACTCGTTCAATTTCCGAACTCTTTACTACCTACAGTTTCCTTCTAACATCCATATTATCATAACATCATTAAATCAATTTTTCTAATTATTACAATCCTAAGGTTATTTTCTTTGTATATACATTTCAAAAATTCTAAATTATTTATTTATAATACACATGTAATTCTAAATCGCCTATTTCTAAAAATATTTACACTAACATAAAATATTCGACAAAACACATTTAATACAGTACTCTCAATTTACTTTATTATTTACAAAATTATTTCTTTATGAAAATTTAAAAAAATTACATGCTGCTCATGAACACCGCAGTGGAGTGGAAAGTTTAACTGGAATAAATTCTGTAACTTAGAAAATTGCCATTTGTAGCAAAATTCTTGGAACAGGTCAATTTTTATTTTTATGGCGCATATTATAAATGGATTTCTTTAACTTTTCAATTATTTGGAAGGATGAAACAACCCCTAACTATTTTTTTTTAATGGAAGGGTATGATGAGTAATTTTTTTTCTTAAAGCTTGTTCAATTGGGAATACAGCTACGTTTTTATTTTTTAATTTTTCTTAAACAGTAAAAGGCGAAAAAATAAAAATAAATTTTTGACTAGAACGATTTTAACGCATCAGATGTTCAAAATGCTCGCCACCTCTCACTTGACAATACCCTAATCGATTATAAATTCCATCCCTAACAGTTTGTAACATTTCCGGCGTTACTCTTTTAATTTCATGCAGAATTTGAAGTTCTGAAGTTCTGCTATGTAGTTTGGTTTAGTCACATAAACTTTACTTTTTAAATACCCCCATAAAAAAGTCTAAAGGGGTGAGATCTGGAGATCTTGTTGGCCACTCAATCGGTCATCTTCTTCCTATCCACCTATTGGGAAAAACTTCAGTGAGGTAATTACGTACAATTAAAAATTTAGCGCATTGGCAGCGCCATCTATTGGCTGCACGCAACAATACGATACCATATGGAATGCTTATTTCTTCTTATCAAATAATAGAAAATGGAGTTCCTGAATTTTTGGCATTAAAAACGGTTTTAGTAAAAAATTCTTTTGTTTTTACCTTTTACTGCTAAAGAAAAATAAGAAAATAAAACGTAGCTGTATTCCCAATTTTTTCAACATATCCTTCCATTAAAAAAAACATAGTTAGGGGTCGTTTCATCCCTCCAAATAATTGAAAAGTTAAAAAAGTCTCTTTGTAATATGCGCCATTAAAAAAAAAATTGACCTGTTCCAAGAATTTTTTTACAAATCATAATCTTCTAAGTTACAGAATTTATTCCAGTTAAACTTTCCACTCTGTATACAGCTGTCCCCAATGAGTATTCGTGACAATATGTATGTATAATTGATTGACTATTGCGTTCTTTAGTATTTTTAATCACAGATTTTGGGCATCAAATTCAAGCTAACTTAAAAAAATTTGATAGATTACGTCAACTTAAAAAGGGGTTATGGTTGACTCGTATGTCCAAATTAGCAGTACTTTTCATACCTATTTCGTTTCATTTCAAAGCTGCCAAGCATGGAGAAGAACCTCATATTTCATAGATTTTTAGTAAAATTAGAATTCAAAGGTGTGAAACACGATAGACAATCCTGTAAAATTAAGTGTTTTCTAACGTCAACATCACGTTTTGTAAGGCATATTTATTCGGTATACGTTAAAATAACGTTATAAAACGTGGGTTAAAAATTTAGTTGTAAATTATGATTTATCTAACGTATTAGTTTCGTTAATTTTTTTCTCATTTATTACGTAGAATAGTAGATGTTGAATTAACGTTGAAATGATGTGGTAATCAACGTACGGTAGATACATCGCATTTACTCATAGTATAAATCACGTCGTAAAAAGACAAAATTGTTACGTATTTATTTCACGTTATAATTACGTCCATATTAAACTGATCGTTAAAAAACACGTCATACAAACGTGATATAATTATGGTTGCTAATTCAACCAAAAAACAACGTTGCATTTTTCAACGAATAACGTTATTTCCACCATAACAACGTGAAATTAACGTTGAATAAACGTACATGTTTTCGCTGGGATGTTCGCTTCAATTTCTATCAATCAAATTAATTTTTTTACTAAACTTTAATATTTTATCTAACATTTATGAAGTTTTCTTAATGGAATAAACGTCAAGAGAAACTAAAAATAAAAGAGGTAATTTGATTGTTTAAAAAAATATACGTGGCAATATGCATATGCGTAAACTCAATCATTCTTTTTAATTATTTATATTTTATAAAATAAATATATTAATATTAATTTAAAATTCACGAAATATATTTTAATTATTGTTATTTTCAAAGAGCTTTTAAACTTTCGTGCTTTTAATACTATTACTATTTTGAAGTGTTCAATTAATTTTAAATTACCTACAAACACATTAATTTTACCAAAGAACAATTAACGAAATAAGTCAATTAATAAAGTAAATTTTAACGAATTAGACAAAAATAAATGACAATAGTCGTAAAGGCTAAACTTCGAAGCGTTTCATCGAATTCATTGTTGATTCAGGTTCCGCCTTCGGCCATAAAGTTTGGAATTAAATCCAAGCAAACAGTGCATAGCGAGCATTTCTGCATTAAATTATCAATGGCAAATATTTAATTAATTAGTTTTAACGATGCAGTGCCGGTTTATTTATGAGTGCAAACGAGCTCGACATATTTGGGTATCAACTAGATGTAGTCAATATTTTGATGCAAAATTTGCTCACAAAGCATTGTAAATAATTAATTTGAAATATACGAAACATAGAAAAAGAGATAATTAGGTTCCAGATGAAAATAAAAAGACATTTGATCTTATCATACATAATGCTTGTAAAGTGTAAAGAATACTTAGATATGGGGGAAGGATCTCTGTAATGGCTTTCCCAATTTTCTGTTGACTTTAAATTTTGCTTGCGTTCAAAAACGCAATCATACAGGAATATTATAGAATATAAATTGAGTTTGGGGGCGAACATTTGATTCTGAGTGTCCTTCTCTGCTCACAAGGTCCTGAGCTTCATCTTTTCTTCCTCTGAAAAATATCCAAATTAAAAAACTCAATTTATCATCCGAGCATTTTTAGTCTTAAACTAAGTGTGAGTTTGATAAGAAGTAATCTTTGATTCTTGGATTGCGAGCTGGTATTGTCAAAAATGTACGAAAATTATATATACTCATATTTTGCAATTTATTTTCCCCCAAAAGAGAGTAAAATGAAAAATTGTTTTGTAAACAGAAAATCATTATTGCTCTTCGATGAATTGCATGAAAAAATATTATTTTTTTGGGAATCATTATTCACGTGATTCTGCGTAACATTATCGAACTTAATGCCCCCGCGGAGCTCGTTAATTTACTTACCGTTAGGAACCGGTGTTTAGTTTTTTATTGTCATGCATCCCCAACATCAATCATTATTAATTGACGATCGAATTGCCCTGTTGGTGATGGTGGAAGCGATGGTAAATTGAAAAATTCGGTTTCGCATTAAAGTACGAAACGCAATGTTCATTAGCATACATTGTTCATTACATTTTGATGGATATTCGAAAATTGTGCGCGCCAATAAAACGCGCGGACCACACCCGTAATGCTCCGGAATAAATTATTTATGTTGCATCGTGTAAATTGCAAATAAAAAACGGCACTGTCAGGCGGACAGTGATCATGAACGTTGAATAAAATAAAACCTCACGTTGTTTCGTTGTATGAAAGTAATTTTGCGAGTAAAAAACTTAATTAGTTTTTGGATGATGGAAATTATCAATCAAGCCGTTCTCTGTTTAATAAAACATTGTAAGAGTAATTAAGAAGCTTCAAGAAGTTTTCATAAACAATGGCTGGAGCTGTCGTCTTTATCCGTCTTCCGCTTTTCCAGGCGCGTCATACCCGGAGCAAACTTCTCGAAAGTAGTTTCCTAAAATTGTCAATTTCCTTTAAAATGATTAGACATCGACCGCCCCGATATTCTCCCTCGAGTAACTAATTCGGCGAAGGAGAGCTCCGACGATCGAAGGAAATATTGTGACTTTTCCTGATACGAAAAGGGAAAATAACAACGGTAATGAAATGATATTTTAAGAACGGCTGATTTATGTGGACGAATTGTTCTTTTCAATTCGTTTTTCGTCGCTTTTTTTTCTTTCGTGTCACGAAACTCCTACGACTTTAAATCATAAAGGAAAAACTCTATTTTCTTTAATGTATTATGTATTTCCGGAAGGAAATTGCCTTTTTAAGTGATGACTTTTTTCCCTTGGATAAACAAATTTATCTAGAAAAGTTCACTCTCGACGATATGACATCGGTAGAAGTCGAAGACTTATGTCTACGAAAATAAAATATTTCCTTTCAGGTCTTTCTATAATCCAAAACGAAATAATATCTAGTAACATAATGTTATTTTTTTAATGTATTTTAATATAAACATCGGAATTAACAATTCTCGAGGCAGTATTGACAATTAACAACTGTCATTTTAATGATGGTTCACAATTAAATTTTCATCTTCGACGCCAGATTAAAAAAAAACTCTTTTTGTACTTAATTTATCTCCTAATATACTAACTAAGGCCAAGTTGTACAATTCTAGCGTTACTTTAAGCCAAAGTTTAAACGCTTAACAATAATTGTTGAGATAAGTAATCATCGTTATGGGTTTAAGCTTCAGCTTAAATTTAAACTGGCATTGTACAGTTGCGGACAGAAAATTTCGGATGTCACTGTTATTCCACAGTTAAGAAATTCCTATATGTATACGTCAGCCGTATTTATAAAAAATTTAAACTACTGTAACTTTCTTGTTATTGATTTTTGGACAAAATCGAATTAAGAAGAAAGCAATATTTTGATCTATCCTAGTTACTTTTTCAATCTCTTCCATACGTTATAAAACATCCTGTGTATAAAATTTTGTCTCGAATATTCGTTTTAAAATATTAAAATTGTGGAAAGGAATAAAACATGAATATTTCATAGCAAAAATATTTACTTAATTTATCTTGATCAAGCTAAAACTTCCAACTAAATAAAGTAAGTTTAGAAACTGTCCTGCGTATATTAAAAGAGGCGAAACTATTTTTCACGGTAAACTAAACTGCGGCAATTTATATACCCGTTTGAAAAAGAACGGAAAAAGCATGAATTAAAAATGCAAATTTGTTGTTGTTTTATTTCATCCGATGCGATGGCGTTGCGGTCTCAGCGAGACACACCAATTCGTCCTGGCAACTGGATTCGTCCCGGCGATGAAATAAATCCAGCCCTCCTCTTTCGGGATGCATAGACGAAATAAATCTTGTCCGTGCGACTTGCTCGATGCATACACGTTGTGTTAAAACTGAAATATGCATGCGACATATGTGAAGTTTCGGGCTTTTTTCCTCGGCGTGATACATTTAATGAAACGGGAAGCATGTCATATTTCTCGCCGCCTCGCAGGATTCCCACTTTAAATTTTTGCCACCGCCCGCGGGAGAATCTCGGATTAATGAAAACGTACCTAAAAACGTTGGATTTATCTTTCGCGCAATTTTTCTTTCCGTTTCATTTAGCTCAGAGACAAAGCAAAATAAATTTCTAACTTTAATACATAATTATCCTTTGGAAAATTTTGAAGGCAATTCAAGTGCGCAAATTTTATTTATTTCCGTCGTTAGCAACCTGAAACGTTGCGTTGTGGTTTGGAATAGTTGAATTTGCTCGGAGATTTATGTACGTATGCACGTTATGTGCGCCGGTGAACGTTTAACATTTCACAGTTAATTAAATTTTCCTAAACCACGTAGCACACCATTTGTGTGCAACGCGAACTTTCTAATATTCGACAGTGCAGTCAATGTTTCAATCTGCTTTAGCTGAATACTTTCCTAATTAAATACCTTTGAAATTTAAACTGCAACACTTTAATTTCAAAGCTTTAAAGAAAGAATGACGATAAATGAAACCACGAAGCGATGTCCGAGAGTATAGGAAAAATGTACAAAAATTCTTTCTGCTTAATTTTTCGAGAAATAATTAATCAAAAATTATCCCCAAAGCGACGATGCGCTCCTGGTCAAAAAGTCGAGGAGCAGATGAACGAAATATACGTTGTCATAAAAGCTTTTATAGTTTTAGGATACGGTGGCGTGTCTTCGTGAACTTGACATTTAAGTGGAATTTCACAACTCCGTTTTTAGGACAACGCCCGACGTGAAATATGAACTCAAAAATATTTACTTGACAAATGCATGCAGCAAATTACCTGAAGTAGATTATTCCACGCAAAGGATAACAACGGCCGCACTTTGAACACCTGCTCTGACAGTTAAACAAATAAATTAGTAAACTCATTCGTAATCTGTTTCGAATGTTAATTATTATAATTTCGTTTTGTGTGTGAGGAATTATTAACACAAATCTATTAAAACTTTAACAAATTCAAGACACGTTTACAATTCCACATCTCCTGTGGTTTTAGCACACTGGTTGTAAATCGTTTTCACTTTGAATTAAATTTTTAACTAATTATAAATTTGTAACGCGCCCACTAAAACCCTTGTTTATTGACTGTTACGTGCAAGTAAATAAGCAATAAAAATGTACAAACAAACATAACTTAAAATTTATCGCTAAAGAAATGACTGACCAGACCGTTTACCTAGATTCCCGAGAAAAAGGCCATCCAGATGTTCTTACTACAGCTGTTCATGCGTCCTTAAAACTATGCCACCTGATTACTGTGATTTACTTGTCGGCCGGCGCTAGCTGTTAATACCTACGGATTGGGTTACGTTTGAATGGCCTTTGCGGGGATCCGCTCTAATTAATAATACTTTTGATTATGGCTCGTGATCGTTGTGAATAGGAATCTACGTTGTAATAATCCGTGCTTCTTGGTACATACAGTAATCCATGGCCTTCTAAATGAAAAGTGAGTTCTATCTGGCCTGCGCAAAAGTGCAGTTCAGCGTACTCCGCCAAGCACTACTTATAGGGCGCTTTCTTAACCTAAAATCTTGACAGTTCTGTCACATGTGAAAGGTGGATGAATTCGTGTAAGAACAATTAGTATTTATGTCCAATTTCGACAACTTAATTTAGCATTAAACTATTACGGTTTTAGATTAAAATCTTACCTGCATATACTCAGAATTTCTGTGGTAAGTTACAACATGTATAATAAAGCTTCTTTTCTCATTGTGCGTAATTATCAACGCTCTTTTTAACACGTTTTACATTATCAAAAGTCGAAACTCTTTTATGTAACTTGTTGTAATTATTCATAACACGAAAGCTTTTTAAAGTGCCAGTCTTTCTTTATTGCGCAAGCGTACTTCACTCCGACGAGATTAAATGATTTATGCATGAATCTGCAAAGTTTGTACCACATAAATTGTGTTGTATTACGGTAACTACAATATTAATTAATTTTGTGTGAACTCACTTTGATTGACAGTAATGACAGTGCACTTCACTCATTGCCGTCAGTGCCCCGTAATCAGCGCCAAAGTGTCGACTTTTGGCGTTTTCTCGAGCAAAAAAATTCAATGTACATTTTTCAAAACGCCCGGGCCAGTTAGAAGGTTAGAACTCGCTTTTGATTTAGAAGGCCATGCAGTAATCAATTGAAAGAACAAGATGTTAATTACATTAATAAAACACGAAATTAGATTTAGTTAATTATTTATTGCAAAAAAAAAGGTAAAAACTCCTTGTACCAGCCACTACGGGGTCTGAGATAATGAGCGAAAAAACCTTGCGTTGCAATTAAATACAGAGGAACAAAAATTACGATTTTCAGAAAGTACAGTGTAACCCGCTTAACAGATTTCACTTTCGAATATCGGCGCGATCTACTTCCACAGGTACTCTACACAGGTACTTGTTGGAGAGCTCTGCTTCTTAATAGGATTAACAATTAATTGAATTTCAACTTAGCTCGAGTCTTGGTACTAGTGTTCGTCATTTCAGATCGTACTCTAAGACTTGTTCTGTTTAATAAACCAAGGCGTCACAGTGGGACTACAGTGTACTTAATTAGTGGAGTTAATTAATGAATTAATCAGATGTTTTGGAGAAGTATGTGATACAAAATGCCGCCTTCAGCGATCAATTTGCAGGACAATCAATAGCAATCACCTGTTTTTCAGGGACTCCCGTGGGAGGTGTTGGGATAACCCTATCTCTAGCTAACCTGATTAATACGGTGGAGTGTAGGGAGCCTATTCGCTACTGCTACTCCTCTCATTAGAGCGTTAATTAAGGTTGAAATAGTAGGAGCTTCTCGACTACTATCGCCTTGCTTCGAAGGTGGTACTTTGTACCCGCCTGCCCGGATTTCAAGTCCCTCTATTTGTCGCTCTTTCGCCGTCTAACCTATCTAATTAATTTATAGCGTAAGAAATAAGTTTTGACTGCTTTTTTGGCACTACACTATGGGTGTTTTTGGCACTTGCAGTCTCTAGGCAATCGCTTCTAATTAACCGGCAAATCTCTCGGCAAAGACCACAGTTTGGCCCAAACACATACAGGGTGCGAAAGAAACTTTGTTAAGAAGATGGCTATGAATAGGTAGTTCAAATTGTTTGGTCTCGCGAATTCACGAAATTCGTAGAGACAATTTTATTGTCTTAATTTCTGAGTTCAATTGTGCTGGCACACGTGATTTCGGCGGCAGATATAACTTGCCTCACGCCAGTGATTGAGATTGGCGACTTCCCTGTACAAATCGAAAACAACCGTTAGTGTGTTTCCAACTTGCCGGAGAAAAATCACCAAGGGTGGAATTATTTCTAAGAGCACACTGTATTGAATTCCCAGTTAGATGTGGAGAATAGTTAATTGCTGTTGGTCGATTAAATTACAGAATTGGTTTAATAACTAAACAAACAATGACCAACAAATTTTTCTAAGATGAAAGTCTCTAGTGAGTTTTAATACTTGTTTCAAGGTAAATAACAATAGTTGGATTAAAGTTATCTAATTGCAATTGTAATATGAACTTTACTGACTCTTTATTAACTAATTAATGCAAATCAAATTATCCCTACGCAGTTATTACCGCCAAAGGTGCGATGAAGAATACAAATAAATGTCAATTACCTAAAGCCGTATAATCCGTGCAACACACGCGCACTGTTCACTCTGATTAAAACACTCGCGTTTGTTTTAATTGCCCTTCTTAACACACTGTATTTAAACCGTACCGAAATAAATGATTTAACTATAAAATGAATAAAGGCTACAAGCGCTTAAGGGAAAAGCAGCTAAGCCAAATTAGAAATGAACTGAACTGTTCTCGATGAAGCGTCAATACTATCTGCCTGTTTTTCGCATCTCGTACTTTCAAGTAAAAAAAATTAAACACACCCCTCGGATTTTGCAGCTAAATCTTAAAATAACTTCGACCAATCATAGTGTTTGCATTTAGTTCCCATTCACGCCTATTCTAGATGCCAAAAATGTATCATCTGGCACTCATATCTTTAACTATTCAAGTGCAAAAGCTGACATTTTTAAAGTATCTGTTGCCTGACTGAAAGGACCCAGACTACAGCGAAGGTTTCAACTTGCAATGTAATTTGATATCTTTAACCACATGGAACATTTATCTGCAATTTTAACGCGACAAAATGTATACAAAATCTAAGAAAACCAATTTAAAACGGCACGTAGATTTGTTTTATGACGTCTGTGCAATTATAGTGCTTCGAATGTCGCCAGTTTAAAGACAGAACAGACAAGCGCGAAATGCTTCAACATGCTCGTAATTTGATCTCTTCCTATATCTGTCATGTACTAAAATTTAGAAAGCATCAAGCTACATGTTACGATGATTAGTTTATGCATGTGTTTGTGTGGTCCAAAGTCACTCAAGCCGGAACGACGCGTCGCCATGGATTGCTGGCTTATCGCTTGCAAAAAATACCAAAAATACGGACATGTGTTTGTTATTTTAAAACTAAACATGTAATACTTAATTTTGTTTTGAAACAAATTTAGCAAACGTTTCAAACTGTTCCTTAGAATTTTTTAAACATGATCCTGTAATCTCTTACATTCATTCACGTACGCGATTTAATTAGAAACTATACGCGTATCACCAACTGCTGTACATAATAAAACTTTTATAATCTAATAAACAAATAAAGTTGTTGGCGATGAACTTCAGTTCTAATTCGTACGCAGTGTCGGTACTTGATTTTGGGTTAATTTTTCAATTAATTATAAACTATTCACAAGAATTTTTCAAACATTTTCCCCGTAATCTGTGACATCGATTCTCTTATGCGATTTTTTCCTCGGTACAACTGTCATTCACCCGGTATTCATAAACGTCGCAAAATCATATCTTATTTGAAAGAAAAGATAGTTTACAAATGTGCTGCTACGAGAATTCAAATAAAACACCGTTACCGTAAACCTTCTGTTAATTAGAGTGATTTTTATTGCTAGAAGTAATTTAATTAGCAAAAATTGGTGGCAATCAATCTAACGAATTACGGAAAAAGCAAACTTCTGTTGATTCATTACAGTACCTTCCACATTCTGTTCGCATGTCCAAAAAGAAGAAAAAGAAAAACACCTGTGCACATTTCGCTTCTCCTTTTCAGTCGACGCCGAAAGATTTATCCGAAAAGAGATAAAAGATGACGTGAAAGCTCTGGATGGTGTGTATCGCGAGTGCGCTCGGTAGGCGGTAAAATTGATTTCGCTTCGGAAGAACAGGCCTTGTTTATGGATTCAATGGCTGATTTAAGCGTAGAACCGTGCTCTCGTCCTAGTTAAGTTGTTTTAGATTAATGGCGCACTTTAAGTGGGTATAAATTTATTTTATCGAGTTTAAAGTTTTATACGGGGGACGTGGCCGCCACGGAAATTATTTGCGAGCGCACAGTATATGTATCTGTGATTTATGTGTTTATTAAATAGGTTCGTTGCGCGAAGCGTTCCGATCGATCGTTGCAAAAATATGACTTCAAAACAGGGCTGCACTTAAAAGCGGACCGGAGCTCTTATCTTCAGGCATACGCACGCTGAAAAGATATGGGACGTATTAATCTTCAATTTAGGACCGTTGTCCGACGACTGCCGATAAATCCCGGTTTATAAATGGAGGGGCAGGGCCGGAATATCTCAACTTTAATGGGATATGTTACACCAGTTCCTCTGAAAATATACCCCTGACGAAGAAAATATAACACACAGAAAACTTGGAATGTAAAGTTAAGAACATATTGAAGTTCGTATTATAACACAACGTAACGATTTGCATAATGAGCAAAACAAAGTAGGAAATATATTTAAGTTTATATGGTAAAGACAAAGACAGTCACAACATTTTATACGCGAACCATTACTGTCTATTACAGTCTTCATCATTAATGCACTTAATATAATATATTTTGCTCATTGATCTCATAAATCCATTTATACATTGAACACTTAATGTGAAGCGGCCACATCCTTACAAAGCTGAGATTTTCAAAAATCTGTTGAAAGTAGTTTTGTGTTCGTAATGGGGCACAGAGGGCCAGATTGAATTTCCATATGGACAAAAATTGATTTTCTGATTGTTTCTAAGTAACTTAATTTCTATGAAAGAGACGTACAAGAAATGACTGACGATAACGGTTCTAGACCAAGATTCAGTACATTCCAAAATGCTTCTATTTCATGGATCCAAAATAGTTAGCTGCCCATCTCTGCCCACATTTTCTTTATTGTCACTTTTATTTAAGGTTTCACGAGAGAAAACGAAACATACAATCTAGAGCTTCCTGACATAAAGCGAAACTTTCAGAATTTGTCCACACTATTCTAGGGCTTAAGGAAATTCCTCCCAAAGCCAGACAAAAGGTTTGCCTGGCAATGGCCCGATTCACAAGTGATTTGGTCGAAAGTGGTGCACCAGCAACACGACCGTGGACCGATTCCTAATTAAGAACGAAAATGAATAAGTCAGTATTTTCTTGCAAACATCAGAAGAAGTGTCTAGTTCTAAACAAGGCTGAAGACGCCCGGAAAAAAAAAGATTCAGCGACTGCACTGGAAAAGCCAGACAACAAAAGTGAGGTATCTGGTATAGTGATGGGAAGTTTCGTTACTTTTAAGTATTCGGTACTACTCGTTACTTCAGTATTCGTTACTTGGTATCCGTATCCGTTCCGTACTCGATACTATGGACGGGAACTTTCGTTACTTTTAGGTAGTCGGTATTCGTTACTTTAGTCGGTACTGGATACCCGTACTCGTTTGCTACCCGATACTGGTTCGATACCCGAAACTTATTCGTTACTTGGAATTCATTGATTACCCGGTAATCGTTCTTTACTTTGATTATAAGCAAATGGGCGGCTACGAGAACGAGTAAGAATAAAACAGAAAAAATAACAGGAACGGTAAATTAAGTTAATTAATTATAATTTTAAACAACTGACATATTATAAATTAAATTGGTATAAATAAGTAGGTATATTTTTTATAATTACTAAATAACTATATGATATTTATAACACATTGAATGATTTCAATACATTATGAACAAACAACCTTAGAAGTCTTAATATTTGTTTATAAAAATATTATAGGAAAAATATGAGTAATATATACATACATATTACTCATATATTAAATGTTGTGCCTCTTAAAATTATATTAAAAACAATTATGTGAATTAAAAAGTACATATCCTTTTTGAATAATATTTTATTTCAGACGATTTCTTTTGTCACTGATAATTTCACTAGAATTTGAAAATACGCGTTTATAAAATAAATTATTATTGTATATTTTATGTGCAGATGAAAAGATTTCTATAAACTAATTGTGACAAGTATGATTCTTTTCACAATAAAAATAATTACGATGTCGCCGCACTAACCACAGTGCTGTATATACCACCCGCCCATTTAAGTCAATAATAAGTACAAGCTAATGAAGCAAAACCTAAGTAATACTTACCCCAATTTCCACTAATAAAGTTTATTGAACATAAACGCTCCACCGCCCTGTACGTGTGTATAATTCTTTTATAGATTCCAAAACAGTTTTGCTGACTGAGATAGCACAAATTACGTGTTTTCTTATTAAGAGCAATAACAATAGTTCGATATTGAAATTCTTAATAATTATACTGCCCCTAATGAAAATCAGTGGACTAATTAATATCGCGTTATCTGTTTCCTTTAGGAAACCAAAGGCTGTCCATCGTTGAAACCGATATTTTTAAATATATTACATTTTATTTTACCGATATTTCTTAATTGATTCTGGATTAGCTTTTACTTCATTCGCTTGTACTTATTATTGACTTAAATGGGCAGGTGGTATATACATACAGCACTGTGGCAGCAATGCTGCCGTACTACAGCATCGTAATTATTTTTATTATGAAAAAGAATCATACTTGTCACAATTAGTTTATAGAAATCTTTTCATCTGCACATAAAATATATAATAATAATTTATTTTATAAACGCGTATTTTCAAATCTTGGTGAAATTATCAGTGACAAAAGAAATCGTCTGAAATATATTATTCAAAAAAGGATATGTATTTTTTAATTCACAGATTTTTTTTAATATAATTTTAAGAGGCACAACATTTAATGTATGAGTAATATGTATGTATACATTACTCATATTTTTCCTATAATATTTTTATAAACAAATATTAAGACTTCCAAGGTTGTTTGTTCATAATGTATTAAAATCATTTAATGTGTTATAAATATCATATAGTTATTTAGTAATTATAAAAATATGTACCTACTTACTTATACCAATTTAATTTATAATATGTCAGTTGTTTAAAATTATAATTAATTAACTTAATTTACCGTTCCTGTTATTTTTACTGTTTTATTCTTACTCGTTCTCGTAGCAGCCCATTTGCTTATAACCAAAGTAAAGAACGATTACCGGGTAATCAATGAATTCCAAGTAACGAATTAGTTTCCGGGTATCGAACCAGTATCGGGTAGCAAACGAGTACGGGTATCCAGTACCGACTAAAGGAACGAATACCGACTACCTAAAAGTAACGAAAGTTCCCGTCCATAGTATCGAGTACGGAACGGATACGGATACCAAGTAACGAATAGTGAAATAACGAGTAGTACCGAATACTTAAAAGTAACGAAACTTCCCATCACTAATCTGGTAGATGAAATTGACGAGAAATGTTAATCCTCGTAACACACTGGTTGGTGAAGACTATTTGTGATGAAAAAAGTCTTTTCCTCAATTGCATCCCAGTATGGTTGTTTCCATAAGAGAAGAGGTCTGCGTCATAAATAAAACGCGTATGGTGTTGCATCATCAGACTTAAGAATCATAACTCCGTCTTCTCTCTCATTCACCGTTAACAAAAAAATAATACTGAAATAATTGTCGGTTGTAACTTCGGCGATTGATTACGCAGAGCTCAAGTTCCATGATTTTCATATTAGTTTGTTACTTCTGTGGAGTTTTTCGCAAAGAAATGAATAATATTGACGCCAACACCCTCAAATTTGGTCTTCTTTACCTTCCACGCGAGGATTTCTTCCTTTAAGTGCCTTCTTTACACAGAGTGTTATTAAACATATGTCATTAATTAAAATTGCAAGTTCGTTATCATATAAGGGATTTATTCTCCAAATTCCAATGGTCTAGCTCAAAATTGAAAAACTAACCGAAATCCTCTTGTTGTGAAATCTCTGCTTCGTTGTGAGTTGTTTGGACAACATATGGCAGGTAAGAACATTGTTTACATTGTTTTCAAAAAGTGCTCAATTACATTATTCAACTTATTTTAATAAATAATCGTGTTGAAGGATCGTTGACTGGCTTAGCGGTCAGCCTAGCCCACTTTGGATCTTTGGAAGTCGTGTCGCTCGGCGGCGTGGGTTCGAATTCCACCAGGGCCACGGATGTTTGTGTTGTTTAAACGTCTCAGACCCAGTTAAAAAATTACTCTGTGAATGGCAAAATGAGCTTTAAGTAAGCTCGGCTAGGATATTTGGCGGGTACTGACTGCGCAAAGCTAATGGCCGTATGCACCGAACGAATTAACTCAGCTTAACTTTAAGCGTCACTT
Source organism: Dorcus hopei (assembly GCA_033060865.1). Lineage (NCBI taxonomy): Eukaryota > Metazoa > Arthropoda > Insecta > Coleoptera > Lucanidae > Dorcus > Dorcus hopei. The sequence goes on along the minus strand of CM065422.1, from coordinate 23,181,040 downwards.
AGATGTGACTTACACAATGTTTTGAAACTTCAAATGTCACAATATAAACGTCACTCAAATTTAAGCTCGATTAATGTGTTTGGTACATATGGCCCTAAGCAACAGAACAGAATCATGTTGTAAGTACTGTACTTTGGGGAACTAAGAGCATTGATGCATATAAATGAGGCAGCTAGTATTTTCATTAACTATCAAACAACGACAATTCGATGTCATTTATTGGAAAATCATATTTACGTTTCAGTAATTACGAATAACCTTCGTTTGATTTTTTTTTTACATCGATGAATGATAAAATGTGAAAAGTTACGTCGAAATTAAAACAATGATTTCTAAAAACGTACACAAATGAACAAATTAAATTGTCTGTACATTCACAAAATGATTAAGTAGGCTGCCGCAAAGTAAGTCCTTACGAAAACTTCAACAGCTCTCAACAAACTATGCGTTCACAATCGAACACAAAACACATGTTTTTTTATGACCGTAATATTGATTTCCTAAATTTCCGTGGCAACTGAAAGTACTAATACAGGCATAAGAAAAGGTTTGTTCGTTTGTACTGCACGAAGTTACACTCAAAACAGTTAAGTGTAGTTTTGCACAACGTCACATGATGTGCAGTGTAATTTCGTGCAGAAAAAATTTTAGAGACAAACGAACACAATTTAAACATGCGTGACAGATGATCAGTGCAGTTAACCTTGTTTTCATCCAGGTAAGAGCATAAAATAATGGATTCTACAAAAACGTGTAGGTCTGTTCCATTTGACAGAATTTCAAGCTCTGAACCGTTCAGATCACGCGCAGTATGAAATTTATATCGAATTTTGTGCACTGCTCATGCTCAGTAAGGTTTTGAACGGTTCAGAACTCGAAATCCTGACGAATGGAACGGACCTTATAATTATAACTGTACGGTGACAGATCCTGTGAATCAGTGCTATATTTTAAAATCACGCGAAAGTGAGTACTTATAATATTTTTAGTGTGAACTATTTTTATATTAATAGTTATTTGTTTACCAAGACCTAAATTTAATTTATCTGTCAGTTAGAATGTGTACATTCAACTGTACGTCACATTCCAAGTGACAGATAAATTAACCTTAGGATAAACATCGGCCATTAGAAGTGAGATTTTTCAGGTTAGGATATACTGCACTTTCTTGTTCGTACTTTAAACACCGAGCAAGAAAGTGCAGTCTAGAGTAACTTGGAACAGATTGCACTAGACAAACGAACGCGATCAGTGCACTTGCACTGTGACAAACGAACGCATTTTTCTGCACTACGGCACATGGTGTGCACTGGTGTAGACAAACGAACAAACCTAAACTCTCGTCCAAGTGCAGTTTATTCAGAACTTTAATTCAACATTTATTTTTACCTGACGTGAATCTTTGATGTTTATTTTGTACCTAGAAAACGGTGAACATTAATAAACCTATTTACCGACATTTTTTGTTTATTTTGATCTAAAGTACTGTGATTTCTGCACTCGAATCCCTACACCTGCAGAGTGTATTTTACGAATTTTTTTTCATTCTCAAAATTATAAATTGAATCGTTTATAAGTTTATGGCCCTGTATATCCTGAAAGCTAGAGATACAAGAGTGTCAAACGCTATAGCCTCTTAAAGCCAGAAAATAATTAAAAAAAAATCAGAGGAACAGAAAATTTGTAACACATTTCGATGGGAGTTTGGTTCTTTGATCAAACAACAAAACCTGGAGGAAGTGGCACTACGAATAATGGGAATACCGGTCGTTGTTTTTTCAAAATATGGGAGAGCGTACAGAATGCAGAACGATTCATATCCATGTTACTATATGCCAGTTTCTCTCCAAAAAAATCTGTTTCCTCCAGCATTTTGCTTAACAACTGTCCGAAGTAGCTGAAGCAACGAGGAATAAATACATGAAGAGATTCCGCGAAACTTATAAACTTCTTTCACTTTTGTAATGAGTAACTAATTGTGATTTTTTGTTCTTATGTTGTCTCGCAAAAGAATCCTAAATAAAGCGATTGGTATTGCATATAAAGTTTTGTTAATCAAATTATCGTTTGTCACAATTTAGTTGTCAATTGACAATGACCCGGCAATAACTCGTGTCTAAATAAAAACCTGGTCAAGTAGGCTACATTTAGTAATTCTGCTATGTAAATGCAATGGATAAAATCTTGATCACAACCCACTTGACCAGGTTTTTATTTAGACGCTCGTTACATTACGAAGCAATCGAAGGACCACATTTATAATGCATTTAAATAAAAGTTTGGAAATGCATGACAACTAACAAAATTGAAGCCAACATAACCTAAAAATAAAAGTCGCGTTTACAAGATACGACAACTAAAAGAAGTCAGGTTTCGGCGGTAAAAGTTACTAAATCGTGTATTTTTTAAATAACTTTTACTTACTTATTACGAAAGTGATCGTACTTTACAAGGAAATTATCGAAATTATGCACACCCGGTTATCTCTAGTGAGACCACTTCCACGGAAAGGAAGGAGGTAATTTTCAGCAACTGAAATGATGCTTAGCACATATCCTACGTCTGAAACTACTTCAGATACCGACGCGACGCTTTTAAATGTATCCGCCTTAAAGGCAATTTCGGAAAGTTATCTTGGACTAACTTTATAAGACCAATTATGTTAATGAAAACATCATTCATTTTATTTCTTATTTTGATTCAAAAAGCAAAATTATTTCGCTTTATGATTTTGGAAATATTTAGCACGCATTGTCAAACAGCTGTTACGTTACAAAAATCTCGCACGAAATAAGTTGGCAACATTTGAGAATTTCGGCCAATTTACAGATCATTGTGGTAATCCTGTCCATGCCAGCGCAGGCTCGAAAGTATTGATTGCGAAAATCGACACGTCCGTCGATCCTTTATATGGCTACTCCGATAATGTAGCATTCCTATTGGTCGAAGCTGACTCCATCTGCGATCGCTTCGCGTCTTCTGAGTTCGTTTTGTTTCAAGATGTCACTTTCTCGTTCAACGTCGGTAATGCTGTGTCATATGTTCCAATTTATCGAAGTTTTTACTAAGAGAAATTAGAAGAACTCATCTTCGACATTATCGGAATCTCTTGGATTACCACCAGACGAGTTTTGTATATTTCTTCTTATCCTGTTAAGCTTGGGTTGTATGTATTAGTATCCAGGCCAGGGATCAGAGAGTTCAAGATAGGAAACGAAGCGACCATCGTATTGTCGCGTCATCTGTAGTCTCAGATGTTAACACTGACGATGCCTATCGGTAATATAGAACACGTTGTAATTGACTAGATCAAAAGTCATTTTGATGTGATTCTGTAGCTTTGGTGATTTTCACAAACAGCAATTTTAATGCGCATTTTAACAACTTTCTTGAATTGCATGTATACCTGTCTTCCAAATTTATCGTGTATAATTTTTTAGCAAATTAGCTTTGATTTTGATTTTTCAGTGTGTGTTTAATTCCTTTTTGACTACAGTCACTAAATAAATACAGTACCGCAAACCATATGCTTAATGTGTAAGACAAATAAACCACGTTTTTGCACTAAAATGGCCGATTTTTCTAGTGTTTTTTTCCGGCAAGTTTAAATGACCGACTTTTCTAGTGATTTTCATTCCGGCAAGTTTAATCAAACTTAACATCTATCAAATAAAAGGTTAAAATGCCCAAATGTGTCGTTGTTAGCGTTAGATATTTAAATTTCCCGCTAATATTTTGCACTAAAATGGCGGTTGATTGCGGTACTGTAATTATTAAGGCCCAGTTTCATAAAACGTAGTTAACCACTCCATCAAGTTAATCGTGTGATCAAGCAGTATCATTGGAGGAAATTTAAACTTTCCTCCGATGATATTGCTTAATCACACGAGTGGTTAACTACGTTTTATGAAACTGGGCCATAGTGACGGTATTTTTGACTAAGGTTACTGTATTTAGAAGTTTAAGGTTACCGTATTCATTTCCGCGGCTGTCGTCCCCCTAATTAAAAAGGACGCGATGAAGATGCCATGAAACAGTAAAAAGAAAAAGGATAGATACATAACAAGTTACGGTTGCTAGGGAGTTTATGAATGAAATTGATTAACCCTAAATTAAAAGAGATAGAAAGTTGGCGCTACCTTCTCAATACAGTAACCTTATTTTTGACGCGTTTTACACGCTATCTGGTGTTTCAGATGTTAACTACTAGAATTTTAAATTGGGCGCGTTTTATTGGCACCATTCTGATTCCGGAATGATCAATTAGGTTCAAACAGTCATAAAAGTGACAAATACCGGTGAAATGAAAAGTGTTTCTTAATATTGTCATCAATTGGTACCAGCTCCTCCCCATCATCCAGGATATATCTGCTACAATAAATTTGTTAAAGATTGTCACGGGTAGGGGCAGCGCCCGCTCTAGCGTTCACGTCACCTCGGACAAAAAGACAAATTGCCGCCCCTTAGACATATTGTAACGATTTTAAAGGTTCTATTAGTTTTTATTTTAAAACAAAACACGAAACAGTTAATAACTAATTTATTAAATAAAGCAACTAATTAACACTAACATTTAACACTAGAAAATTTACAAAACTTAATCCTAATTTATGTTAACAGCCGAGCGAAAGTTTATGACGCGACTTTAACGCCGAACTTCCCAACGATCAATCCATTCGAACTGGCCCACTCCCGGCCGCGTGCATTTTTATATGACGGGGTTGTTTATCTCGAACATTCTGGAGGCGACCCACTGTCTGGTCTAGTTTATTCCGCCGTCAGAATTCTCTGGGCTGTCACCTAAGGTGCGTCGACTAGACGGCAGTGACGCAAGAGACAATTTGGCGCCGGCTGGTGTCGACGAATTATTACAATATGTACTTTTTAAAAATATATAGGTATCTGCATTAGTATTTTGTAAATCAGCCTACTAGACCGTTTTTTTTATAGAAAGCACGTTATTTATAGATGCACTTACCTTTAAAAAATAACAAGTCACACTGAACTATATATCAAACGTTTTTCTTTAAAGTCAAACACCTTCTGTATAATATAAACTTTCGCTTTTTATCACACCGACGCGACGCGACGTATTAGCAAGAATTAATTAGCTTTGTGTAACGAAACCGCGCTTTTATAATTTGAGGTAATAAACAAGTCAATGCATGATATTTCGTCCTATTCCTGTTTCAAACAAGTTCATGCAGCTCCTTGCACTGCCTACATGCTGTTTTATTCGGTGCGCCCTTTTTTTTAAATTTAATTAAAATATTCTTTTTAGCTTTTATGCAAATAAATGGCAATAAATGGCAAAGCCAAAGAAAAAAATCGACAAGTAATTATATATTTCGATTAATTAGGTATTTAACTTGTTAATGTTTGGCACATTCACAGCTAAAATGCCGCCCTTTAGATTTGCCGCCCCGGACAAATGTCCGGATTGTCCGCCCCTAGAGCGGGCGCTGGTAGGGGTATTTTTTTCTGTCCTTTTGCAAAATTTAAATTTCAGCACCAACTTGTCTTGTCGATTCTACTTGTTCTAGATCGACTAGGACATTTGCTGTGACATTTGCAATAAAATACACCCATTATTTTTAATGGTCGTATTTCCCAATGTATTTCTTATGACCGTTTCCTATCTTGAACTCTCTGATCCCTGATCCAGGCTTTTATTGTCGTGTACGCTGTTCGTGCATTCTTCGTGTACATCTCCCTGTACGATTTGGTACTCTCATGTGTGAAATATCCTTTTCGCGCTTGGTTAATTAATCAGCCCTTGGAAGCAGCTACAAAGACCGGCCAAAGGTGTTGCCGCAGATTTGCTGACTTCGCTCCAGTCGACGTTTGACAGGCATACCAAAAATTGACAAACAACTCTCAACTTTCTGAACACTTTGGAGGCCGTGAGTTTGTACCATTATTTTAGCTCTGTTCCAACCACGCTTTGTGACGGTTTCGAAACCGTCATAATCAGTTGCCCACCGAAATAATGATTTTGACAACTTTGTCAAGTGTAAAGCTTTGATGAGTACATGCTTGGGACGGTTTCGAAACCGTTGTTTTAGTCGAATAGTCCAGTCAACGAAGGGGTTGTAGAGGACATGGAGGGGGGAGAATTTTTCTCTTCAGGAATGTGTTAGGGGTAGTTAAGAGGTAAAGATACTAAAAGGACATGGAGGGGGGAGAATTTTTCTCTTCAGGAATGTGTTAGGGGTAGTTAAGAGGTAAAGATACTAAAAGTTCCCACTTCAGGGTGGGAGGGGGAGGGGAGCTTTTTCTTTTCGGTTTTTCGCTTATAACTCGGAAACTGGTGCGTCGTACGAAAAAAGTATTCATTACAAAATTAATGATATTCATTTTCTTCCTATGTGTTATAATTTCCGAAATATTCGCCAGCGAAAATCGATAATTTTCGAAAAGCTTTTTTTCGCCTCACGTTTTTCGTTAATCTTGTTCTTCTAATTCTTCAGTGTACAGTTTTCTTGAGAAATCACGAAATTTAGCAGAAAACTTCAAATTGCTGTAACTTTTGACCTGTTGAAGATAAATTAGGAAATATAAATATGTTTTTTGAAGGACACTTAATGCTCTACAACTTTCTTTTTGACGACTAATCTGTAAAACAAAAGGTTGAGGAATTAGAAGGACAAGATTGACGAAAAACGTGAGGCAGCGAAAATTATCGATTTTCGCTGGCGAATATCTCGGAAACTATAACACATAAGAAGAAAATGAATATCAACATTTTTGTAGGAAATTTAATTATCTATAATTTTGTAATGAATATTTTTTTCGTACTACTCACAGTTTCCGAGTTATAAGCGAGAAACTGAAAAAAGGGAGCTTCCCCTCCCCCTCCCACCCTGAAGCGGCAGGGGTAGGGATGGGGACTTTTACCTCCTAACTACCCCGAACACATTCCTGAAGAGAATTCTCCCCCCCTCCGTGTCCTCTACAACCCCCTTTTGGGAATTCATTGACTGGACTAGAAGTGCATTTGACAACCGTTGTCGCATATGTTTGATCAATGTGACGTTATGTAACTTCATTGTATTTTTCTTTTAATTAAAGTATTTGTTAATTTAGCTGTTGTGTTTTATGCGTATACTTTCAGCGTACAAGTGAGTAAGATAAAATCTCCTGGTTATTGCGAATGATCATCTGCAGAACCGAGACGGCCAAGTTGTTACGGGTACTTAGTTCACCCTGGCGCCTTTTATTAACATCAAATTACCCACCCCATCCTTCACTGTTGCTAGTCGAGGGGAAAGCTGGTGACAGAAACAGCACAGACTTGTTACTGATCAGAGTAAATAAACAGGAGTATCTCATATAGAGTTTTGTGGTAGCATAGTATCGAGATTTGGGCAATTATTACTATTGATTCTTCCAGTCAAAACGGTGGCATGTTGCGTAAACTCTTCTGAGTAAGCTTCAAAATAGATGAATCTGAGTATAATTCAATATAATGAGTAATCCCAATTAATCGCACAATTAACTTGATCGAGTAGTTAAACTACGTTTTATGAAACTGGGCCTTAGCTGAGTACGGTGGGCGTTAATGGGTTAATTAATTACTTTCTATTTCGGATATTTCTTAGAATATACTTTGCATAATGGCATATTTCAGTTTGTTTATTAAAAATTTCCTGCCACACATATTTTATTTAAATTCATTCGTTTACTTTAAAATTACATAATTGTTTTAAAAGAAATAAATGCTTCTGCAACACAAATCAGGAAAAGGACGTTAACATAAGCGACGAAGTAAATAATCCGATTAAATGTAGTAATATGAACTTTGATGTTTAAGTAATATTATATGTGCCTATGTAAAATGTAGTATTTTTATCTGACGATAAAGGGAGGTTTATTAAAGAAGTTCACTTTATATTTGAAACTGTCCAATTGGGTTCAGTTTCAATTAAAATTTTTGAAAACGTAATTGATCAAAAAGACAAATATCGCAATGATGTTCAGACAATTACATTTAATTTCGACGAGCTCCGTTTAAATCAACTCCGCAAGTGACCCGAACACCGAAACTATCCGCCGATAATTTTCCAATTTCCGTAAATTAGTCTGCGGCGTCGAACACGGCGAAACTCTCTGCAAATTTATTCGGACGGGCGTTTTTCAGAATTCGCGGAATTCGCGTCGGGTATGTCGTAATTAAAGCAGATCTTCGCTCGGCCACAGTCAAATTCATTATTTGACGTCGGCACAGAGTTTCCCTGTTCTCTGTTTACTTTGGCGGAAAATGAAAAGTACCTGCGAACGACGCGGTCGGCGGTCGCCGAAGGCGAATTTCACAGCCACCCGCCGTGGTTTGTTAATAAATACTCCGAGTTTCGCTTAAGAAATGCGTAATAATGCCGGCGTTCTTTCAGATTAGGGTTTAAACCTTAATTTGGGGAGATTATTTTTAATGAAACGTGCAAGGATCTCTTTCTTAATCGGTTTCTTTCTCTTTGGATTACGAGGGTCGCTTTTAAAGTGAGAAAAAAGTTATTTTCACTACTTGCTACACCTTTCGTTTCATTTCTTACTCATTCCAGTCAATTTAACAACCAGACGTTCCCGTCATTATAGGGCTCTTCCACCTTTTTTTTTACAACATGTATTATCAAATCCTACACCATATCATCGACTTTTCAATTTGGTAGTTCATATTTATCAGTCTGGTGAAATAGAAGGAATAGTTTTGAAATGGCCTAAAAACGTGCACAATTTGTAACTGGCATACATATATAATTAAGACAATAACACTTTCATTTATTGTTTGTGTAACATTTCAAATTCGTTATCCCCAACTTTGTTGGCTTGGAGATTACCAATACAACGTATCCCCTGTAGATAACAAATAATTAATTCACCTATGCGGGAGTAAGTTGAAAGATATTAGCGGTTTGAATTTCCATAATAATTGCCGGATTGTTTGCCTTGGATTGCCTGATTGTATACACTGCGTACCAGATTAAACCCAATTATGCATGTGCCGTTAATGCCGGTAAACATCCGCCGCTGCAAAAAGCTCTACGCTGCAACTGGAAAATGCGTCCTGCGGAGCTTCGAATTGAAACTTTTGTTGGTTTTCGAATAGTTCGGGTAGTTTCGGTGTCTGTTTGCGTTCCGTTAACTTTTAAATGGAAATTACTGCCTTAAATTCTTGAGTCATCACATCACAAATTCCATTAAACTATTTTTGCTGGTTATACGCTTGCATATTATCTGTTCTATAGTATCTAACTTTTATTATTTATTTTTTTTTAATATTTAATAATTTATTCTTTTGTACTAAAGTATTTGTACATATTTGCTTTTCGGCTCTTCAATAATGTTTTAGGTAATTCCTAGAGGACACATTAGGAGAATATAGGGCCATTCAATTATCATGTTCCAAATTATGCGATCTGAATTCACTTACCCGGAACAATTTACTGTCAAAATGTCTCTTAAAGGCTCATTTGATTTGCATAAAGTACTATGGTAACTGTTTATTCAAATGAAAGTAACTTCACAAGGCGTGGTTCTGTCTATTTCCTCGCAACTTATGCCAGCATATTTCGTTTTTTGTTCATTTATTTTTAGCCACGTGGTTTTTATGTATAGGTACATTTTTTCATCTTCTTTAACTTTCAGTTTTAACTACTGTTTTTCTCAGTTTTGTAAGAAATCAACAATTTGTAAATTATTAAGTTCATTATGGGCCAGTTGTACAAAGTAGGTTTAAACTGACGCTCAACTGAACCAGGTTCAAAGTAAACAAATTCGCATAGGATTTTAATAACATATGGCAATTAAAGCATTCATAAATAAAATTTGATGCGATTTTGTTCACTTTGAACCTGGTTCAGTTGAGCGTCAGTTTAAACCTCCTTTGTACAACTCGCCCTATGTAAGTTAAATTCGATACAACGTCGCCTACGCCACCGCGGAAAACACATCCGCCTTAAAATTATGTAATCAAATGACTTGCTTTTTCAAAGTCTTTGCCGTCATGAGTCACGACTGACCTTTGCAATAAAACTACACTCGGAAAGTATCAGCTGTATTACGTCAAAAGTGACTCATTAAAGAGTTCGGCATTATGCAAGTATAATCAAACATGACTAAGGTCCGTATTCATAAACAAAACTTACGCTATGCGTTCCCTAAAAAATTGCGAATATGTGTTTAATGCCTGGTTGCACCAACTTTTTAAGCAGAGCTTAAATTTAAGTGGTGTTTAGACTATGACATTATCGATAGATTTAACAAAATGTTAGTCACATTCTAATTGATACTTAAGTTGAAGTTTAAATGTCAATCAGAATGTATTTGGCATTATACTGACCATACGTGAATGTCACATTCTAAACATAACTTAAATTTAAGCTCTGCTTAAAAAGTTGGTGCAACCGGGCATAAGTACTGCAAAGATTTCCTTTACAGAAAGTAATTTATAAACTGTACTTAAACACTTGTTAGTTGTGCGTCCGCTACACCTTGAAATGTGTACAGTTCTTGAATAATTAGCCCATTATTATCAAACTCATAACCTAAGTTTTGTTTATGAATACGGGCGTAAGAGTGTACTACTTAGGAAAACCACGATGACTCATAGGGCAAGTTTTCTACATGCAAAGTTTTTCGTAATCGGACTTTCCGGTATAAATCGTATAAAAGACGACTGGATTTCATGCAGAGGTATCACATAACCAAAAGTCCGAAGACATAATTAGTATTCACCGAATATCATAGTGTGTGGTCAAAATTCGAGAGTCCGTCCGCCTCTCTGTATTCAGTACCATGGTTTGGGTGAGAAAGCATTAATTCATTTTCCAATTAGTTATGTTATTAGAAACTAACAACTGTTTTATTTGATTTGCTAAATGTTGTTTCTTCTCGTTATAAGGTTAAGTATTTTAGATTTGTTTTGCATTCTGTCGTACGATATCGTAGTCTTCAAATACATTCAAATTTTACATTGGTCTAAACTCTAAATTATGCTCTTTAATAATTTAACTGAATTTTTATATATATTTATTTTTGTTCTTTCTTAAAATTGTCTTAAATGTTACATGACTTTGAGTTATTGTTTATTGTTTACAATTTCGCTTTATGCCAAATTACTAGTGTAGTGGCGGGCAAGGGCTGAAATCTCATTGCATATAAAACGGGCATTTGAGAACTATTCCTGGCTAGCTAAAGCTCAAACCAGACATGTTCAAACAAGGAAATTACTACTCGGGTCCTTTATATGGTTTGATTAAAATTTTGATAAAAGAGTGAGGAGAAGTGAAAATTGTTGATTGTTTCTATGTAATTTATTTTGTAAAGTTTGAATTAAGACATATAGAACTTGAGCATAAATTAATAGAATTTCTCTCTCACTCTCATTGTGATATCTAGAGGAGCATAGTGTCTCGACGAGGCATTGTAAAATTGATACATTTGAAAGTAAAGGATAATTTCCCCCTCTTTTATCATTTTTAACCATTCGTCCCTCACTCACATTTTTCATAAATTGGCACTGGCAAAATAAAATTGCAAATTTTACACTATTTTGGTTCTTGTGACTTTTTCGCACTATTTTTTTATGTGCAGGGTGTTCTAAAAAGAGGAACTGAAATTATAAGAGTATTCCCTGCATAAAAACAAAAAAAAAATCAGATAAGTAAGTACGAACAATTTTTCCTTAAGAAAATTGCAAACTTTTTAACGTCAATAGTTTTTTATTTTCAAAGAATTTGAGTGGGGTAACTTTAGGGATTCCTATTTCTTTGAGGGTGACTTTTCCAAGTCTACTAAATGGAACATTTTTTTTTAAATTTTGATTCTCTTGCAATTTAGGCGTTTATTTTTGAGACATCAAATTTCATTTATTTTTGTTCTTCAATATTTTCAATTTAGTAATAAATAATATTGATGAAGGGCTCCATGATATTTGTAGGCAAAATTTTTACAAATGAGACTGATATGTCTTGCTACAATAGATTCATTATTTGCAAGTAATAAATATATTGTAGCAAGACATTATTTATTGTTTGGAAATAATAAATATATTGTAGCAAGACATATCAGTCTCATTTATACTAATAAATAATGTAATGTTATGTTTCCTGCGATTAGGTTTAGATTTGATATTTTTTATAGACCGTTTTTAGTTTTTATATTATCACTAAAAAAAATTGTGCAAAATTTTAGTTTAATCATATGTTTGCTAATAATATCTAGTACATTTTTCTTGAGTTTCTGTGATTTCTCACTTTTAAAAATGTGCACCAGTGTTTTTGAATCTCTGGGTCGCGGTGACATACTTAGAAGCGGTATCGGATGAAGTCCTGCAGAGGTCCTTAGGCAATGCAAGTCTCGACCCCCCTTTATCCTCCCCGTCTTCCAAAACCAGACATTTTCCTTTAATCATTTAAATTTAATTTCTACGTAAGCAGTTTTTAAGTTACTAACACTATATCAAAATAGAATAAAAAAACAGGGTGTCAATTTAATTGCGGGGGCGTTTTCAGTATTGTGCATAAAACAAATTCACAAGAAAAATTCCTCGTCAGGGAAAATGTTAAGAAAGTAAGTCACATACAATAATATGAAAATAATATCCCGGAATCATTGAGACGTTAGATGGCGCTTGGGATTTAACAATATTAATAATAATAAGCCACTGGTTTACACAAAAAATGTAATAATTTAATAATTCATATAATTAAACTAGATTATTATTATTATTATTTGAGAGGTCCTTTACTTTTCACTGTATTTATTTCTTAAATATCTATGATAATTATACAGGTTCAAGTTTATACAGTTTTAAGAAGAAATGCGCAAGCATCTATTTCGGAATCAGATTTCTATGATGTAATTTTTTTTACAATTATCTATTATCCTTGGCCTGTCAATTTATCTTTTCTTTTAAGAAGCGGCATACACATCACAGAATGAATTAGATGAATTAGATTTAGATTTAATTATTTAATTTTGTTAGATTTAGGCATGTCTTACAAATACAATATCTTTACAAATACAATATCTTTACAAATACAATATCTTATCAAGGTAAGAGTAGGAGTAGATTATTCTACCACTGAATCTCGCCTTGTGATTGCAAAAATTTTGTTTTCGTTACTTTGTTATATTCTTTTTTCGTTATCTTTATTATATCGTTGCGAGAACACAATAATGGTACGTTGTTCATTATTATCCATAATAGATCACTTTAAATAAGTGTGGATAAAAGTCCACTGGTGGATAATAATAAATAATATACCATAGCAACCAGTAGGTATGACAAAGCCTGTCACATTTCATTTTACGAATACGAATATTTTTTAATTAAATTTCGCTCATTCTGATTCCATAAATGTGGTGATTGTGGATAAAACGTTGTATTGCATGCGTGTTTTAGATGCATTTTATCCACTTAAGAAAATGCTATATAAAATGCTTATACATTACATAACTATTATTATCATTTTTCATGGATACACATTTGCAAACTCTAGGCCATTCCTGAAGAAGCTGTAACCGATACGCCGAAACGTCGAGATGCAAAAGGTAATGAGAAGAGAAGGAGTTACGAATTTGTATTATATTTTATTTAAACTCTTTTCTTTAAACTAGACTTACCTACTTATAAATAAAATTAAAATAAAATAAACAGAATAATAATTACGAAATAAAAAAAAAGTTAATATGAAAATACTAAGTAAAAAACGGCAAAATTAAATTAAAAAGGCAGACGCAACATTAAATACAAAAAAAAAACGCTTAGAAAATTGGAGAAAGAAAGAAATAATTTACGTTGAAAACTGTGACGTATGAAGTAATAGTCAGCAAAAAAAGATTAATTATTAATTAAAAATAAATAACTAAAAAATTAAATAAGTTACTAAAAATGTACTAAATAAGTAATTAAAAAATTAAATAAATAACTAAAAAATAATAAATATAATAAAATGTTCATTTCCTTTTAATTCTAAACTTCTGAACCGCAAATTCTGAAACTCGGTTTGAGTTTAGAATGAGTCAAATGATGGCGGCCTTTCATTTACGCGAAATATGATGAAATAGATATCGTATCATTTGCTTGTCGTAGCCACATAGTCCTTAAAAGAAATCTTAATCAATATTTGATGCAATAGATATTCTGTTGTACGGTAAATAAACAGGAACTTGTCTAATAAGACCCAAAGCCTGTAATTTTTTTTTTACTATGGTAACAATAGTAAAATTAGTAAGCGCTGATAACACAAGTATCGATGCACGCAGTACTTCTATAACTTTTCTTTCTGGGCGATTCACTTTTTTCTTTCTCATTAAAAATATAAGCTACTATCACGTACTAAAAAGCTCTAATAATTTAGACATTTATTTCATGACAGCCAGGATGACAGTTTGATCCTGATTGTGATCGAATTCAAAATATGAACCAGCCTCTAAAATGAGCTTTACTTTTGTTAAACTATATTTTTGATTATCCAGTTGTTTATAAATTTTTATATTTTAAATCACTATCGAAATACTTGCAGATATTTCTAATTAACAATATGTGACAGTTAATTTTTTATTAATTATTATTGTGAGATTTACAAGCATTATTTAATTTTAGTATTTCTTAAGTAACTACTAAATCATTTAACGACTTGCGTCAGTAAAATTCGATGATACACGATCCAAATCATAACGATTTGAATTATGTATGTACTCGTAATAGTCCACCCAACATATTCGATTTTGTATTAAACTAAAAGCTTCGCTTCGTATTTACTATTAAAAATTTATCGGCGACTGCTTTATTTCTAGACTGAGCCGAGAGAAACGAAAGCATTAAACATTCAGACGTATCTAAAAGTTTCTCTATTCAATTAATAATTATTCTTCCATTAGGTCAGATAAGGTTTTTCGCTGGGTACTTACAGATGCTGAGATAATATTGTGTTCCAACTTCGTAAGGTTCCCAAACGATGCCTTTATACCTCGTCTTTTCACGCATCGTTCCATAATCGGGAATTTCCTTCTGTTGACCCGGGCCGTTCGGATCACCGCTTTTCGCGAAGTTACTGAAGAAGTTCAGGACAGCCTCTGCGACGCCCATGTCCTGTCGGGAGAAGTTTTGTGGGAAGAACGGCATTCCTCCAACGAGGGGTGCTCCGAAGATATACGTGAGGTCTTCACCACGAACACTCCCCAATCTCTGCAGAAAAATCACGTTTGTATTCACGTTGCTTTCGGAGATTCTACATACCTGAGGGTAATCACTATCTTTAGTCTGATAACCGAAATGAAAGAAATAAGTCTTAGCACCTCTACGCGCGTGCAAATAACCGACTCTAATTAAAGGCGACACTGTGTGTCCATCACTGAGCGCCTCCATGGTCGAATCACGAATGTTTATGGGATGTTGGATGGGCTTATCCCAGTCCGTGTATTCATTCCGAACGGCCGAGAAAATCTCGTTTAAATGGTACACGTACGCGTTTCGAATGTATGTCCTTAAGACCCTGTTTCTTTGGTCCTCCTCGAAACCGTACTGTATATCGGCCGCGTTAAAGTCATTGTAGCTTTCGGTTGTTGTCGCGCCTAACATCACTTCACATCTAATGAAGTTCTCACTGGCGTGTTCCATGGCGAAAGCTGGATCTGGAGTATCTGGGTCCACGGGAAGTGAAGGGGCTATCCTAGGCATGAAGCGTACCGTTTCGAGGTGGGCTTCTAGAAGTGCTTGAAGAGGTCTAAGAGAAAAAAGAAACTGTATAATACAAGAACAATTTCTAGTTGCAAATGAAGCATAAGGAAGCCGATGTATAAAGTATAATCTCTAATGAGCTACCAGTAACTATGGAATTGAACTGAATGAATGAGAATTTAGATAGATCTAAATTGCTTAATTGAATTGAGATGAAGAAAATCTGAGTAAGTAGAAAAATTGAGGGAACTTCATTACCTCGACATTATACATATCTTGGTATAAAAAAATCAAATCAATTTTGAATGTTTTATTTATAAATAAATGTTATTGGAACAAAATTCCCTTTCGAATAAATTTCGATTCGAACAAATGATTACAAACTATCCGATTCCCAACGCTAAGTTTCCAGATCTATTTCACGCTCCCGACAACAATTAACTGCACAATCCAATTAATATTATAATTAAATCGAGACATTTAACGGGGCAATTCGATTTAAACTGAGCCAAATTCAGTTCATCACCTTCAATCTCGTGAATGCCTGCTACACAATACCTGTAATCCACTCACGGAGTTCTTGCCCCTTCTAAGCTTGCATAAACTTAGTACTTAGGCACGCTAAAGCGATTACGGAATGTGTATTCCTGAGGACCTACCCACCTAGATCGAAGACAAGACGCTATATCCTCGTCGTCCGGCGAAGAAGAGGAGAGGCAACCCGTTTGTTGGCCTACGCTCACCCTGATGCTGTCGGCGTTGTGGATCGTTGCCCAAGGACTTAGGGCTGTTCCGCTAAGTAAAACGACTCTATGAAACAGACCTAAAAAATTGAAAGGACAATAATTTCGAAGATGTGAAGTATGTACGAGTATATGAAATAATTTCATTTAAAATATGGATTATACTATGTGGGGTACATCTGAAGTGTTCAATTTTTTTTTAATTCAAAGTCCATAATTAGGTATAATATTTAATTAAAATTAATAAGAAGAGCACTTTCTAATTTGATACTCCTAACTTTTTAATTTGCCTACCGGTTTCGATATAAAATCTCCATCGTCATAATATGAAATTTTGAAAATACTTTCATTGGACAGGAGAAGGAGAAATACTGTCTAAATTGTATTTAGTTGGTAATATTTTGTATTCTAGAAACTTGTATTCATTACTTGTCCCAATTGGGTTTATTATGTTGATGAGTTCATCCGATTAAATGGGGTAATTTTTTTGCAAAAGTTCATTGACCTATCCAAGACGAGCGATATTGATATTCTCAAGTAAATTTGGTAACTCTAAAGTTCTACAAACTAAAACAGCAACTCAGGACATAATGAGTTAGGCTTCATCCTGTCTGCCAAGCAGCAAACTTCCTTTGATGTATTTTTCCATTCATCCTTGTTAACCTGTTTCACAGCGGGTGGATAATAATTTACCTTTGGAAGACGGCGAGACGAAGAGCAAGTTGACTAGGGAAGCGCCCGTATCGTGACCTAATAAGGTCACTCTGGAAGGATCTCCCCCGAACGCCCCTATGTTAATCTTAATCCAGTGGAGTGCGGCGGCGATATCTTTGATTGCCAAGTTTCCCCCAGATGTATCTGTTTTGTCGAAGGATGGTTTGGTTCTTAGGAAGCCTGAAACAGGAAAAAAAAAACACAAGTGAAACCTCGAGCAAAGAAGACCCCCTCCCGACTTCTTTTTAAACAAAAATTAAGTTAAAAAGCAATCTGTAGTTTGATCCACGTTTTACCAAAATTCTAGTTATGATCAGTATGCACAATAACTTAGACATAATGTGCTTTTGAGTTGGTAAAATTTTTCTTCGAAACTAAAACTACAACTAGGAAATGTTCAAAACTAATTTAAAATCAGTTCACATCCGCCGTAGTAATTCGCGATAACTTTTTGTTCCCGGATTCCGACGAGCAAACACGGCACGAAATCCGTGTCAAAAACTAATTACGTCTTCAACTCCGTTTCAAATTAATTAATGATACGAGAGCTAGGATTACGCGAGACATCCAATTACCATTGTTAGAAGCTGCAATAGATATTAATCGATGCTAAAGCCACTTACGCCAGACTTCTTTGACGACGCCACCGAACTTTAAGGCCATTAATGAAAGTTTCTGCCCTGAAAAATTATTAGGGATGCAGGCGAGTAAGATAAATTAATTTTCGATGAAGGCCCCCTCAACTTTTCGGACGAAGAAACTTATAATTGGATGATCGATTTATGATAAATCTTCGCGCAAATGCTTTTCGAGTTTTTTGTAATTAAGAAAGTTTCTTTTTTAATTTAAACACGGTATTAAAAAAAAATTCAGTAATATAGTTTAAGGGCTACTCATCATAAATGAATACTCGCAAAATAACAAGCTCAATAAAAATACTCAAGAAAAAGTACGGTAACGAAGCTGTTGAATTATTTCCAAAAATATATACATATATATTTCAATTAAATTAATTTTTGCAACTGAATCGATACGATTCGACACAATTTATGGACGGACGTGTTGCAGTACATTTGCCTGTGCAATAGTTTTAATTAAAATTGTGTCATTTTAATAAAGCCGGAACTGAGGCATTGAACACATCGTTCAAATGGCGATATAAATTCGGATGAAACGCGGTTCGATTTGGTCAGCGTTTATAATCACAGAATATAAATTAAATGGGCCAAATATATGTAGATTATTTATTAGAAATGAGAAGACCAATTAGAATTATATTGGAATTATTATACAGGGTCCGAGTCCCACGTGATCACCCAAGTTAGGCAACCAAACTTACACTAAAATAAAAATAAAATACCCCAACTATAATAACAGGATAATCAGTGGCGTAACGGAATTGATTTTGTCAGAATATGTAACCAAATGTTTTTTAGCATAAACAATTCGCGGAATATTTCTGTTCTTGTGGCAATCGGCACCATTCTGAATCGCCTTGCATCGGCAAGTTAAGGAAATTCTGCTTCTTCAGCAAGTGGAGGAGAATTGTGATTCGACTTACGTGGATGCACTAAAAAGGCAATAAAGATGGCACCCTCTGGCGGTGGCTATTTAGTTTCGTTTTAATTTTAAATTTAAGTAAGACGTAAACAAGTCTTCGAAAATTAAAGGTGTGCTAAATTTTGGAGTAAAGAGTAAACAGACTCGACGTTTGGTAAACTAAAATCACTTTGCCTAAAATTCAGAACTTAATAGAAGCTTTAAATGTTGTACAGAATGTCATTTCTTCTCAGTTCAGATTAATTTTAATTGTGTTTGATTTTGAGTGTATGTATTGAAACCCGAATTCTTAATAAGAATTAAAGAAGGATGAAGAGTTTAACCTGTAATAGTCAAAGTTGTGTTTGTATATTGCGCAAAATAGAGAATACCTTTGAATTATTGTTCTTAGGGCGAGTTTCATAATGAAATTTAAAGGAGACTTTAAATACAAAGTCACTTTCAGATGTCAAAACGAACATGAAAACACATTTGTTTACACATCAGAATGTTAAAGTCTCCTTTAAATTTCATTATGAAACTGGCCCTAAGAGGAACAGTTTCAAGTGTCCAGAATACCTCTTAAAAACGCCTACGAAAGTGAGTAAGTGAGTGAGTGAAAATAATAAAAACACAGCAGAAAAATATTTTGGTATTTTTTAATTCATACACAAATCCAATAACATATTAAGCGGTAGGCAGAATGTAAATAAAATATATTATTTTCAATTTGACTACATATAAATGTTCGCTTGTTAATCAATTAAAAATAAAATCATTTTACGTTTTATACATTCGTTTGTATTGTATTGTAAACATATTACTTTTTTTTAAATATCATACTTGTAACACAAATTAAAAAGCTTCAATTGAAAAGTTGTTACATATAATCTCGAAGTAAAAACAAATAATAAATAAACACGTCCATTCTGTGAGCTTTAAAATTTTTTTAGAATACATGAAATCATGCCTCTAAATCGTTGATTAGTAAAAATTGGCGTCGTGTTATACATCACTGCAACTGACACCGCGTCGTTAATCAAATATGCTTTTAATTACTATCAATAACAAATTTGTTCGACACGTTCGCTGTGACAGCAGAATCAGTCACGATTCGTCCTGTGAAACTGATATCCTTTCCGCCATATCGAATTTTCATTTAGGATTGCGACGCAGCGGTGCAGAAAGGAGCGGCGTAATAACAGCAAAATTAATGAAAAATTTATACAGCCACTGAAATGCTGTGTTTATTTAGTTATTTTGTTATAATAACTATATATTTATTTGCTCATCAAAACAGAAAAATGTTTCGTTTTTACGGATTAAAAAATAATATTTGCGAAATTGTAGAAATTAATGATTCTATCCATAATTAAAAACGTAAAATTACCCTCAAACAAACAAAAAAAACTGTACTGTCCAACAAATGAAGTGGACCAACTAAATCATTTCGAATGAATTGGTATGTGGCGTGACCTGATATGAATGCAAACTAACAAACAAGCTGCTATCTTGTGAGCTATTGCATAACTGTGATTACAAGCTCATAAAATTGTCACAGCAAAGCAAAACCATCCTATTCAATTAAAAGGGTCGATCTATAGCAACCGTAAAGATCTGTAAGCCTGTAAGTCGATTATTAAAAGGTGGAATTTTGAAGTTCTCAGTATGATGCGATTTCTTGTAAGTCTCTAAGATAATACCACAGAGGCTTACGAGTAATCCTAGAGGCCTAGGAGAAATCATATCTTACACAGAACTTTAAAACTCCATATTTTAATAATTGAGGTACAGGTTTACAGATCTTACGGTTGCTACAGATACGAGCAGAATCGACACAAAAATTAAAGTTTTGTTGAAGTTTGAATTTCTGCTCTGATATTTTTTTTTATTTGACAAATGAAACAAAAATGTTTATTTGGACAGATACTCAAACTTCAACAACATTCCTGTCGAAGTAAAACAAGGACCATCAACGATTCTTCAATACAAAAATGACTTCTTGTGCAGATCAAAAAGCTGATATAAAAGTTTCCCGGCTAATAGAGCTATCTTTTATTATCATAAGACAGATAGGTACTAATTTATTTGTTTTTCAACAGTCATTGAGGATTTTTCACATTCCAAAGGAAAAGCAAATTAAAAATTAATGTTGGTCAAAAGAGAACGTGTCTAAAATTTGCTTTTGTATTTTTTCGCGTTTCAGTAAAACCAATAGCAACGAAGAAAACTTGATCACAAGGTATTAGCAAACTTGACTTTTTTTCTTTTAACTCTACGACAAATGAGAATTTTGTAACTGTCTGTGTTGGAATTGCTTTCATGTTATTACTTAATTTAATAAGACCAAATTGCTCTTTAATACTCAAGTGTCCTGTTAGTAATCCTGTGATGTCCTTGAGTTGTACCCTGCTCAGGTCTACTTATCCAGTATCTATTACATTCCTCGCTTATCCAGTCATTGAAAAACCTCCGAATAGCGGTCTTAGTTACACCTAGGGCAGGTTCAGGATCAAGATATATCATACCCGCATCCTGCCTGGCTAGGTCATCGGCCCGTTCGTTGCTGATAATCCCCTGATGGCCTGGAACCCACACCAGCGTAATGCAGTTGTGCTTCACACCAGTTTGGATGAAATATTTGAGCTTAATAAATCCTTCAAAGCCGCCAGGCTATTGGCTAGAATGAAAATTCACTTATTGGTGTAAGCCCTCCTAATGTTTTCCTGTGTACATTGTAATACATATAGCGAACAGAAATATACTGTTTGAAAAACAGAGGCATATTGGCCCAACGGGATACATAACTTCTCCTTTAATCTATCCGTATATTCCAAACCCAGCACGGTTCTGGAGACGTCCGTATATCAGATCAAACTGCCAGGAGAAATGTCTTGTTCAGATTTACGGTGCCCAGCAGGTTCATTAATTTTTACCTTGATGAGCCAGTTTACGTTGCCTTTGGGAGACATACACTCCTTACGCTGCCAACGATACTAGTGTGACCCGTACTCATGTTATATGGATGATGTAAAGTTTGCAGTCTGTGAAGTCCTCGTCTTGCCTCTCCTACTATTACAAAGGGAGAAACGTCTAGAAGGGTCTCCATTGTAGCTGGGCGTTGTACACATCGCCCTCGTTATGCCTAGACCGGCAAGTCTTTGTACTTTGCTCAATCTAAGAGTGGTGGTTTTCTACTTGACCTTGGGCCACCAAACCGAAGCCACATAAGTCATTGTGGGTCTGATCATTCTGATATATAACCGATGCACCATACCTGGTGTTAGGCCCCATGTTCTGTCTGGCCTCCGCTAGAGTGGTCACCGATCGCCTGACTATTTTATCTAATTGTAAGTGTTGGTTCCAGGTAAGTTCGGAGTCAAAAATTACTACAAAAGCTATTTTACTTCCCCCGACTAGACTATCTCATTTGCACAAAGACGTAGAGGGCTTAAACCTTCTAGGTGCCGCCTTCGCGTGAATGGTACAAAGATGGTGATATAACATTGCTTACAAAACTAATGAAGACGTTTGCAAAAGATGTAAGACATACATTTCTAGCAGTAGTGAAAAATGGAAAAAATAATTTAAAATGAAATACCAAAAAATCACATGAACTAAATGTTTCTACTTATCAAGAGGAAACTGGGCAAGTTGCGTACAAAGGATGACAGACAATAATTGGATTCTAAGGATTACCCGAGCGAAGATCAATGGAAAATAAAGAGGAAGAAAGCAAATCAACTGAATAAAAGACATAAAAAGAATTGTTAGACGTGCTGACATGAAAAGTCACTGGAATGAATGGAAGATTTTTGGAAGCACGTTTTTATCCAACGCAACGATGGATGGGCCTTCAATTTCCGTTTCATTAGTATTCTTTCCTGCTTGATACGCTTTTCTTGTTTCTCTAATTTCTTTCATTTTATTTATTTATCAAAAAACACCTCGATTATCTTTTCTCTAATAAAAGTTATGGTGTTATTTCCTTACTAAACGCAAATTCGTATGTAATATTTTCATCATTTCTAGTTCAGTCATGCACTTACCCTCGGATGACTGACTTCGTACCGTAACATGAAAGACGAGGTGGGATCATAATTGACCCCCATTTTCGTACACTTAATAAAATTGCCAAAACTGTTTGAAAGCATTTATTATGCATTTTATAATATTTAGGTGCATATAACGAATACTTAAAAACATTTTCAAAAAAGTTCAATTATTTTAGAAAGAATCATTCGTATTCTTGCTTACACAAACATTACAAGTAATTGCTGTTTTTGTAACGGAATGTTTCTTACAAATAAAATTATTACATTTGTCACACTTTATCCTATATTTACTGTCTGATGAACGTGGGCAAACCCTACAGCGCCCTCTTTTACTAGTAACGTCTGGTGCCACTTGACCTTCTGCAATTTCAGCAACTCTTTCTTGTTCGATTTGTCTATGGTCGTTATGTCCTGCATCTTCAAATACTGACTCCATAGCCCTCTGTATAGATCGAGGCAAACCTCTACGTGGTTGTGCTTATTAGGGGCACTACCTTACTAGCTCCAATCCCAGTTTTTGAAGAAACAATCGCCTACGAAACGTCTTTCCTTTTTCAAAATCGCTGTATTTTTCAGTATACACAATAAATGCGTTTATTGTAGCTAAATCGAGTAACTTGAAAAACAGAAGTAGCGGCCATCGCTTTGTGTTTCGATTGCAAGAATATTCTTTTACCATTTTGTTTAAGGTATCGACGTCACCTTTACTTTTGTTATAATCCAGAATAACTTTTAGTTTATATGCTGTTTCTTCGCCAGTTACATTTAGATCAGCATGTTGTGTAGTCAAAAGCAAAACACTTCGATTTTTTTTTTGGTACAGAAGATACCAAAATCGCTTCTTTTGTGTACAGAACATCACTTGAGAACTCACGTCGACTCTTTGGTGGAACAACTCGCGTCGACTCTTTGCTGGAACAAATGTTCGGGGAACTTCGTTACGATTTTCTCTCATGGTTCCAGTGAGTGTTTTTGATTGTAACAATAGTTCAGTTGTCAACGACATGGAAAAGTTATCGGTTGTAACTCCGTAACCGCCACCTAGCCCATCAACTAAATCCAAGACTACACGTTTTCCTAAGAAAAGAGCAACACACATTCTAAAGATACCTAAATACAAAACGTTGTATTATTTTTACCTTGATCCCTTTCTGGAGTATTATTTATCATTCCGGTGTAAACTTGTAAGTTCCAGCAATATGAATTTGAGGCGTCACACAAAACCCAAATTTTTACACCATACTTATCTGCTTTAGACTTCATATACACTTTGAAGGGGTACCTTCCCCAAAAGGGTACAAGTTGTTCATCCACGCATACTTGGGGATGAGGAACGAAAGATCTCTTACAGTTGAGAGCGAACTTGTCATGAATAACACGAAACGCAGCCAATTTATCAGTCTCGCGTCTTTCTTGTCGTGTTGCCAAGTCATCGAAACGCACAAACCTTAGTAACAATTTCATTCTATCTCGAGACATCGTCTTTGTAAGGAACAATATTTCGTACTCCACAATTCCAGAATTGGCTCTTGACGAGATTTGACACAGCCAGCGATGAGAAGTAAACCGAGAAATGCATACGTTTCCTCGGCGCCTATAGGTCTCCATTCAATATCCAAAACAGCCTGGGCACGTTTGTTAGTCTCCTGAATAATCATTTCAATAATTTCGTCCGAAATGAAAACTTGAAGGCTTCCAAAGGTGATATTATATTTTTACTGTAATTTGTGAGGCCAGGTGGAGTTTTCAAAATGTTCTTCAAAGATCGTCTGCTACTGTGAGGCTTATTTTTGTGCCACGAAGTTCCATCTTTTCCCAAAATAAAATCAGAAACATTTTCTGCTTCGAGTCTGGACAACTGCTTTGAACGCCATCGTTCTGAGAGTCATCTTTGTCTTCAAGTAATTCATCTTCCCCTTCAGAATATAGTTCATCTTCCATATCTTCGACGTCAATATTTAGTGCAAGGTTTTCTAATTCGGATTGGGTTAGATATCTGCGGGCCATTATGGACTAGAAACTGGTTATAAAACACTTTCTGTGAGCAATAATAGCTAAGATGCAGGTGTCAACTTGTTACTGTGTGCGTTGGGCATATGCATCGCGGAAAACAACGAATTAGATCGTAAAAATACGATCAATTTCTCAAATAAATTCTGTAACACCGACGACGAAATGGGGTCACTTTTGACCCCTGCCAAAGAAATATTTTTTGTTACAGAATTGGATAAAGCAATCCAAAAACGCTTTTAGGATTTTGTAGCATTCTAGAATAAAGTCAGCTAGTAAAATAACCAATTGAAAATAACGTTCTTGTTAAAAATTACAAGAAAAAAGCATGCTATGGGGTCAAAAATGACCCCACGTAGTCATCCGAAGGTTAAATGACGATTGTCTGTAGTGTAATGTCATTTAAATGAAAATGCGCCAAAGATCTGTGGCGTATTTTGGAAGCGATTCCTGAAACAGTTAAGGCACTATTCGGAAATATTTTGCGAGCAATCCATTTCCTTGTAGGGCCATGGTGGAAAAACTATAAAAAGATACTTGATTCCTCTGCCTGGTTTGCTGGCAAAGTGTGGTAAGGTGCAAAATTATTGAAATTCTTTTGATGTAAACTCTTGATAATTGTTAGAAACAATCGCTTTAATAAGAATAGTTTTCAGAATGCTGGTAGTGGTTTCCGTCGCTGGATGCATTGTTTTTCGTTTCAACGAAATTGGTATTCATACGTGGAAATCTGGATTAGATTGAAGAAGACCAACATCTGCACATGGCGATCGATTTTTGATCTCGGCAATATTTCGTGATAGACAGAACACATCGGCTGAGGCAGAAAATCGGCCAGACGAAAAAAGAAGTTCTTATCAGCAGGTGGATATCGACGAAGATTAACCGAAACTGATATGAGGACAAACCAACACAGTCCAGAACTGTTGGTAGAGCTCCTCATGTTAACGTTTGGACGGGATCACGAAAACTGAAACCTCGGAGATAAGGCTAATAATTCATTTCCAGATAAGCAGTTGGACAGTTCAAGAAAGATTAACTGAAGCTGGTTTAGAAACGATCAAAACATGGTTCTGAATTGTTGGTACAGCACAATACGCTTAATGTTTGCACGTGACCTTGATACTTGGAATCTCAGAGATAAGTGTAATGATTTATTTTTATACGAGCCAAGATATTGGTCTAAGGCCACTGCATGGACCACAGAGAGTTTGGAGAATAGACGAAGAATGGTTCGCTTGGTACAATACTAGTGTTACGATATAATTTAAATAACAAAAATAGGGGATGTAGACAGATTAAACAACAGTACATTTATTAAAAGTAAAAGACTAGAAATTAACATGGTTTACACAACACTAGGAGAAAACGTTCCTCTGACGAGAAGAACACTTGAATGTTTTACAACCAATTACCAAGTATTTATAGGGTTCAGTTTATAAAACTCGTATAGGAGAGCTTATACAATCTGTGGACGATTCATCGTGTAGCTGGAATATTCGGTGACTCATGCTAACGATTCCTTTGAACGTTAAACCGTCTTTTATAATTTGTTTATATACATTAATAATTCTACCTTTCTTGTTTGCTTCAAAAATGAACTCATTTAGCAGTTAACTAAATCTTTAGCTTGTTTTTATCTTATCATTTAATTTAGGGCATATTATTTTAAATTCCTAAGTAACAACGTTATACAGCGTGTTCTTTTACCGTATGCAAATATTTAAACCTGTAATACATCACCATAAATGGCAACGATTGAACTCATATGTCCTTAACAAAAGTTACTCACATTTCGAGAAAATCGCAGTTGAAAATCGGGCAAGAATTAATCGCATGTCTATGTCTTTGAGGTAGGTCAAGAAAAGGAAATTTTATTGCGACCGCAGAAAGCATCTGTTGCAACAAAAAACAGAACTGCAATCGAGCAATGACCCAGTGACTTTTGCCAAAGTCGGGCGGCCAATAAAAGCATTTTTTTTCACGTCGCAGTATGTCGTATCGTAGCCAAGGAACTTGCTTAACTTTTTTATGATCATGACACACAATTTATTGTTCCATATCCGTTGGGATCAACAGTTTAGTTTGTGAAAAGTGGTTGAAAGAGTTAAAGCTAAATACGATTACTATTTTTTGTGCTTAGTATTACTTATTAAAGTGCCACAATTCACGAACGGCGAGAGAACAGATGCTCCTCATCTACGGCGAAGCTCGAGAAACTGAAGAAGCACGGCGGATTTATGGAAACACATTTCCAAATCAATGCAAGAACATTTACAGCTAATGTCCCAGCATTTATGCAATTATGGAACGTTTCGAACGTTTCGTGTGTGTGTTACTAATGATGGATGCCACTTTGAACAGTTGTTATAAACATTCCTAAATTACTGTGGTGAACGTTTGGGTGTGTTCTTCTACACAGATATTATTCGGTGAGTGAGTGCGCCTTTGCATATTAGTCACGCCTGCGATGTTTATTGCCTACGATCAGCGAAGCAGGTTCCGTAAGTTTTTTGTTGTTTCATGACCGTCTTACAAGGGACGGATAAAATAATTTTCCCCCGTGTTATGAAAATTTCTTTAAAAAAATTTTCCGTGTTCTATGTGCTCTCACAGTAATGTGGTTACAATTTTTGTACTTTTTTTACAAACACCCTGTAGATACGTTCTTTGACATACATTATAGATACCTACAGGTCTTTAGTAATAAATTAACGCAGCAATCTGGGTTTTGGTAAGGTAAGAAAATCTGAGAGTGAAACCTCGCCCCAAGACAAGGGAAGTTGATAGACTTGGAACAATTAATACACGGAAGTTAATGAGTTCCTCCACGCAGAGGATTGATATCAACCGGGAAACGTACATAGGTAGCGCTGCAGGTGTCTCATCCACGTTCACAAGACAAATTTATACATGATTAGCATCGAATCCGGCTCTGACGTGTCGCGTGTTTAATGAAGCCTCCTCCGTCTTACCGATCTTGATTATCGCGTTGATAAGACCCGAATGTGACCGGAATTTTATTACGCGGCCTCGGCGAATTCGTACGCCTTTGTTACGCAAATAAGCCTTATTATAATATTTAAATTATCAACAGACAAAGCAGGCTTTGTTTCGCGAACGCGTCGGCGGCACAAATCCCGGTTTATCCGATCCGAATATGAGGAAATCGAAATGGGAATTACTTATTCTGAGTTACCTAATTTAAATCTCGTTTTATAAACAGGGGTGGAAAATGTGTAGCTTTGTATTAAATTACACTTCCCGGATCATTTACTTATTCTGTTTGTTCATGAGAAGTTTATCAATTTGAGCGTAAAATTTAAATGTAATCAAGAAAAGTATTATTAGGTATTTCAGAGATTATTTTGTAAGAATATCAAAGTACTTTATTTATCAGAATTCAGGCAATTTAACATTCAAAGTTAATTTTCCAAAACATTATGGTGATCAATATCGAATTAGTGTTTCCACTGAATGTAAAATTACACAGAGTAATAAATGAAATTAAAATAGTTTTTCAAAAATTTTCAGTGTAACCCATGTGTTCCTAGATTAAATAAATGGTGGGGGGATGTGTATGAATAGTCCTGGATTAATTGCGTCTTCCGCACCGAGTTATGACCTGGGTGTAAAATATAGCGCTGATATCTATTATAGTTCCGATATTAAACCGAAATTAGTCGGAGGGAAAGCGTAAAATTTAGCGCCTGCGTCTAATTTATGTCGACAAAGCGTCGTTACAAAGAACGGCGATGCACACCGAACTGCATCCCCAAGTATTTGCAATTTCCTAAACGAGATGAACGCCATCTATTTGCCGGTGATGGTGACGTAATTACCCAATTAGTAGAACGGCCGGAGCGTAGAGCGGAAAGAACCTCTGCAGACCAAACTATTACCCGACCTGACACGTACACTGTCGGGTAGAAGAAAAAAGATTCTCAGGAAAATTCATGGTCAGAAAAATTTTCAAATCAAATTACTTGTTTAGTAATTTATATATTCCTGCTATTATTCAATCTGAAAAAGAATCGTAATTAAAAGAAAATTCACTGTTCAATTTTTCACCTGACTTAAGACAATATACAAGCCTTGTTTCTAGCCCTAAACAGTCCGTGGAAAGTTTCTGTTCTTATTGCGGCTGGCGCCACTCTGAAACGCCTTGCATGTTGCATCGGCAAGTCAGGAAAATTCTGCTTCTTCAGCAAGTGGAGGCGAATTTTGAATCGATTTATGTGGGCGTACCAAAAAGACATTGCATTCGTTTACCCTTTGACGGTGGCTATTTCCCACGCAAGATCTTGCAATACATGTTTATGCCAGATTAGTATTCGGGTTAGATATAAACATAGATAAAGATTTAAAAACGAATCCTTCACATGACATAGTATATTGTAGACCGAGGCGGTAAAGTGCTTGTTTTCCAGGCCGAGAGAAGATATGGACAGGCGAGGCGCAGCCGAGCCTGGCCACTTCTCGAAGCCTGGAAAACCACTTTACTGCCATGGTTTACACATTATTTTTTTTCCTACACAACATTATAATTAATTAACGTTCTTTTTTTGAAGCAAAAATATTAAAATTGATTTACTATTAAAATTATTACTAATCTAGATGTTTTAAAGAATAGTTTTGTATATGCTAGCGTGGCCAAGCGGTCTAAGGGGCTGTTTTAAGGCATCAGTCTCCTCGGAGGCATGGGTTCGAATCCCACCGCTGCCAAGTTGACTTTTTTTTTTTTTTTGATAATTTTAATCCTTTTTAAAACCAAATACCAGTGGAATTAAATAAAAAACTTACATTTGTTAATTTTTTGATGTTGATGAATCAACAAATTTTAATTACAATATTACATTTAATTTATGAAACAATTTATGAAGTAATTTCATTATTACTTGTAACATTAAAGTTAAACGTTGGATTGTTTATTACGCAGTTAACAAAAGAAGGACCTTGTTTGGATAAATTTGACAACTGCAATGTTTCCAAAAATGTAGTAACTGAAGATGATTTATTATTAGTAATTTTTGTGGGAACTTCACCAACAACTGATGTTTTAATAGGTGCAGCACTAGTACTAGGTTCGTCCAGTAGTTGGTCATTCGCAACAGGAGCGGACAAATTCTCTGACCGTGTAATAGTAGATGTAGTCTGAGCTTCGCTGCCTAAAATTTTTTTAGCAACAGAAATTTTATTATTGAGACAATCCTCAACATAGCCTTCTGCTACGGTCGCAGATTTCCATCCACCATGCCTTTTCAATGCCAGTATATCTGCTCCTGAATTAGCAAGAAGTGTGGCTGATGTCCTTCTGAAGGTGTGTCCAGTATATTCTTTGGGGTTGGGTATGTTTAAATAAGAAGCTATCTTAGACGGCAATGCTCCTATTGTATGATGTCCAACATTTTGAGCTGTACATTTTCCAGCATGATATTTTACAAATAACCGTCGAGAATTCATATTGCGAGGACGCAGGCTGAAGTATTTTTTACATATTGAGACAACATCAATGAAGTTTTCCTTTTCAGCATTACACACGGTAAATGTCCGCTGTTTGTAAGTTTTTGAGTCTGGTACATGAATTATCAAGATATTGTCTTTGTCTACCACATCATCTGTCATCATTTTTGTGAGTTCGTCTGTTCTACAAGCACCAGCAACTCCTATGATTAATACCACCTAAAACAATATTTTTCAGTATGCATTTTAATTAAATAATTTACTACATACTTTTGTCATCAAATACATTTCATCCGGAGCCATTCGGAGAAATTTTTCAATCTCTTGCTGATCGAAAGTTCTTGATTTTTTAGCAACATGTCCCACTGATTGTTTTTTTAGAAAAGCTGTTACTTTTGTATAAGTTCCAATGTTTACATTATGTTTAACAGATAATGTAGCTTTTAACATTGAATGAATCGACCAAAGTGTTGAGGACTTGTATTTTTGTGACAAGTCCGATAAATAAGTTAAAATAACGTTTTCGCTGTATCTTTTTATGTTTTTTGAAGCACACCAATTCATAAACAAGTTGTATTGGAGGTTATATTTATCTTTTGATTTCTTAGGTAATAAATCAAGTACAACCTCCTTCGCCTTATCATTTATTTCAGGAGGAGTGCAATACTCCATAACTTCTTCGGAATCTTGGTCCATATATTCCATTTTACACTAAGCAAAAACCACACGAAATAAACGAACTATCAAAGTGACATTCACAGAATTAACTGCAAAAACAAATTAGGAAGATAATTTTTAGAAACGTCTTGATCTAGAGACAGACTTATGTGTAGTTTTACCTCCGCATGCGCACTATATTTAGTTAGAGGGCATTAATTTTTGTTCAAATATTATTCTTATGAGTTGGGTTGAATCTATTTGTAGTTCGTAGTGCACATGCGGAGGCAAAACTATACATCTGTTTCTAGACGTTTGTTAATTTCTTGTTGTCGATGAAAATGCATTCGAGAAATTATTGTCGCGCCACCTAGTGGTAAAGCCTCGTAAATTATTTTCTCGGCTAGGCATTTATGTTCATTTTGCCGGGCTAGCCGTGGAAACGTTCGCTTTCTCCTCTCTGATGCGCCGGTAAAATTGAATTTTCTACTAGTGTAGGAAAAAAAATATATTACGTATATTTATACGTTAGACTATGATAATAATAACAAAAAGCCTGAAGAGTAGGCTAGAGAAATACGAAAAGTGAAAGACACGTTACAATTAAGTTAGTTTAATTATTTCATTAAAATTAAAACGGAGTGGTTCCCATTGTTTCAGCGTGTCATTTCCTTTCCGTTCGGGCGCTCCTCAAATTAAACCAGAGTAGTTTGCAACTTAACAAAAACTTCAGGGTTGCTAGCTAAGACGTTATCACGTACGCCAGACCCAATTATAATTGAAACACGACGATTTTACGACGGCCATCCGCGACTCTACAAAGGAAACCCGACTACCAACTTATAATAACGAACACGCGCACGGAATACCAAAATAGGAAAACGATTCGGGAGTCTTCCTTAGGAGTCGAGAGTGGGATTTGTTTTTAAAATATATAACAGAACTGTTTATGAATAAATAGGCATAAATAAACAAATACACCAAACGTACGTGTATATGTGTAGGTACATTCCGGTCGTTTAATAAACGGAGTTCGATAAATAGTAATTAATGACGTGGTGTCTACTGGAAATAATCCGGGGAATTTTCGGGTTAATATGGGGAGATATATTTGGATTCAATTGGTTTTATCATTTTAGAGTAATTAGATTTGCGGACCCGTTTGATAATAAACTCAGTCGAAACTATCTCTTGGAGCTTTTCGTTATTTCATTTGTTAAGTTTTCTTGGGTATTAGTAAGATTTTATGTTATTCTATTTCCTTTCGAAAATTTAATGACATCACTGTTTTCAGATGGATAATGCTCCTGTGCTACCTACCTTTTAGCAGCAAGATCATGGGAGGAGAAATTAATAAACGTCCCACTGCTGGCTAGTTCAATGGGACGGGCAGGTTCATACGAAATACTCTAGCACAGCTTCCTAGTATCACAACGATAAATCCACCAATAAAAGCCTGATTAATAAAGAACGAAAACAATGTTATGATCCAAATTTGCGCACAAAACTCGCACGCAGTAAATACCTAAGTTACTTGCAGAAGTCAGGCTTCGATAAGCGTTCGAAGGTGCTTGTGTTAGGCGTAGAGTGCTTCTTTCCAGATCACGGATTAAATATTTCCGATCGGCATTCACACAAACAAAACCAGTTTGAGGAAGTAACAAAATGGCAACAGCTCACAATAAACGATGCGCTCTCTTCCGCGATTAATAAAATACTGAACGAGTCCAGTGCTGCCGCACTGTTATTTTATTGTGTACCAATTGTCAAATGAATTTCAGAAGGTTGACTTTTAGTAAAGTGTTTTCATCACTAGAAGTCACGTTGTGCCGCATAACAATAGACAATATACAGGAACTCTATAGAACAAATATTTTCAATTTCGTACCGAAAATGGCTATTTTTAAAAAAGTAGTACCTACGTACCTAAAATCAACATTTCGTACCGAATTAGGTACAATTGTACCTAAACGGCAGCACTGAACGAGTCTGCGCGCGGTTAAGAAATTACGGTACGGACGATGATCTAAACTGACCAATCAAAATAACCTTCTAGAAACATCGGTACATTCGAGCGGGATGATCAACGGCGCGACGAGGATGGAACGCCAAATCAGCGGCCATATTGGAGATAAATTGCGTCTAACGAAACCTTACAACCTGCAACATCTGATTTCAGAATAGAAATATAAAAAAGGACCGCTACACATATTCCAATGCTGCAATATGATTTTGCTGGATGTGACTTAATGTATTGCCACACACGCTGCATTACCCATTTATTTCATTTTATAATTAGTTTAAGTTGGTACTTACAATGTAAGTAAGAGTAGGGGGGTTGGTTGGACGTGCGGCCTGCTCGCGGCATAAAAACCGGGAGGAGACCGGAGAGTCAAGAATTATTAGAATCATAATTGGAGTGATAGTGAGAGCCCGAGAGGGACAGTACAGAGAATGTGTGATTAGATTGTACGAAGAGTGGTGTTCCGGCGAACCCCCTGCACCGTACCCTAAATATAGAACATAGTTAAGAGAAGTCCCTTTTTTTCATTCTTCTGCGGCGACCCCTACCTTGATTCGAGTAGTAGTGAATTAGAAGAAAAAAGGTAAGTACCTCTCTTGTTTTTATATTTTGGTCAACTCCAAAATGCTTAAGTGCGAGTGCTCCCTATGAACTACCCCCTAGCGGTGCCCCCATTTTCGTGGGCCCCGTGACAGTATTTTTGTATGTGATCAACACGATCAAGCATGTTGGATTGATTTTGACTAACCAATTTGTCTGTAGCAGTATACAACAATAATTGGACTGATGACTAACCAATCTGTCTGTAGGGATATACTGTTAGGTACGTTTTACTTTCGACTTAGATAATACCGTTAGGTGTACTTCCCTTTCGTCCTATCTGTAGGGAGGATTGCATACTCTTGCTTTGATTTCCGCGTGTACAAAAATTTCCCAGCGTCCTTTGCGGTAAAGAGACGCTTGATTGATTCATCATTGACTGACTGGTTGTTCGTCGAACAGTACGCGTACGTGCGAGTTTGTTTGTCGTCTCCCAACGGTGGCCATTTTTCGGTGGCCAGCTTTCCGAATTTCGTGTTACCTGAATTTGCGGTGTAACTACAGGCCATCCTTCGGGGTTTTGGAGTTGTGGAGACATTGTTTATTTCTTCGAAGCAAGAATTGTCTCGGCTGAAGCCGGATTTTGTAACTTTACGGGCATCTCGCACTCGAACAACTACATTGCATTTCGTCAAGAAAACCAGCTTTTATCGGGGGTTCTTCTTTTGGTTTGATTGGACCCCTCTCCGTTCTAACGCTGATTACACTTCTGCGTTTCGTATTTGTGACTGCCTTGTTCCACGCGGCCCCACCTAACTCGCCGCCGAACGCATCGAAGGACGGACGAAAGTGACTTCACCGGCCTAAGAGGACTTCGCGCCTGGTAGGCATCGCAATCATGGAATGTTAAGATCGGAACAAACTAAATTATTTCTTTGTTTTTATTTTATCAAGGACACTTTTTCTTTGTTTTGAATACGGTAATATTCAAATAATTACTGTCATTTTCGTTGACTTAATAATCAAATAATTACTATCATTTTCGTTGAATTAATGTTCACATATTTACTGTTATTTTTACCGAATTATTAGTCAGGTATTTGCTGAAATTGTTACTGAATTAAGTTCACGTATTTAATGTTATTTTCAATGAAACAATATTCACGGACTTTGTCTGTAAACGCTAGCGAAAAGGCCTAATCGTGAACGGTAAATTTTAGGTTTGTAATTTTATATTTTTGAAAACGTTTTTCGTCAAGTTGTGACATTCGGTGACATTGATTTAAATATTTTGGGGGGTGCAATACACGACTTTCAACCTTTTTATCTTTTCGGTGTTTCATTTCGGATATACCCTTCCACTTATTAATCGGTTTTTTCACCGGAAACCGCTTCCCAAAAATTAAAAATAATAGATTCTGATGTAGTCAATCTTAATATACAATGCCTGAATGCTGATAAATTGGAACAATTAGAGTTTGATCTAAGCGAATATAATATTAATTTTATACGTCTAAGTGAAACTTGGGCGGAATATGAAACCATATCTTCCTTTAAAATTAATGGCTTCGATATGTGTCCAACTTTTGCCGTACTAATTATAAGGGTGGTGGTGTCGGTATCTGGGCTAACAAACATCTCACTGTTGAGTTTATCGACCTATCCCAATTTGCAGTAGAACAAAAAAATTTTCATTTTGAAACTGTTTTCCCTGTAAAGCGAGTGAAGGTCACAAAATCTGGTAAGAGATGGGTCACTTCAGAAATTAAAAGTAGTAGTGCCAGACTGAAACAATTGTATTTAATTAATAACACAAAAAAACTATATTATCAAAATGTCTTAGTAAATGCCCCGAATCCCAGTAAAGCAACTTGGAGTATAATAAATGAACTGTCTAAAGTCCAATGTCAGTCGAAATGCATTGCTTTAAATATTAATGATAAACTGATATCCGATCCGCAAAAAATAGCGGAGGAATTCAATAACTTCTTCATTGAAGCTCCCATGAAAATATTACAAAATATCCCTTCATCTAATAATACTATACCGAACGTTTGCACGAATGTCAATAGTATGGCTCTTCTTCCTACGTCAGTTAATGAGGTTTCACTGGTCTTATCTCGGCTGAAAAATAAGTATTCCGCTGGTTTTGACCATATTCCGATATTTCTATTAAGGGAAGTGGGTGACCTGATTGCGGAACCACTAACGGAAATTATTAATACCTCATTTTCAGAGGGTGTTTTCCCATCATATTTAAAGATCTCTAAAATCTGTCCCATCTATAAGAAAAATAATGCTCATTTACTAGAAAACTACCGCCCTATAGCATTAACTTCAGCTTTCTCCAAAGTTTTCGAATACATAATGCTTGACCGGCTTATGACTTTTGTAAATAAACACGATATTCTTATTGATAGTCAGCACGGTTTCCGTTCCAAAAGATCTACACTTACCGCGATGAATTCCTTTTATAATAAAATTATTGGGTACCTAAATAAAGGAGAAAATCCATTCGGCATCTTTTGTGACCTCAGCCGAGCTTTTGATTGTGTTGATCACCAAACACTAATTGAGAAATTAAATAACGTCGGAATACGGGGAATTGTTGCCGACTGGTTCCACTCTTACTCATCCAACAGAAAACAGTTTGTCGAAATCTTGCACTCAGAATGTGGTGAATTGAATAAAAGTGATAGGTCTGATTTGGCTAATAATAGTACCGGCGTCCCTCATTGGTCTATCCTCGCTGCAAGTCTGTTTTTGCTATTTATTAATGATCTTCCACATTATCTGTCTGAATATGATTTAACCATATACGCTGATGATACTTCTGTTCTCATCTCTGAAAAACCTTTAGAAGACTCAGCTAACGCTTTAATGGATAAATTAACCACATGGTTTTCTTCAAATCATCTTTATCTGAATATTCCCAAAACTTGTTATCTTCAATTTCACAGTAGACAGAATCGATGTCTATCCTCTCTAAATATAAATATTATTAATATGGCTGTACGTCATGCTAAAGATACGATGTTTCTGGGAGTAAATTTGGATGAAACCTTGCATTGGGGTACTCACTGCTCCAAATTACATTCACGTCTGAACGTCGTTTGCTTTCAGGCTAGATTCTTGAAGAAAGTTCTCTCCAGAGAGCAACTGTTAACTGCTTATTGCCGTATGCACCGAACGACTTAACTCGGCTTAACTTTAAGCGTCACCTAGAATGTAACTTACACATTGTTATGAAACTTCAAATGTCACAATATAAACGTCACTCAAATTTAAGCTCGATTAAAGTGTTTGGTGCATATGGCCCTTAGTACTCCCAATTCTACTCCAGGATATCCTATGGAATCACTCTTTAGGGTAATTCTCCAGCATCACAGCACAGAAAAGGATAGTGAGAATAATAACCGGTGTCCCGTTTTTAGCATCTTGTAGGAACATTTTTAAAGAGTTAAAAATTTTAACGCTTATTTCTGTTTACATTCTAGAAATTTGCTCATATATTTTTCAAAATAAATCAAAATTTATAAAATGCAATTCAATACATAATCACAATACCAGGCACTTCTATTTGCCTACACCCAGTACAGATATTACCAAGAGTTCTGTGACCTTCACTGGCTTCAAAATTTTTAACAAACTCCCTGAAGATATAAAAAATCTCACTTCTTTTATTAGATTTAAGTCGGCTCTCAAATCGTACTTAATCAATTATTCTTTGTACAATTTAGACGATTTTTTTTCCTTGTGACAATAATGTTTTCATTAGTCTTTGTTCTAGTTTCTAGTCCATAGTATAATATGTACCTGACATACTTCATACATGTCCATTGTCTCTTGGAGGAATTAATAAACTACAAACTAAACTTATAGCGGTTTCTCTCTTAACTGAGGAACGAAGTTTCGACCGTTCTTTCCTGCGTAGAACTGCAACTATTTCGATACCCCATTCATCTTGGGTGTAGCTTAGGTGACCTTCAATCGCTGGTGGTACCCTTTTCCGAAAACGACGTTTTGTGGTCACGGCTATTTGGTTCCCATTTTGGCCCACGACCGTCTCCACTGAGCTCGGGTACAAAAGGTTTGACCCAAGTAATATTAACTCCACGGTATGCAGCAACTGAATATCTGGCAGGTATCAAATTACTAAGATACAAATTAAACGACCAAAAGCGTGACAATACAATAACTGGATTGAAACATGAGTCGATTGACACAAGCGTCGCTGACAAATCATTTTTAATTGTCATACTGATGAAAACTCTCGAAGACTGGAAGCGCGCTCCAGATTAGTACTGGAATTATACCACAATGTATTTCATTGGATCCAGATCATTCTCGTAGAAAGAACTTCTTAAAAGTTGAACGAGATACGAGATTTAAATCAGTTTCTTCTGGATAGCAAAGTGTGCAGGTTAAAAGCGAATCTAAGAACGATAAACGATTAATTTTTGATCATTCATCATTATTAATTTTGATTAAGTCTGTATTTTCAGGAATATTCGTTTTCATTTGTATTTAATGTTTTATTAAAGTCGTTGTTCTATTGAAACACAATGATAATGCATGACACTGCAATTTGTTTATTTTTTCATCATTCCAATTCCAATGTTTAACCAACTATGTAGACAACCCTGTAGCAATATTGCTCCTAAACTTTTGAGAGGAAGCGCATATAAAAATCTTTAAATAAATTAATCAGTTTTATATTCATTTAGGGTTAAACATGAAAATAAAAAAAAATAGCATGAGATACAAAGTGGGGCAGAAAAAAGGTAAGGTCATTTGAATTTTTAATTGTTCTAAGACGAGAGACATGAAATTAAATTCGGATTTCTAACTTGCACATACAGTTCAGAATACGACTCTGTTGCTTCAGACTCTTTTGTCTTAGAAGACAGATTACTAATGGATTCAGACTTGTGTAGAACCCAAATTTGCTAATGTTCTAAGAAGACATGACAAAGCGTGAAAAATGGATCCAGTGCAATAGTGCACTTACTAAGTTTGTCATACTGTAGAAACACTCAGCTCGGAACACAGACAAGTAAACAACTTTGCTGAATTCCACAACGAACAGGAGAGCTTGTTGAACTATCTGAGTTTCTCAACGTGAAGAACTTAGGCAAAACATAAATGTTATTAACCAATACCGTCACTGAAAGTTTAATTTTAAAGCTGTAAAGTGTGCGAGGTAGACATACGTGAGATTTATTAACACTCCTCTTGTTCTGTTTTCTTTTAACGAGAGATTGGTGCTGGCGTTTACGTCTTCGGATTCAAAGGAGCCGCTGTACGAGTTTAATTTAATTTTTATTATACCGAGCGACGTCGAGGATGCGAAGCGCTTTCC
Organism: Dorcus hopei; assembly: GCA_033060865.1. Classification (NCBI taxonomy): domain Eukaryota; kingdom Metazoa; phylum Arthropoda; class Insecta; order Coleoptera; family Lucanidae; genus Dorcus; species Dorcus hopei. The sequence continues at coordinate 23,142,252 of CM065422.1, read as the reverse complement.
AGACATTCTCGACGATTTCTTTGCCTGCGCGCAAAAAAGCGATTCAAATTAAGCTCCGATTTCAACGAGCAAACCCACCTCGACTTTTTCTTCAATTATACCGGCTGATTGAACCAGTACAAGTAGCGTAAATACGAGATAAAATTTCAATTTACTTGATCGATTTGGTAGTCACTCGGAACAAGTTGAGAAGTATTTTCTTAAAGTAATTTTAAGAGAGAATAAATTTTAATTTTAATTAATGCTTCTCTTTGCCTGTTTATTTTTTAATAAAATTCGTTTTGTTTCTTTTCTTTTAACGTTACTCATTTCACTGCATCTTTTATTGATTTTCCTTAATTTTATTAATTTTATGTTTTAGTAAAAATGAAGAACAGAATGCTAAATCAAACTGAGAAAGAAAACCAAAAAGGACTAACAGAAAATAGTTTACTTCAAAGATAAAATATTCTCAACGGATGACTTGCATAAAGCACGCAAATTTATCCGACGGCTTGCAGGAAGGTTGAGACGTATAAGAATTGAAATGCATTTGAGGAGATTGTTATTGAACAGCCATGTCAAATGCCGATTCTTCCTTACAGAGAGGTTCTCGCGATGGATTCCCATCGCACGGACGGAAATCTTTTAAGATCTAAAATAAATATAAAGTGTTCCTCCTCGACGATATTGCTTGGCGCTTAATGCGGATTGCAAATCCGAATTTGAATGCAAATAAAACGTTGAATATCTATAATAGTGCACTCACTTCTTCGGTTTATCTTTGTGTTATGTGCACTTTTATAATGCGGGGCGTTTTATGAATGCTTTTAAGTGTTACGGCATAAAATTTTGTATGCGGACACAGCACAAACTTTATTATGTCTTTTAGATTTAATAAAAATGTGATAATGGAAATTTTAAAAGATATTTGAATTTTATGTTTTGTCTAAATTAAATAAATTCGAGGTTCTTCAGTTATACTTTGTTTACTAATCAGCGGATAAGCGCATAAGCTCTCCTTTCGAGCTTTCTAAAATAAACCCCATAAATACTTAGGAAATTAATTCGTGATTCATTCATTCAAGTATATAGTTTGTCAGAGGGAAGTTTCCTCTTCTTGAAACCTACTGTAATGTGAATCATGTAAGTCTATTATTTTTAATAAATGCATTGTTTAATCTAGCTACGTCCCTTATTCTCGTTATGTAAATTATTACGTAACAGTTAGTTACGTTTGTATTCGAATATGAGACGTGAAATACTTTCCGAGTACTTCTTACGAACTTATAAATTGAACTACTTTTGGCACGAAAACTTCATAACTCTGTTCTTTGTTACAATGAACCGCAAACACGAGCCAATTAATATCTAGGTAATTTGTCCGAGCCTCAAGTGCACACTACAGTCCCGAAATACAATTCGCCAACTTCCTGAAGTTTAAGCACATTTCGAAGTTAACCACAATAACGTAACTCCCCCTGTCTTTAATTAAACCCTGCAACATTATACGTGCTCAAAAATGTCGCGATTTATCCGCCGCAGAATTTGTCACCGACGAGGACGTCTTGAATATTCAGCAGGAGACTAAACCAAAAACAATGTCTGGATCAAATTATTTCCAGTAGAGATAGATTGATGGATGAGATGTTTTCCAATCCATCTTCGCCGTAAATTTCTCCAACGGAAAACTTAATCCGCAAGAGTTTCGATTGAGGGGTTGAATTATTTCTTGTGCGATAGTTCGCCTAATTTCGAAGTGTTGGTTCTGGAATGTTGTCGCGTAAAACAATTCTCGACGGCGAAAATATAAACAAACTCCCTCCGCGTCAGAACTTCTCGGCGTGAATTAATTTTGATGGAAATAATCGCGGAATGAAGGCGAACACGACGCGACTGCATTAATCTTGTTTAACGGCATACTATTTTGCCTCGGAGTGTGTACATCAAAATAATCCACGGCATTAACCGGGAAGCAAGAGCGCTGATGTTTTGCCAGTTTCCTTTAATACCGTCGACAGTGTATAAATTTTAGCGCCTACGTGAACGGAGGGAGCCCAAAACTTTACCTAACCTTGGCGATTAAAACTTTCTAATTAAAAACTAACAGCTCTCGGGAAAGCTTTAGACATCTGCACACTTGGTTTACATTTGCTTAATCCATACCTTTAAAAATACATAAAGATTTTTCGTATTGTCAACTCCCGAATCTGAGAACTTGTTATTTTTGAAGTTGGAAGACAAAAAAAAAACAGAAAGCTCCCAAAGCTTAGAGTGGTTATTCAATGTTGCCTGGCTGCTGTGATCGAATTACTGGATGATTTCTCTGTTGGTGTTCGCCTTATAAAATGCGTAAATGCAGAAAAGAGACGGCGTTAACCTCAAAAAGATTTGAAAATTGTAACTCATATATCAGAAAGGTTTCATCAATTCGTCTAACTCAAAGAAAATCCAAGGCTCTAACACTTTCACTAAAGAGTGTAGAAATGCCATTGTGACGGCCTTAAAAAGTGTATGATTTTTTGCGAAGATGCGGTAATCGAGTGCACACGTTAATTCTAATAAAATACACGACTGCGGTTGAATTCTTGCCGATTTTTATAAATACTAGTATCAATTACTAGATAACGATTACAAGAAAAAAAAAATAACTAATGCAGACCAGTTGAAGTGATGCCCCCAATCAATAGAAATATACGTAACATATTGCAGTGCGATTGTTTTAAACCTCGGCGCAAAAAAGAAATGAGTTCACAGCAGATTTCATGAGCGTCGCATGGGGAAATATAAAATCGGTTTACATTTTAAAATAAATTAATTCATTGGATGAAATTCATTCGTTTAATGAAAAAGAGGTATAAGAGAAGAAGAAGAAACCGCAAAGGAGAAGAAACTAGAATGGAGGATGTAAAGTTGGGGGAACAAACAAGAACAGACAAAAGTGGAAAATTGGTCTGTGGAATATACAGGGAATAAATGGAAAGGAGAACGAACTCGTGGAAGAATTTCAAAGTAACAATCTTAAATTGTTGGGACTATGTGAAACTAAAAAGAAGAAACAAGGAAGTGCACTACTGAGAAACGGTCACCTATTTTTGCATAGCGGCGTGGAAGAAAAAGAGAGAGCGAGAGGAGTTGGAGTTGTGATTGATAGGAACTGTATTAAGAACGTAGAAAACTGGAAGTTTATTAATGAAAGGCTGATAAGAATTAGCATTAAGCACGGTAAAAACGAAAGAGTGACAGTATATATGGCATATGGACAACGAAAACAAAGAATCCAAAGATGTATTTTGGGAGACATTGCAAGAGGAGAGAGAGCAGGTAAATGGTAATAAACTTGTTGTGGGAGATTTTAATGGTAGAGTTGGAAGAAAAGGCGGGAAGGGACATCCAGTGGGACAATATGGTGAAGAGATAAGTAATAACAATGGCCAAAGAGCCGTTGATTTTTGTTTTAATAATGACTTGATAGTGGCTAACACGCATTACGAACACAAAGACATTCACAAATATACCAGAGTCATGGACAGTAGAAATGAGAAATCCATAATAGATCTAATTTTGGTACAAAGAGACCACAGAAAGGAAGAGATCGACATAAAAGTGACTAGAGGAGTAGTAATCGGAGGTGACCATTACCTAGTACAAGCAAAGATTAAATGTATAGAGAATTCTACCGGGAAGAAGACAAACAATCTAGAAAAATATATACATATATCGTAACCCAAGTATCAAAGCACACAGATTATACCAGCGCGAAATCAAGCAAAAATTTCAGTTAGCCATGAAGAAAGAGCTTAGGAGAGCAGGGTGGGAAGAGATAAAAGAGGCTAATGCGCTATGGGAGATAATTAAAACATCTATGCTCAGAGCTGCCGAAGAAGCGTGTGGTAAATGTATAAGACGGACGACGAAATGCACTGACTGCTTGGTGGAATACGGAAATAAAGATAGAAGTTAAGAAGAAAAAGGAACTCTGGAAAGCCTACTTAAATAATAGAATGGAATACACCTACCAAGAGTACAAAGTGCAAAGGGAAATAGTAAAGATCATGATTAATGAGGCAAAACAGAGAACGTGGGAGGACTTTGGGAGTAAGATGGAGGAGGATGCCCAAGGAAATGCAAAGCTTCTTTATAGAACCTTGAAGAACCTGAGAAAACATAAAACTGGAGGAATTAAAAGAATTGAGGATACAAAGGGTAATTTATTACTGGATGATAAACTGATTACCGATAGATGGAGGGAATATTTTTGTGAAGTCCTTGGTGGTGGCACTGAGACAATCAGTGAAGTGAAGAAAGAAAAGATGGAGAAGATGAAAAAATTACACTCGAAGAATTATATGCGGCTGTTAAAAAACTAAAAAATGAAAACCGCAGGTCATGATGGCATCAAAGCGGAAATGCTCAAGAGCATGCCCGAGGAAGGGTTACTATGCATGCTTAAGCTAATAAATATAGCCTTGTCAACTGGGACTATACCTCGTGACTGGACTGTAGCTATAATTTTGCCAATATTTAAGAAAGGTAATGCAAGGAAATGCTCAAGCTACAGAAGGATTTCAATACTGAGCGTCGCGTCGCGTCGTCAGCAAAGTTTATGAGACGATATTGGAGAAGCGCCTAAGGAAACAGGTGGAAACAACGATTGATGATAACCAAAGCGAATTTAGGCCCGAGAGAGGAACTATTGAGCTTATATTTGGCCTAAGGCAAATAGCCGAAAAAACGCTGGCGCACAATAGACAACTGTATCTAGATTTTGTCGACCCGAATAGGGCCTTCGACACCGTACCCAGAGAGGAAATATGGCGCATATTGAGAGACAGAGATGTGGATAAACCGCTATTAAGAGCGGTAAAAAGTTTATATTTACAATACCACGAGAAATCTAGTGAGAACAAATAATAGCTCAATGGAGTTTGTCACAACCGTAGGGGTTCGCCAAGGTGGCGTATTGAATCCGTTGCTATTTATTATATTCCTGGATGAAATGTACAAAAAGTGTAGAAATGAGCTGAAAGGAACAAGGTTGGGTGTCTACAAGTTACAACAGGTGTATGTGTCTGAAATGCTATACGCGGACGATTTAGTAATTGTCGCAAACAGTGCGGAAAATTTACAAAAGAACCTCGACATATGGAATGGAGTCTTAATGGAGAACAATATGAGCATTAACGCGAATAAAACTGAAATTATGATGATAAGAAAAAAAGGAGAACAACTGATCATTACTTTGAATGGTTGCTCCGTGCTACAGACAGAAGGAAGCATGGATGCGGAGATCAATAACTGTATAACAAACAGCAATAAGCTGTACTACGCATTTAGTAAGGCCTTCATAAGGAAAAAAGAAATCAGTACTACTACTAAAGCCAAGATATTTAAGGAAGTTTATACATATTGCAGTTTTAACATATGGGAGTGAGACGTGGGCCTTGAGTGATAAGGATAGAAGCAGAATACAGACTTGTGAAATGCGGTATCTCAGAGCGGCAGTGGGAGTCACTAGAAAGGACCATATCAGGAACAGTGAAGTGCGGGACCAATTAAGGGTGAACTCAGTGCAATCGTGTGTAGAGAAAAGGCATTTAATCTGGTTCGGCCACATGGCACGTATGGGCGAAAATAGGAAAGTTAAAGTTGTCTGGAAGGCGGGAGTAGACAAGAAGAGGAAGAGAGGCAGACCAAGTAGAAGTTGGAACAGTGGACTGCCCAAACTGCTACAGAGAAGAGGGACCTATTGGAGATGTACAGAACAGCTGGTCGCCGACCATAGCGCGTGGAGAAATTTCTGTCGCGACCCTTCAACACCGTAAGGTACAAGAGGATCGTTTATGTATGTATATAATTCATTAGTATATTATCGCATCTTTTGTATTCAAATTTATAATAAAATAGAGCTATTACAGGAAAGAAATAATATTAATACTGTATATACGTTAAATAGAGAGTAATATTGCAATACACTAGTTACAAAATTCATAAATCATAGGGCGCCCATGCCCGTCCGGAATGTTCCGACCTATAGTGATTAGTTTCCCGCGTAATTCGCTACGCCAATTTAAAGGGACAACTGGTTCGAGGTCAGCGAAACTACTCGGCAATGATCAAACATGTCAACACGGAGTGTCTTCCCTTGAATAATACCTTCCTACTCTTTGCTTGCATGTAGAACTTCCGAACTTCTGGTACCGCAACGCCGCCTATATGCCAAAAGACTTATTCACGTCGTCATTTTGCCCCTGCTAAGAGAATCGGACTTAAAGAAGTTTGAACGATAGAGAGACAAAGACAGGCTTAAACCGCGATGAATGCAAAATAACTCTCAAAAGTAGTGGAAAAAATACCAGGAGTTACTAGAAATATAGTAAACCTGTCGATAAATCACATACACACGAACACTGCCTGCTCCCTTGCATCTTCCGATCAACTACTTTTTTCTCTTGCAATTTGTTTGCGTCGAATTTCTTAATTTTTATGTATTGTAGTCCCATATTTCAGCAAGATGATTCATTTCGACAGTTATTAAGTTCCTCGCTTTTAAATTTGTTTATTTCCCCATCTCACATACAGTAAAACACTTTTTTTCTAAGTCCTAAGCTTTGATTACCAAGTTTGTTGGGAAGGTGAATTCTATACTGCCATCTGTGGCTGCCACCAATAACTAAATGTATTGTCCTTCGGCATTCGCCTTACGAACTGAAGAAATGTAGAAAACCAAGTCCGAAGAATCCGTACACAAATCGGGACAACAAAAGTTGTGTTTAATGATTTGTTCTCCTTATTTCTCTTCTATGTGGAATACATAAGAAAATTCAAACCCAAAAATTCTATTTGAAATTGGCATTGCACACAAATAAAAGAAATATGACTTAGAGTGGATATACATAAAATAAGTTTGCCTAATACATTACGTGATATAAAAATTAGAATAGTAAGTACTTCATGACAAAGGAGTTGATAATTTGTTAGGATGGAGTGAATTAATCAAGTCTTCTGTTCACATATATGAGGTAGATCAAGGGTTTGGTGGCATGGGTAATGTAATGGAAGTAATATATCAGGCTACTAAAATATTCCACAGATTCGCCAGAGAATGAATCTAATTGGACGATTGAAATCTTCCTGAGGAATTTTATTCATTCCAAAATCTCCTATTCAGAATTTTCTACCCACATATAATATAATCTAGAAATATTAGTGGCTGTAGAAGTATATTCCCACACATACACCGAATCGTCTAGGGGTGGATTTAACGGGATGATTTTAGTCCACCCCAGATATTTCCTTTCATACTATCTATAAAATTCATCGTGATTGCCTTTCGAAGTATGTGGGGGATTGGCCAAATTAATCAATCAATCTTGTATTCACAGTATTCCATACACGTTTACTATGTGAGCGATTTGGAGATCTTGGTGGCCATGGAAGAAGATTGACTTGGGAATTATCTAAACAATTCAAAAATTTCCTGCTGAATAGGGCAGCATTACTTTTTCGAGAGAGTTGAGACCAGTTACGTCATGATATGACATGATAAGTTTCATTAGATCGTGGATGAAATGATGAGTAGTCATCTACCCTTAACAAATTCTTCAAAAAAATAAGTTACCGCACGCAATAGCACCTCAAATCATGGCCCACAGTTCAATGAAGTTCTATCTACAGAAAATTGGAGATTATCTTGGGTTGACACCATTACGTCATGATATGACATGACAAGTTTCTAATGAAACTTGAAACGAACTAATGTTCGTGGATGAAACGATGAGTAGTCATCTACCCTTAACAAATTCTTCTAGAAAATAAGTTACCGTACGCAATAGCACCTCAAATCATAGTCCACAGTTCAATGTAGTTCTATCTACAGAAAATTGGAGATTATCTTTTTCTTCGATTCGTGTTCTGACTCGTTCACAAAATGAGAACGATCAGAAAATAATTTATCCTTTAATTTTCTAGAAACTATCGTTATCGGCTGCAATAATATTCTAACATCACATATTTTACGAAGAGAAAACCCAAAAGAGAAAGTAGTAATGAGTCATTTATCGGTATCGTCATCAACAGCAGACAAACAGGTCACGAACTTAGTCAGTGACGTAAAACGATGCTAATTGACAACAGTATCGATGTTGTCATCAACAGCGGCCGGCGCTGGGAAAAACACGTCACGACCTCGGTCAGTGAGTGAGACAACGCTGATTAGCCACGACGGTGACGTAAGACAGCGTGATTGGCCACAGCGATGACGTGAGACAGCCGGTCAATAAGAATCAAGTGACGATGAGGCGACGCCTTCAGATGATTGGACATGCGATTACGCCACCTAAATTAATTACTCCACGGCCAACAAGAAGCACCCAGGAAGACCTGGCATCACAGGAGCGATTGCGTGGTAAACCATATAAAAGAAGGCGACGACCGCAGCATCGAAAGTTAGTTGATTTCTGATTTCGAGCTGGTCTGCGCCATCAGTAAACATATACACTCGGACAAGCCACGTAGTGCCCCCATAAATATACACACTTGGGCAAGCCACGAAGCGCCCCACAAGTAAACACATACATTCAGGCAAGCCGCGAAGCGCTCCAGGAATATACACACTCGGGCATGCCACGTAGCGCCCCCATAAACACACATACTCGGGCAAGCCACGAAGCGCCCCACAGGCATATCCCACACAAACACCACTGGCAGTCGATCTTAAACATTTCCACCACAGACAACTACCAAGAATCACCTCGAACAGAGGAATCGATCCTTTTACTGTCAAGCTGTGTAGATCGCTTCATTTTACCTGCAATCCATCGCTGAAAACTTTTTTACTTTAGTTAATAAAGCGCTATTATTTTAGGGCCGGTCTTTGCGTCTTAGGCCTGATCTTTCCATTTCCTAACAAAGCTCCCTATAACGTTATTTGGTAAATAACTTGAATCGTTTTTATGGTGATTCGTAAAGTTATTCGTCGAATAAATTTATCAGGAGGTGGACAGATCGGGCTTTAGGTGAAAAAAGTCCATGATGAAAATAAATCGAAATTTTTTTACAATTTATAAATATCTACAATGGTCACTCTAAATATTCTAACGGGTCACTCCGTGACCCGCGGGACATGGGTTCGCCATCACTGATCTAGGCAGTCAAATGCTTTTTCAAAGTCGGTATAAATGACATCAACTTGTCCTGCTTTGTCCAGATGATTGGCTACAAACTGAGAAAAGTGACATAAATTGGTGACTGTAGACCTACCTGCTCTAAATCCATGCTGACTAGGACTAATAAAATTCTTAACAGCTGGGTACATATTAGAATAAATAACCATGTCAAACACTTGTGCAAAATTGTTGAGAATTACCACAGAACGATAATTACCAATATTACCAATTTTTATGAATGGGAATGATTTTAGACTCTTTCCAAATGTCCGGAAAGGTTGCAGTTCTGAAACACAAATTAAAAATTAAGCATAAAGGATCCGCCAATACTGCAGTACAGTCTCTCATAAAAAAGGAAGGAAGATCATCACGAGCAGCAGTAAATCTGTTTTTCTAATTTTTTACATGCTTTAAAAACTTCTTCATATGTAACATAGTCCAAATTACAGTTATTTAGCAAATGATGACTACAGGAATTTGCAGTCTCATCGACATGTTCATGCGGGATTTCCGAGATATTAAAGATACTGTTGAAATAAGAAGCAAAACCTTCAACTATTTCTGTATTTCCTCTTAAACTACGAGAACCGTCAAACATTTCAGATGGCAAAGTGCTTCTATTAGTCTTCATATTAACAAACGACCACAATTTTTTACTATCTCTGGCTACAGATTTTTCTATAAAGTCTTTATAATCATTACGTAATTTAACCTTAGCTAAAGTTCTAAGTTCTCTAAATTTGGTTAAGAAAAATGTGGACTTTGTCTTAACATATTTGTTAAGTACGCATTTTATCCTTCATCTTAATAAGTTTAATAACTTCTCTAGAGTACCATTTAGGATACTTCATTCTCTTTCGCACAGCGAAGGGAACACACTGGTTAATTAATTCAAACAATTTGTCATATAATGCAGAACCTGCTTCATTAGGATTATCATAACATTTCAAGAAATTCCAATTAATATTCAGGAATCCGTTATACAAATTCGGAAAATCAGCCTTACGAAAATTGAAATAACCCGATTCGGTATTGTTAAGATTAGAAGAGCGTTTAACTGTTGAGTTAACCTTTATGTGCAGTGAAGGATGATGCGGATCAACCTTAACTAGCGGACAAGAATTCTCCTCGACACAAGCATTTAAGCTTGTAAGTACCAAATCCAAAAATCTATTATTACAATTAGCAACTGTATTAATTTGGTCTAGACTAAGAACATTTATAAATGCTTGCAGGCAAAAATCCTTTTTATCTCTGAGGTTGGAGCTGAAAGAGGATATGTTGAAGTCACCTAAAATCAGCACATTCATATCGGTTGCTATAAGAAATTCCTCTAATGAAGAAAGAAATGATTCCAGAGTATCAACATGCACATCAGGAGGAACGTATAATACAATAATAACCAATTTGGAGATGCAATTCATCTGTATTATACAGCCTGAGACATCAATGGAAGGTGTACTTTTCGTAATACGAGAAGTGTCTAAAACCCTACCATTGTAGGCACTATTGATAGCTAACAAGCATCCTCCCCCCTTGGATTTAGCTGTGGCTTTACAATCCCTATCACATCTATACACTATGTAATTAGGAGGAAAAATTTCCAACGATGAAACATCGTTAGTGAGCCAGGTTTCAACAAGGCAGACAATATCATATTCAAGAAGATGAAGTCTGGGATAAATATCAGATATTTTATTATTAATACTACGTACATTTTGTTAGTAAATGTTTAAATGCTTATTAACGTAATGACTAGAATTATTTGATAAAATGTGATTTGCAGAACCTTGGATTGAGGTAGTCAATTTATTAGAAGTAGCCTCATTGCTAAAAAATGAGTTGTCATGTATTGTGCTACTGTTGTGGTTCCTGCCCCAAATGTTGGGTTTCAATTTATATAATGATTTGTGTATAATGTGGTATTCTTATCCCACACGTTTGAGCAGTCAATTTTATATAATGACTTGTAGGTTGTTGCCCCACGTTGGGCGCCAATTTTTGTTATGATATGTGTGTAATGTGGGTTATTGCCTCTGCCTCAGCGCTTATTTTTTGGGATTCGAATGTACAAGAACTTACGAAAATAACCTCGCATAATGTAACATTGATACTAGCTATTATTTTTCCATTTTGCAAGGAAGAATAAGATAATACTTAATTCTAAATTACGTTTGCATTAGATTACCGCGGATTATTTACTCAGAGGTTCGTCACGATGAGAAACAACAGAGCATCCCTTCCAGCCAACTTTGATTAAAATATGTAATTTGAAAGTTAATACATCCACAGGTTTCTCGTTATACGTGGAAACATCATTTTCTAGGTAAGAATTTCGGTTCGCGCGAATCACAAAGCGGAATCGGCCCGGCAGAATTCTTAATTAAACCGTCGGAATAATGAAACTGAAGTAATATCGTCAATAACGCGATATTTCCCTTTGATGAAGGCAAGGCCGATTAAAAGTTCTGCGAGGGGTTGCAATATCGGCGCTTAAATTTTTAAAGCTTTAAAATACAGAAGTCTCTATTGTCTTTCGGGTCTTCTTGCAAGTCGGAGATCGCTTTCAATTAAAAGTTACCTGCTTGAGAACTTCTGCACTGCGGCAAACGAGTTGGTAGGTACGTGGCAATTCAAGTGCCGCTCGGATTATTACAAGCTCGGAGTATTCAATTGCGATCGAATACTGCAGATTCGCATCAGCATTCTAGTTTCAATTATATTCGGATTCCTATACTATTATTGATTATCACTGCTGATAGTATTGTGCTCAAGATTTCGTTCTGATGTAATGATGCCTTGCAGTTGCAATGTCGAAGCAAAACAATTACGAATCACTGGACTTAATATAGGAATGAATGAAACACCCCATGTGTTTCATTTAGCAACTTTCGGTGTAACCTGAAGTGGTATTGGTAATCTATTGCTGCAACACAAATTGGAATTCCGTAAACTTTTAATGGACGGGTTGCCTGAATCACCCTGTATTTGTAATCGCAGAATTGAGAAAAATGAAAAATAAAGTTTCCTTGGTGATAACTGATAATGATAACGCAATTCGAACTATTTATATTTTCTTATAATCTAAAGTAGATTAAGAAGTCATTTATTTCTCAGTGTTACATTAAAATTTTCGGTTAGTGTTTATAAAATGATTCTGAAACTTTCCAGCAAATAATTTTTTCAATATTTATTCATATTTCAATACAAAGTGTTAATTATAAATTCGTAAAATTCTAATTTCACCACTTACTGACGCAACTTAAGAGTCGTCCCTTTCATGCGTAAGGAATTGAACACATGTGGAAACACGAGGATTTCCTAGCACTTTAATATTCAACCCACGAACATAACTTTGTACACAAAAGTAATCCCAGTTTAATTTAGTTTCCTGGTATCGTTCGAATTAATGTTTTAAACATTTTCAGTCAGTACATGTGTTTAATTACGCCACTACATCTCCGACAAACTACTTCCATCTACTCCAAATTGGGTTTTACATAATCCAAAACGGTCGTGACAAATTTCCCGATTTTCCCGAGGAAAACTTACATAAGTGAATTTGATGAGTTTGTTTTTATTTTAAAGCTCATCATAATTTACGGGGGTAATATGTGCCTCACGTTTGAAAATTTCCACCTTATATCACCCGGAGAAATAATAATGGAGTAGCGTGAAGTGAATAAATTCTATTAAAAATGAGCCTGCAGGGTAATCATTTCTGAGTTGCATTGAGTTTTTATGGAGACGAATCGCTTCTTTATTTTAATTTTTTTTTAGCTGTGCTGAGCGGTTACATATTTATCTTTTGCCCGGGGAGCGGATAAAAAATTTAAAGAAGATTTCGTATACCGTGCCCGTCATCATTGAAAGCGTGGTGTAAGTTATTCGGGAAATTTCACCTATTCTACATAATTCATGTTTTACGTTGTACACATACGTCTTCTTAAGAGGGACCGTTTATATTTTTTGAAATATTCAGAAAGGATTGTGCATGGCTTACTTTTTAAAATAATGTCTCGCAATAAAGGTTTCATAGCAGAAATTTTCGTGATGATGTTATCAAAGAAGAAAAAAAATAAAATAGAATACTTTCGGAATGTTTCGGTTGAATATGAATAGCTGAGGGAACATCAACTTTATAAAGAGAAGAAACGGCATTCTGTACAACAAATAAAACAGTTGTTAGTTTCTAATAACATAACTAATTGATTTTTTAATCTGACTTCTGCCGATGAGTTTACTGTGTGATCATGTTTCAGCCGTCTTTTATTTGGTTCACAAATAGGAAATTACGAATAAAATTCTGCATGTTTTGTTTATAATTGCATTCGATTTAAAATAAATAAATTTCTTCACTGAACATCGGCTTCTTTTGTGAGTCATCGCAGCGACTGTTTGATGATGCAATGTACAGATGTTTTATTTTTTGGTATTCTTTGATGCAATTTTATTGCGAGGTCAGTCTCATCTCATGATGGCGAAGCTGCCTTTGAAGAAGCAAGTCGCTGTAACAATTGTTTACATTACTCTGGGCAGGTGTGATGCCCAAGGTCGCACTGGCGACGTATTTGCGAAGTATTTGGTATACAAAGTATTTGGTATACAAAATGCAGGTTTCTTACGAATTTATTGTAGCAGCTCTTGTTTTTTCTACTCTAATTAATAATAATAATTTAAAAAAGCTGCCTGGGTGGTTCGTAGGTTTACTTTGGGAACAGAAGTGCGTGTGTTTAAATAATTTATGGAATACCTAATTTTTAGTCCAAAAAATTATCGCAAAAGGTATTTGAAGTTAAAGTAAAATCTGTTCGATAGAAACCTATAAATTTTATCTGCACTTATTTATGGTCCTCTCGGCGCGAAAAGGATGCGGCGGCTTCGTGGACAGGAGGAAATTACGGAATAATCGTCTTACTAAATCAGCCGGGCACAAAAACCGAAGTGGGACCGACAAAACATCGTTTTCAGGCTTTCTTTCGTGGAATATCTGATAGGAGCCGGTTTATTTTCGCATGTACAAAACAATTTTCTTCTAAGCGGAGGAAAATGCGGTCACGTCCGAGGGTTTTCTCGAAGAAAATTTCAGTGGTCGCATCTCGTTAAGGCACTTGTCTGTAACGTGCAGGAGTATCGATTCTGAGAGGTTTTTTACTTAATCGTGCGAAACTGATTTTAATGAAAACTGAACTCCATTAAAAAGTTCAGTTCAATAAAAAACATTACCAGAATATGTATTGTAAGGTACTATTATAATAATTTATAACACAATGAAGACTTATTGCCAAAAGGATAAAAGTTATTCACAGTTATAAGAAAATTTTTAAAATGTCGCCCATTTCCATTTAACATCTGAAAAGGTTTAAAACATTTTCACTTCTCTCTTTCTATATTTTATTAAAATCCAAAGGCGAAAATCCAGTAATAAAATAGAACTTTCCACCACGAGCTTATCCCGAGGAAGTTTATTAGACAATAAATAATAGCGGTATTCACTCTGCCCGCCATAAATAACAACTGTACCGCCATAAAAAAATAAAAACACGATCTGACGCGAAACCTGTAAGAATAGTGCAAGGGTTTCCGTTGTTTACAACAACGGGAAAAGCTCGAACATGTTTATTATGTTATTCTCTCGTTCACTATCAATCACTATCGCTTTTGTGCGTTTCATTCGATTTATTTTTATGTGTTCCTCGTCCGCGCCCGCCAAAAATAGCCGTTCCGATTAAAAGCGAACCACAACGTCGAGTTTACTCCCGAAAATCGAGGATAATTACATTTCCGCAAAGCGAAGCTCGGCCAAAATTGAAACTTCTCTGCTTTCTGGTACATCTATTTTAATAACGTTATCGTTTCTTTTGTGAAATATGTAAAACACTCTCTCAAATGAATTGCGAAAATTCCCCGTCGTCGGAAGTTGGGAAGCATTCCCAAGTTATCTTAGCAAACTACCAACTAATATATAATTCTATTCAACACGACTAAGACTTTAATGTCGTCGCTATCTCATTTGCAGACATAATATGTGTGATTGTGCGGACGAAGCATGTGCATCTTGAACTGTCCGGAGTACATGTCTGAGGATAATCCATTACAGCAAAGGGGGAAAGACAGAAGACAGATAAGAGCATTAACGTCAATAATAAACAAAGACCTCCGGATTTCGAGGATTTAAATAGACAGAAAAATACGTTTTCAAATCGAATTCTGGTGCTAAATCATACAACAGAAAAATACCACCAAACATATAATAAACTTTAAAAATATTTAATCAAAAGTAGCTTTTGTTCCTACAATACGATTACAAAAATAACACTACAAAATCTTTTAAGCGGACACTAAATCGCGCACTTTACACTTTACGTTTCGCAGTCGTTCGACCGCTTCGTCTGACGAAAGTGTAACATAAAGTGTAAAGTGCGCGATTTAGTGTCCGGTTAAAAGATTTTGTGATACAAATTTCATCGGACAAGAACCAACTGTAAATAAAAATAACACTAGTGGAAAATATGCGAATTCATTTAGTACAAATGAATTACAATAGCAAAGCAAAGTCTTTAGAAATGATGACCATTTCCTTAAAGATAAAAAAATATTATTAAGTCTGTTCGAGTACACAGAGTGTTGAAGAAGTAGTACCTATTCAAGGAAACAACATTAGACACTGATGAACCAGAAAAAGGAAAAGGAAGTGGAGTGAGGAAATATTAATTTATAAAAAACCAATAAAAAAAATTACTTCCTCAAAAAGGAAACGAAAGAATTTTAAAAGTTGAACTGATTTGTATGAAAATAAGATAAGGCTTATTAATATACAGGATGCCCATTTTAATTCGTAACCGCCTGTAGACTGTGGAATAGGCAACCTATCAATCAAATCAGATGTAACTTTATGTTTTTATAATGTACTAGAAGCACGGAAGTAGAATCGATTACCTATTTTCAATTTTTAAGGCGTCACGATTTAAAATGGGCATCCTGTACAATACAATATATACCAACGGAAGCATAAAGAACCTGTATTGTAAAAAACACCCAACAACAATTGATGTACATTGTACATATTGCTATGTTATTTGGTGTGCTCCTGTTCTTTTGCTGCTCAGTTAGGTACTAAAAATTTCTGTGTTATTGGGTACTCCTTAATTGGGAGCCAATAATTGTTAGCGGAACGCCTTAATTCACGTAATAGAATTTTCTCTAATTTCTCTTATTTATTCATTGTACTTTTATTTTGGTTAAATGAGTACCAGATTACACACAAACCTCAACCTTGTGTTTGCACGACTGTAATGTCACTCCCGCACGAGCATAATGTCACTCCCCCCCTTCTTGTTTCTTATAATCTGATAATCGTTCTTTTATGTGGATAAAGTCACGTATTTGCACAGCAACCAGACCTGATTATTATTAGTTTTTTCATAAATTATTTTAAAAATTTAATATTAAATTGTAATTAGTAAATAACTCACGATACCGTTTGTGTTTGTTCACTTTAGTTTTCTTCTAACACTTGTTAGAAAAATTTACAAATTCACAAATTGCAAAAGTTCTGCGTTTAGTCAAACTAAAAATTTTCGAGTTTATAGTCCAAGTATAAAAGTTTCCGCGTTTAAGATCGAAGGTAAGTGCATGAATTTGTTGCATAATTTCAAATCTTTCTTCGCCTAACCTGTCTTTGTAACTTCGTATCCTCAAAATCTACTTAAATTATCCTGTTTTCTAAAAAAATTGCTACAATAAATTAAATTTTATCAAAACTAAAAATGCTGTTTATAACCTTGTTACAGTTTAACTTTCCGACCGTGTACGAACACACCCTGTATAATGTACATTTCAACGCCCCGGTCTATTTTTAACACGTTGCGTTTTGTTTCCCCATTAGGCGTAGGAATGTGCCTTTCCGCGCCTACACAATTCACCCAAAATTCTCTTTTCAACATATTTTCGCTAAAAGCTATAGATCAGTCGAATAAGTTCATTGTATAAGAATTAACCCCATCCTTGCTTAGTGTCGAAATCGTGTTTACGCGACATTTAATTGTCCAATCTAAATGGTGCTATTTTACGACGCGGATGCTAACGGATGACCGACTTTAGAATTTTCCGGAAAGCAACCGTACTTGAAACCGTTGCGTACTCCTGTAACCCTTGCCCTTTACTCTGATTGGTTTCCGCTGATGTCATAAAAATCGGCCATTGGCGCATTCTCTCTTTTATTCTTTTTTTCTTTTCCGCCGGTCGAGGGAAGCGTCATTTTTCAGTAATACTCTGTTCGTCCCGTGAGCTGCATGTTTCCTTCGCGGAAAATTTAGTGTCGTGTCCACTTCATCGAGGAGGTGAGAGTGAATTTGTACGGCTGTGTGCCGAATTTCCTTGGCTCATTTGGGGGCGAAAAAGCCGCGTTTCCTCTGCGGTTTGTGTCAGCCTAGCCCGACGCGACTAGGCTCCTGTTTCTGGTCTCGGTTATGGTCAATCTCCTGTTTCTGGTCTCGGTTATGATCAATCTCCTGTTGCTGGTTTTGGTTTTAAATCTAAGTCCTGGTTTTGCCTCGAACTAAGTTTTGGATTTGGTTCTGGCTTTTGGCCTACGCTTTGGTATCTCGTGGCAACTTGCGACTACAAATCGACGCATCCATTCGGGGA
Organism: Dorcus hopei; assembly: GCA_033060865.1. Classification (NCBI taxonomy): domain Eukaryota; kingdom Metazoa; phylum Arthropoda; class Insecta; order Coleoptera; family Lucanidae; genus Dorcus; species Dorcus hopei. The sequence continues at coordinate 23,124,457 of CM065422.1, read as the reverse complement.
AAGCCGATCGTCCACGGAAGCGCCCCATAGACGGCCGCATCCATCGCCATCGACGGACGTAACGACGCTGCTTGAACAGGTCATGTTTTTTTTTTGTGGTTGTTTGCCTAAATTTTGTTTCTCGGTGGATTGAATGTAGCCGCATTTGTGCACGTAAATTGCATATACTCGCGAAGTAAACTCCGTTTCGGAGGAATTCAACGGCTATTGTTGCGTTAAGCGCACAAATCGGTTTCTTCGACGTTAGTATAGGCGAAGGTTATTTTTTTTTTGTTCATCATTTGTATTCCTTATCAAATTATTTCAAATCAAATCTGATCTACGAACATCGGCCTTCACTCATGAACACATCTTTTCATTTGCTTTTCCTTTAATTGGTGGTCACTAATAATCGTCGTTTATTGTCAGATCGATAATTTAATATCGATCATTTTTAGGCTAGAAACTGCTGTGATTTTTAGAGATCTTCAGTGGTTCACTAATCGTGTTGCTTTGATATCCAACTATTCTTAACTTCTGACTAACTAACTACCAATCAAGATCGAGGATTTCATGTATTTTTATTTAATACATACACTGATAAAAGTTTTTGTGCAAATTTACTGTAATTACACCGTGTAACAGCAAAATTGTTTATTGGACATTTTTTTGCATAAAACGATTTATCTACCTAAAACGTAGTAGGCGGTTTTTATTGTTCTTGTGTCGGTACGTCGACAGATACTGTCCCTTTTTTGTTTTACGTAAGATTATGTATTAATTTTATTCAAAAATGCCTTGCAAGCTTTCTCCTGATTTGTTTTGCTATGTTTGCGGATATTTAATAACGAAGAATCAAGCAAAACATAAAATTGTACGTGAAACCAAGTTTTTTGAGGCGTACGAAGTTTATTTTGGATTTCCGATGGGTAATCAAGACAAACCTTGGGCCCCCCACGTGAGTTGTGGTAGTTGTCGCTCAACTTTAGAAGGGTGGATGCGAGGTGACCGAAAAGCAATGCCTTTTGCAATTCCTAGAATTTGGAGAAAACCTACCAACCATTATGATAATTGCTATTTTTGTTTAGTTAACATTTCACGCTTTAGAAAAGGAAAATATTGCCGCGATAGTGTCGTTTATACAAATATTGCTTCAAAACGGCTCCAGTTCCACACAGTATTGAATTTGCCCATTCCAGTACCACCAATGAAAGGGGTCGTGTTAGACACAGATGGAACTATGTCAACTAGGAGTTTTTTCGAAAATGAGTGCGACGATTTTGTGCCTGAGTGATCAAACGGGCCTCATTTTCCAAATGAAAAAGAATTAGACGATCTAGTCAGAGATCTAGGCCTGACCAAATCAAATGCTGAGCTGCTAGCTTCGCGTCTTAGAGAATGGAACTTAGATTCTGATTGTAAAATAAAACCTACAGAAGTAGACATAAAAATTTTGCTAGATTTTTTGAAATTTCTGAACATTTATGCTATTGCTCAAACGTAGAAGGACTTGAGCCTGAAAATTGGAGAGTATTTATAGATAGTTCTTCGAAGAGTATTAAAGCAGTTTTACTGCGAACGAGTATCCTTCAATTCCGCTGGCGCATTCCGTCCATTTAAAAGAAGATTACGAGAACGTTAAATTCTTGCTGCAAAAAATTAAATACGAAACTTATCAGTGGGATCTATGCAGCGATTTTAAGATGATAGGTTTTTTACTCGGATTACAAGGGGGATACACGAAATATTCGTGTTTTCTTTGCCTTTGGGATAGCAGATCAACATCAGAACATTTTATTAGACGCGATTGTTCAGTCAGGGAGCAGTTAATACCTGGGCATTCGTAACGCCCTTGCTGCCGTCAAGATTTTGCTGCCACCCTTACATATAAAATTAGGTCTTATCAAACAATTTGTCAATCATTCTTCAGAGGAATTTTTGGATATTACATCAATGTTTCCAAAAGTATCAGATGCCAAAATTAAAGCAGGCGTATTTATGGGGCCTCAAGTTCGGCAGATGTAAAATGACAAATTTTGGAAGATAAAATGACTGTGATAGAGAAAAATGCTTGGCAATCTTTTAGGCTGCTAGTGGATAATTTTCTTGACAATCATAAGAACGACGAAGTATAAAGAGATTGTTCAAAATTTGATTCAGTCGTTTCACCAACTTGGCTGAAGGATGTCATTCAAACTCCATTTTCTGCATTCCCATTTGGATTTTTTTAGACCAAATTTGGGAGCAGTTAGTGAAGAACATGGTGAGCGTTTCCATCAGGATATCGCAGATATGGAAAAGCGATATCAAGGACACTGGGATGTTGCAATGATGGAGGACTACATTTTTTGGGGTTTAATTCTCACAACCGTAGAAAGCGATACAAAATTAGTTTTGAAGTTACTTCTTTTTAAATTACATTTACTGTTATAATTTTTGAATTGATTATTTGTTAATAGAATTTTGTTTATAATTAAAATTAAATCTTTTTATCTTGGTAAAATTTTGAAAAAGATTTTTTCCCCCTGTTTTTGAGGGTCCTACAGACACGAGGAGGAAATTTCTTGCATGGTCTTACTTAGCAGAGCCTAAACTAATAATAAACACCGATAAACAAAAATAAACACGAACTAGATCGAATTTTATTACCCAGTATTATCAGTGGCTGTCAGTGACCAGTGATAATTAAAATGAATTTAAACTCATAATTACAGTAAATTTACACAAAATTTTTTATCAGTGTAGTAAAGAGCTAGAAACACCACTTGGAGTATAAAGCAATGAAGTTTAAAATTCCTCAGATGAGTGTACTTAGACCTACTCTTTTTGACAGTGTTTATATCAAGTGGAACTTCCTGTATGTTTCTCTTTTTGCTTTACTTGCATTACAACTGAATTTCGTAGATGTCGACTATTTCCGCGTAGCGATGGAAACAAAAGACAAAACGAAGTAGCTCTTTAGCTACTCATAACGTCCAAAAACAATCAGTTTTATCATTTATTACTCTTATTAATAGTTCCTCATCAAACTGGATTAAATTGTTTCAAAATAAAATCTTCACAATATTGAATTCATGTCGTCATTTGTTTTTCCGTTAATTTTCCGTTAATTGTTGATTATTCTTAAGCTAAAAGCGGCTCTGATTGGTAAAAATTTAGAGAGATTCATTGATCGTGCTACTTTGTTTATTCAACTATTCATGATCTCTGAGGAGTCATTAGCTATCAATAGATATCGAGGATTTCATTTATTTTTGTTTAATACTTAGTAAACAGCGAGAGTAAAACAATGAAGGTTGGGATTCCAGGGGCTGTACTTAGACCTACTCTTTTTAACACTGGAAATACTTGTTTTACAATTTTTTACCTCCATTTAGTCGGTAAGTGTAACAAATTAATATTTGTTATATAATTTCAAATCTTTCTTCGCATAACCTAACTTTCTGTTTTCATATCTTCAGTATAAACTTCAGTTATATTGTTTTCTAAAGCAATTGCTAAAATAAATTAAATTACATTATTTTCGGATTCGGTTGAGCACTATTGATTTTATAATCTAGGATTTCTTCTTTAGTTTTGTTAAGTTGCCGTTGGTAACGGTTGTGAACACTGTTTTCCCTGTAGTTTCTCGCGCACGAATTTCCGTACGTTGGGCAAGAAGACTAGCCATTTTTCGAGCTTTGTGGTTTCTGGCGTTCATTTTTAGCAGATCACGAGTACGACTCGCAAATGACGGTCGGATATTTTGCGCTCTTTGTTCTGATGCTTTGTAGTTAAGACCCCCTGAGTAAGAGGTTCTATTGTCGTTTATGAGAGGTTCCTGCTGGAAGTTTTAGATTCCAACGATTTGTTGCGGGTAATTACACGTCACTCGAGGATTGGGACGCCACGTTTCTTTAGTGGGTTCGCTGATAGTGGCCAGTGAGGTAAGTTTTATCGAATCAGATTTCCCTCTCGTTATTGAGTTTCTCTTATACGTATGATTTTTAAAATTTTAGATCAAGGGAGATCGTGAAGAGGAAAATATATAGCTTAAATGAACTCATACGTACGTTTTGGTTAACACCACTGCGAAAATATGTTTCAATTATGAATGCCTTTTGAAATTTTGTAAATATCATTTTGAATAAATTGTTGTATTTGCTAATTTATGCCATACGTTTTGCTTTCACGGCCTCCCTTTATCTAAAATTTTAAAAATCATACGGTATTTATGTTTCTTCCTTTAGCAGGTTTTGTGGGTTAGAATAAACCCCCCTGTTCGAGATTCTGGGGCCAGAATAGTACCCCCGGACGAGATTTGAGATCCTGCCTACTTTGACATCGTGCTTGCAGAGGAAGATCCCTGTTTGTAGCTGCCGAACCTCATAGGGCACGCTCCGAGGGCTGCACCCCTTCCGTGGTCGAACACACTTGTAGATTGGTGGAAATCGTGTTGGTATCGTTAAAATTTTATCATATGTTTTGCGTTGTTTTCGTGCTCCGTAATTTTGGGTACTTACCTGTACTTGGCCTCGGTACAGGTAAGTTACTCGTTTTTACTCTGCCAATCTGCTTTCTCTTAAACCTTTTCTTCTTTTTCTCACGTGAATATGTATGTAGATTCCAAATCATGACCAGATGAAATTTTAAGCACTTTTGCTATTGTTCGTCAGCCAAAAGATGAGCCTCGGAAATCTTTCTCATTTGCAAATCTTCAGTCAAGAACTTCCTTATTGTTTTCCATTGTGAACTCAACTCTTCTGTGATAACCTGTGTATCCAATTATCGTCAGATTCACTAGTGCTCGCACCTTTTTCACATCTTTGCACGTTTGGTAACTTCTTCAGATTTTCCATCATTTACCATGTTTCCCTATCCTTCTTTGAAACTTTATTGCGACCTCATCATAAGCTATAAAGTTTCGCTTTCACGTTTGCCTATTTAACATTAAACTTAATATTAGTGCTTGTTTAAACATTTTAGTATGACGTGGCTATTCGACAAACTCGATTGTCAGATCCAGTGCATTATGATGTGTTTAGTTTTAATTCTCATCAAGGACACTTTCAAAAGAAAAAAAAAGAAAAAAAAAGAACTAAAAATATGGTGCCAGGTAGTTTATGTAGCGCGTATAGGTACAGTTTATTTGTTTGTTGTTATAAAGGAGCATTGCGATTTATTTTCCCACATTTTCAAAACTTATAAATTTATGAAATGCAACAAAATGGATTTCGAATGAATCCAGTTTTGGACGATTCTATTTGTTTCAAGATAATCAAGTTTTATCAGTGATCACAAGACTTTGGATTCATTTCTTTCTGCGTAACTTACACGACCAAAGATATTAGAACCGAAACGAAACACACGTGCCTTCTAACTACTCGTCCAGCGAATGTTTGGACGTGCCGAGACATTCAAATACGCCGGGGATTTTATTTTTTCATCCATCCAGCGTAGTTGTCAGCAAGTATTTGTCTCCTTTGGCAATTTAATTTGACGAATTTTATCGCACTTGCTGCGTTCGCCGTTTCCTTCCTCCGAGGGAAGGAAGCACTTTTATTTGTTTGCGCACGAGCGACGAGGAAAATCTTTATTGTAGATGTAAAATTCGCTGTTTTCTGTTTGTCATCGCCTTAATATATGCCAGGTCGTTAGAAAACAATGGGAAAGATATTGTCGTATTACCACGGTTTTATTCCACCGCTATGTGGACGCATAAAACTGAGAATTGCTTAGAGTGGAATTTCTTTTATTCTAATGAATGCGCACAGAACATGTAATTATAATTTTAAAGAAGAAAAAAATATCTACGTTAGTGGATTTAATTAATGATGAAAATCCATAGATGGCACTGGTTACAGAAGAAAATTCTCATTTGCACAAGGAAATATAAAAAAAAATTACTTCAAATTTGAAACTCACTTAGCGTAACATCAACTCAGTGTTGGCTGTAACTTGCGCAGATTTTATGAAGACCTATTCTATACATAGATGGCGATGATAAAAATTATGGATGTGTAAAGGCAGGACGCGGTTGCAAAGAAATGATCAAAGGGGAGAAGTTCAAATAAATTTCTAATTTCTTACAAAGCTTTTACTCCATGAACTATTTACTTTCCCTTCCTCTCTCTCACTCTTTTTACCAAAATTTTGGCAAACCGTAAAGAACCCAAATCGCAGTTCCTTTGTTTTAATGTTTCTGGATTTAATTTTTTTGATAGTCGGATTACCCTCAGCGTCCTTTTTATATGGAATTAATTTTGGCCCTTTTTCGCCGTACAGTCACTGTATAAATAATTTCTCTCTTACTTATTTATGTCGTACGAATTATTGCATTTAATAAAATACTAGAATAAAATAAAAACACATTCAATCAGTACAGTCAAAAATTCAATTCAAAGAGAGACGAAACGGTATTCTGTAACACATATAAGCTTCTGTTAATTTTTGAATTCTGATTATTTTCTCGTAATAAAACATTGGGATACTTTAGTTCTAATTTCGTATTGACTTCGCTTACAATTTACTTAAACTAGTTGGAATTGAACTTGTAGAAGAATTCGCGACGAGAAACAAACACACAGATGGAGAAGATGGAAAACTCTGACAAAATTAAAAAAGGAACTCACAATAGGAATTGACTTTTTTCTGCGTACTGGGGTATTTGAATAAAATGTTCGATCCTTTAAGAGGAAGCGATATCATCGTAACATTCAAATTCAAAACATTTCTTTTCCGCGCAAAGCTTTGAGCGAAATATTTTAACTGATAGATGTCATACAATTGTCCACAACGTTTGTTTTTCTTCTCATTGTGCTTATGCAGTGAGGCAGATGTTTATCGCGTTAGTATCCAGTTGCAATCTCAGCAATTTTTTCAAAGTTTGCAGCTGAAATTCTTCGAATGGTGTAGTGATAAAAGTAACATACAATGCTCACTCGTTCGAGATAGTTGCAAATTATTGCGTAATGTAACAGTTTGTTTTAAACGTTTACGGAAAGTTGTTAATGGTGGACTGTCAATATGTGAATGTCTTCAGGGGGGTTTTCCCTTGAGAAAGGCAGTTGTTTGCCAATTCTTCCATGGGAATAGTTGGACTTTTATGTGCACGTCTCTAGTTTTTCACCTTATGTGGGGTTTGACCTGAGTTGTTCTGATGGTTGATTTTATCAGACTCGGCACTAACTCACTCGGCTACTGAGGCGACAACTTATTATGGTTTATAATTTCTATATAAGCTACCGTTTGTTGCGTAGTACATGCTGCGCGGAAGTGTATTTGCGCAGTTAGTGTACTTAGTGCACTGAGGTACTTGGGTCCCCGATACCTTGTATAGTTGACTCCTCCCTCTCTGTTGTGTTGGTTAGAGTGTCCATGGTTTTTCTTCTCTTCAGGTTTTTCCTTATGATTGGTACCCACACGCCCTTAAATTCAAGGCTTGCTTGGCTAATGGAATAGATTGCAGTTTCGATATACGCTGCTTCTTTCAATTTTCTGCGTATGGTTTTTTCTTCTTTTGATATCACCATAGCTTCCTCCCATTTTATGTTGTGATCTTCTTCCCAGACATGTTCAGCAATTTTGGACTTCGTTGTTTCTCCATTGTGTGTGAGGGTTTGATGTTTTTTTTACCCTGACTCTTAGAGGTCTTTTTGTTTCTCCAATGTACTTCCTACCACATTCACAGGGTAATACGTATATGCAGTTCTTGGTTCTTTGGTCCTCATTGTCTGGTTTTGTTCTAGTTAACACGGATCTTATTGTGTCCGAGGACTTGAATGTAGTTCTTATGTTGAATCTGTTTCTTATTCGTCTGATTCTTTTAGAGGCACCTTTTACATATGAGATTACCGTTGTACATAAGACTTCTGTGTTGGTTGGGTTGGTTATTTCTGGCTTTTTGTAGTGTGTTGTTGGGATAGCCATTTTTCTTTAGAGTTTCTGTGATGTTCTTTAACTCTTCTTCTTTATCATTAGGATTTGAACATAAGGTATGTGCCCTGCTGTAAAGACATTTCACTACACCCAATTTGACCTGGTAATTATGGTTTGAGTCGAAGTGGAGATATCGTCTCGTATGTGTAGGTTGTCGATACACTTTGGTTTGGAGTGTCTCTCCGTTTCTCTGAACCAATACGTCCAGGAAGGGGATTTTTTCTTCTTCTTCAACTTCCATTGTGAACTTGATGGATTCTTCTTGGTTGTTCAAGTGTGCAAGGAATCTATCTAGATTTTATCTTCCATGTGGCCATATTACGAAAGTATCATCAACATGCCTTAGCCAGTGTCGGTTTGCAGTCAAATTGGTCTATTGCGTTTCGTTCAAATTCTTCCACGAATATGTTGCTTAGGATCGGAGATAATGGTGAACCCATTGCCATACCAAATTCTTGTTTGTAGAATTTTTGTTCTACTTGGAGGTAGGTGGTGCTTATGCAGATGTCCAGTAGTTCCACTCTGGTCTCTGTATTTAATGTTATTCTATCCGATAGGAATTCATCATTGGAGAGTCTATTTTTCACAATGTTCAAAGCTGCCTTTGTGGGTACATTTGTGAACAGACTTACAATATCGAAGCTGACTAGTATATCCTGATCAGAAATTTTACGTTCTTTGATGATATCTATGAAATGTTCTGTGTACTTCACCGTCGAACACGTGTTACTCGATAACGGATTGATTATATGTATAAGGAACTTGGCTAGTTTGTGTGATGGGGATTCTCTTGAACTGACAATCGGCCTAAGTGGGATCGCGTCTTTGTGGATTTTCGGTAGTCGTGCGAATTTGCTGTAGTGAGGTGTGAGTTTCGTTCTTTGTTGATATGTGAACTGTTCTTGGTGTTTATGAAGAGTTTTGTATATTTTTCTTTCTACTGAAAGAGTGGGATCTCTTTCCAACTCCTTGTATTGTCCTGCATTGAGAACTTCTTTTATTTTCTCTTCATACGTTGTTTTGTCTATTACTACTGTGGCATTCCCTTTATCCGCTGGCAGGATTTTGATGGTATTGTCCGATTTGAGTTCTTTCAAGGCTCATTTCAGGTTTGTCTTTGTTTGAGGCCTTTTCCAAAGCGGCTCTCATTCTCCACCTATAATTTTCTACCTCGATTTTATCCTGCAGTTTTTGTGCCGTTTCTTCCGTTGCCATAACCAGGTCTATTATCGGTATCTTTTTGGGAGCTATTGCGAAGTTCATTCCTTTGTTTAGAACTGCGATGCTTGCCTCATCAAGTTGTTTCTGGGATAGGTTGATCACGGTTCTGTTGGGATCTGTGGTCCTTCCCTTTCTTTCTTTATTTTTCATGAGCTGGACTACCTCACTTTCTTCTTATGTTTTTCTTTGATGTCTTTGTTGGATTTGTTGTAGATTCGCAATACCGATGATTGGATAATATCGTAGTCTTTTTCTTTAGTTGTGCCCTTTCTATGTTTTCGCACTGTTTTGTTAGTTTTGTATTTCGAGAATCTGTGTTGTTTGATTCTCTCTCTTAATAATGTTTGGCTAGTTCTTTCCGAAATCCTTTTAGCTCTTTTATTCTGGAATGGTGTTCGGATCTTCAAGCCTTTTGGGATGACGTGGTTGTCCCTAGCTTTACATAGGAAGGTAAGGTGGTTCTCTTCCTTGGTAAGTTTGTTTTTGGTCTTTTCTAGTAGTCTGAAAAACCTGTTTACTTCTGGCCCATACCGAGTTTGTAAACGTTTACGGAAAGTTGTTAATGGTGGAATGTCAATATTGTTAATGTTGTTTATTGGGCTATTACCACCATTTCGTGGATTGTTCTCATCCGACGTTTCGGTAACAACTTGTCGGTTACCGTCTTCAGGGGGGGAACAATGGTGGTAATGGTCCAATAAACAACATTAACAGTTTGTTTTAACTTCAATACTAATTTTAAATTAATTAATTTTTGTACAGAATTCCGGTTTCTTACCGATAAAAATTACTTATAATAACGTTAGTATTTGAGAAATAATTACCTACTGCTTTCTGAAATATATTTTTCATTACGTATTTTAACCCTAGGATGCATAAATGGGGCCTCCCAGGCCCATGAAGGTGCTTAATTTCTTATAATTTGTTTAAAATATTTTCAATCGAATTGAGCGTTTAGATATGCTCTAAACTCGTTTTTGTCTACTTCTCTTCTAATCCAAAACCTTTCGAATTTTTTCAGAATTTGAAAAAAAAATGTTTTTCATCACTACTCTACAATTTTACGTATACCGCCGTACAGACCCGTCTAATAGAATCTTGTATAAGACAAATCTGATCATGTCCTTAGCTGACTAAATTTTTATAACTTGTTAGAGACATGTAATCTACGTGTTTGTATCAGTCAAAAATTGACAACTTGTTACTTGTAAAAATAATGTTTGTAATGAGCACAGTATTAGAATGTGCACTACTTCTTACGCTAAAATATAACTTTTCTGCAATTATGTTTACGTAGACATTTAGAAACTTAATCTAATTAACATATACCTGCATATTTTACTCCAACAAATGTTTTTCCATTGCAACCTAATATATTATATAGGCAGGGCCTCCGAGGCCCGGATCATGTAAATGACGGTATTGTACTGCTTATGCATCCTAGGGTTAATAACTACTCGTACATTAAAATTTATTTAACTTTTTATTATACCTTCCTTTAACGAAATAAATTTTTATCAATATGCATTTCTACAAAAAATGAAACATAATTTAAAGCAGCGTTAAACCGGCTAGAAACTTTCGTACTGGAACCTGAACGTGATTGTGATTTAGATAAAACACGAGCAAAAAGATCACAAAACGTATGTGCACGAGCGCGAAGCAAGCCGCAATAAAATTGAAAAACAGAAATACGAATAAATTCGTTGCGATTTTATTGCGACAGGAATATGAACGCTCACATTATGAATGTATGTATTACGTACGACCGATAATTTTTAATTCCAGAGTTAAATTTCATCTATTTCCTTTGAAAAACCAACTGAAAAGTTGCTTCATAATTTCAGTACTTAAACATCGAAAAATCGTCATTGGCCTTTTGAATGCCCTTAATAAAGAACTCACATAGAATCAATATCGCTTTTTACTTCCCCGTGAATTAGTTAATGTAACGCGAGTAATTGAGTATAACTTCGAAATTCCGTTTTGTAGGGGATAAAATTCTCTGGCGCTGACAGACAGGAAATTCTTATGCTATTGGTACCCCTGAAAGCTTTTTCAATTTACGTCAAGTCTGATAAAGTCGCGCAAGAAAGTGACAATGAATGAAAGAATTCAACTTCATAATTGGCACGCGAAATTTTACAACAATGATGAAAGCGGATGGAGCTGCTTTGATAAAAGTAGTATCGCAGTTTCGGCATCAAATTTCTAAATTTAACAACGGTTTTAGCATACTGTAGGTTAGGCACGTGAAAGTTTCATAGTCATACAGATTCATCTTAAATAATACAAAATCTATCATGGTATTTACGAATAAAGAGCGAACCCTAACGACATAATTACGGCCTCCGTTATATAAATTAGTTCATCCTCAGCTTGAACAGCACCAGAGCAAAGCATGCGGGCTAATGTAGATTGGAGGTGGTTCATTAGCTTCATTGGCCGAAGGGGTGGATATCAAAGCCAGAATTTTACGAGCGCGCGATCGTTTAAAAATAACGAGCCATATAAAATGGTCCGCAGTTATCGCCGATAAAGCAGCATTAGCAATTCTGGTGGAATAACACGGCACTCTTTCGATTCGCCGTTATAAATCATTAGCACCTTCGTTTGTTACAGTGGCAATTTTCTTTAATTAACGACGAGAATTTCGCTCTGAAACGTCCAAAGCTTTGGAGTGGTGAAAATGTATTAGGAAGCAGCAGCTTGCTTTTACCTCGTACGTTCGAAAAAGCTTTTTTTTTCAATTTGGAACTCATTTGCAATGTGTTTGAGTGTGACGTAGATGAATTGAGTTAATTAAGTTTTTACAACCAAGTACAAAAAAAAATCATTTCGTTTTTCCAACTGATGCATACAGTTAATGAACATGAGCTTTGTGTTTCATTACGATGGTCTGGAAAAGAGCAAAGCTAAAAAAAAATGGAAGTATAATTGGCACGCCGATGTGATGTAAAACGATAATAAAACTGACCTGCTCAACATAATGATACGTGTTGCTGGGGACTTTGGACTCCGATCGTTGTCATTATTTATTTATTTACAGTAAGTGTTGGCGTCCATAGGGTGATGAAAATTTGCTTGCACTAAAGTTTGCTGCTGCTAGTTCTTGTTGCTGCATCTAATGGTAATCCTCTTCTATCAAGTGTTGCGTAAGTTGCACGTGATAGGGATGTAACAAGTTTTATCTCAGAATACAGTGCACAACGTACGTGGTACGCCAGTTTCATGTGTACTGCGCCATGGATTATTATTATTATACATTAGAAACATATCCGCATATTCTACAGTTGTAAATATGCTGCGATAAGTGCTTCTACATCAATACAATATCACAAATGAACTGATTAACCTTTGTGATTCACTGCGGCACAGGGGCAGATCAGGGAAGCCAGGTTCGTACTCAGTGTTATACTTTAGCACAGGCATGGGCATGGTAAGGGGAAGTATCTTCCACCACGCTAAGCAATAGGTCAAACGAGTGTCGATTGCAGCTAGCTTGGTCCCACGAAATATAAAATTGTAGACGGCGGCGGCGCGGTGTATTCGTCTTGATGCTGTTCATATTGAATTAAATCGAAAATTATTATAAACATTGTTTAAAAAAGGTTTGTTTTTCAATTTAAAATGGTCTCGAACTTGTACGACACTGTTAAACGCTAATAAACCAACATGAACTAACTCGCTCGGCGCTCTCTGTTTTTGACTTCGTTGATACGACTGAGTCAGTTATGTGCCGGCGCTTGTTTGTCTGAAACATCGAGATCGTCGCAAATAATTGGGGGTGGGGGTCGAGCTTTCGGCGAGCTCGTGCCCGTCCCTGCTTTAGCATATCTGCGAAACGATGCCGTTTTCGTATTTTTGTTAGAGGGAAAAAGTTTTTGTTTATGGTCATCTATCCACTGCTACCGTATGGCTTGTACAACAGAATTACATTGAGTGCCTACATACAAATACAGAATAGAGTGATATTATAAACAACATCCTACCTTTGAAGTTTTTGTAAAGCAATTATATTAGAAATAGTATGAAAACACGAGAAACCGTGGTATTCAAGAAACTAATAAGCGAATTTAATTCGTCTGGTAGATTACAGCTTTCAATATTATTCTCATTCTTTAATCTAGGTCAATACTGAATCGCAAATAATGCACGCTTGTATGGCTGTGCACGCAAACATGCGAGCAGATATACTGCGGGTATATGTTTGTAGTAAATGTCCGCATTCTGCGAATAAATTTCGCCGTTCCCCTGTACAATGAATTTAAATTGCGTTTAATTCACTCCAAAAATGAAATAAATATATAAATAACGGATAACAGCGAACTTTATTTATTTGTGTTGGTTTGCCGGTGCTCATTTTGTTTTTAAATTTAGTGCTTCCGGTCAATCGTAAAATTTTTCGATTCCTGGTCGCAATTGGTGACATATTAGCTCAACAAATTCAGCACATTTTGGAAACATATTCATTGTTATTCATATTTGACAGAGATTTTTAATGAGTAATCAGTTATTATTATTATTAGATACCACAGCTGTGCCAAGTACTACTTGGCATGTTCTACTTTAGTTATTCTTCTTTTAAAAAGTAATCTTAAAACTTTTTGGGATTTTTTATTAATCTTAATTTTGGGATTCTTTATTAATCTTAAAAATAGAAAAGAAATTTATGTTTGGATTATAATATACCTATTTTTTTAAGATACCTTTAGGGTTAAGATCAAAATTCAATCGTAAACCACTATGAAACTTTGATGTCTTGACTGGTAATTCAATGAACGAGGTTTTTTTGGGGATGCAGGCAGAAAAGGTTAAATAAACCTTCTTTAATTTATGTAGCTATCGGGAGAGGTTATTCCCTGCATCAGGAAGAAATAGTGAAGTTACATGTAGGACGGAAGCATGTCTAAGATCAATCCAGAAAATCCATTTTTTTTGGATTAATCTTCCTCCATTTGCATCTCCAATAAAACCTTCATTCGTAAACCACTATCGTTGGTATTTTCTATTTTAATATTTTTTTCGTTCAATATTTGGGGCTGTTGCTTGCTTAACTTTTCACGACATGTTACAGCTATATCTTTACCGATTTCCCTAGATCTCAACTTTTTTTTATTAATATCGTTTTAGCATTTTTTAAAATATTTTCATTTTATTCAATTAAGATGTTCTTTATCCTTCTCTGGAGTTCTGTTATCCCTTTTTTAAGCCTTAAATGCTCAACTCTTCTCTTTGGTCTCAGCTGTTTAGGTGATCTATCCTGTTAGTCTGCCCAGAAATCTCTTTTTCGTTATCTATAACTAAATAGTTCATGTCTCGTTGTATGTAGATCCAATTTTTTACCATCATGCTTATACGTATAGATATAGGGTGTCTTCAGTTTATTTTTTAAATAAACAAGCAAAGATAACTTTGCTTGTTTTGTTTTTACTGGTTCTACCTGTAATACTGTGCAGAACTCAATGGCTACGCAAGTAAACACCACAGCAACCTTTGGAAGTAAACTGCCTTCTAAAGCACTAAAATAAAACCGTGATCTTAAGAAGTATTTCAATAAGATTCGTTTTTGCCTTGTTTTATTGTGAATTGGATGAATTAATTTAGAAAAAAAGTATCTATACATACATGACACGTAGCCAATTCACATGGAATGGTGTTCCTTCATAGTTGTCTGTGTCGGATGTCCTTTTATATAAACATTTTATATGTTGAAGTAAGTATAGTTTGCTTTTATATTTCTTGTACTTATAGATGAAGTCTCTTTCCAAATAACAGAAGTGTTTGTTCTGTGTTGTAACCAGACATTGGTTTGGATTTTATTGAATATCTCATAGTAGGTATATCATTATTTGCTTTTAGAATTGGTATTTCAAGTTTAAATTTTTTAGCAGTTCTTTTCAATTTGTATAGAACTATTTGTATTTCATCATTGTCATCATTGTATGTTGAGCCTTCCTTCCTGTATACTTTATGCGCATTTTATCTTTCGATGTAAGCGTGTGTTCTTTTCTGTTGTTATTTTAAACGTTACTTTTGATTTAACTTTATCTGGAATTCCTTATACTCGTATATTATCTAATCATGCTCACCACTTATTCCTTTCAGTTCATTTTCCAGAAAACTAAATTAAATGAAGTGAAATAGTAAATATTAATTAATTGGAGTTAAATGAGATACCCAACTGTTTGAATTGGCTTCCGGTTGGAACCGCGTCACGTTGACTTCTTCTGCTGCTGACGTTTCGTTCTCCATTGCAGAAGAACTTCCTCAGGGCTGCTGCTCTGGTGGTGTTTTTGCTGCTTCTTGTTAGTCGTTGAGACTAACGAAATTAACGAGAAGCAACAGCAACACCACCAGCAGCAGCAACCCTGAGGAAGTTCTTTTGCAATGGAGAACGAAACGTCGGCATTAGAAGAAGTCAACCTGACACGGTTGCAACCGGAAGCCAATTCAAACATGGACGATGCCGCGGAAGCCTTCAAGTTAAATTAAGATATCCAACTAATCAAAAAAGTCACTCTGTGACTATCTGATCACAGCGACTTATCCTAATGATAATTAATATATCTTTATATCGAGCAAGAGTATATTAATGTGGGTACTTACGTTTCGCGAAAACGTTTATTCACTTTTGAAAAAGCGAGTAATATACTTCTGCTCGAAATAAAGATGTTTTCTTTTCCATATTGCAATATCACAAGCAAGAATTGCATTAAAATCATTACTGTCTTGAATTATCTTGCATAAGCAGGCAGCTGTTGTGGATTACTAAGCCTTATGTTCTTCTTCAACTACATATCTTTTCGATATTTGGAGACACTCACCCCATCTTCAATGAATTTATGCTGCTGCAAAATAAGGTAGAACTACTAAGGATATATGCTGAGACAGTGATGGACGTTCGTTGCAAACTGATTTTTAAATATCTGAAAATGATTACACTATCCTTGTTTATGTCCATTGGTCACAGTAATAGTTTGAGAGAAGATATGCAGAGTTACCATTTGTATTCTGTACAATAAATGTAATAAGTGTGGATTAAGATTAATCGAACCACTCATGTTTTAATTATCTAGAGGAATTCTTATAAATATCACCCACTTAAGAGGGGTGAGGGGGAATGCGAAATTTTCGTTAGTGCAGTTATTTGTATTTGCTACTGTACTGGAGGCACTTAAGTAATATCTAAAGACTGATTAGGCATCTTCCTAATTAGCGTCTGGAAAAGTTTCTCTGCGCCAAAACAAGTGGGGGAATTCGTAAGTCTCTGAATATATTTCTTTTCATTGTACGTATTCCTTCAGCTTCTCCTTTAAGCAAAATAAAACGAGAAAATAAAATGAAAGAAAACTTTGTGACAACTCACGTATGAAATGGTTTATTTCTTAATCCTCAGTTTCTCTTTTCATTAACTTTAGATTTTAACGCAGATAAAATGTTTGAATTCTTGACTCAAGTAAACGTGAAAAACTGTGACAAATAGCCTTACGGAGATCATTCTTGCTGCGATTGTACAAAAATCGTTCCTGTAACTTTCTTTATTTTATCCATCACGTTCTTACACGAACACTGCAGCTTCACCTATGCCCCATTCTCATAATTAAGCCCTTTTAAACTACTGTAAAATTATTTTATCTTCAATGAAGCATTACTTTTAATTACTACTCATTTCTTCTTTTAGTTGCGACAACAATATTATCTTTACAAGTGTTACAAGTACCTAATTAATGTAGAAAACTTTTCAACAAGCAAAGCTAAAAATTATGTAAAAAAATTAGAGCAATATAAATATTTATTTAATCGAAGAAAGGACATTATACCGTGCCAGCTAATAGTGAATCGATATCGTGAGCTTTCATTAGTATTCCAAATGAATTCGAAAACTTTCCAATTACGTAAACAGAGTATTTTAGCGTTTCGGGGCGAATAGTTTTAGGCGTGTACCGGCAGAACTGAGCCCTATCTCGCTTCTTCCCCCAATTAAACTAGGTATAAATCACATTAAGCAACTTAATTCGCGAAACTGCTCTAATATTTTAAGCACACACGGCACTGGAGATCTGCAATTATCCGGATCCCTCCGGAATCAGAAACTCATCGCTTGTTTACAAAGACGACTTGATCGCGTTTTAATTCGTTTTAATCGAGTTTGCCCATAGAATTCATCGAATTTGCATATCTCCCGGAATTTTTGCAGTTAATTAAGGCGGAGATACGTACTCTGAGTAATTTCATTCGTCGCAACGGATGCTCTGCTCGGACTAAGTTTCTATAACAAAGTTTATAGTTCTGGGGGGGTATTAAAATTGAAACTCCGGGAGTGTTGGGGTTGCAGTTTTAAAACTCTTTTCATTTGTCGGGATTATAAAGTAAATCTCGTTTATGAAGATGATTAAAATCAATTACGATCAGTTCATTAGCATTCAGTGTTTTTCTTCCTTTGATTAAAACAACTTCAAAGTTGTTAGCGTGGAATTTAAAAAGTGGAACGACGCTGGATTTTTAAAATTACCAATTTATAAGGAATCTTATATTGTCAGGGGAATTCTTTTCGATTACGTTTTTGAACAAAGATTTATTTCTTATTTTTTAGGATCTTTGCAGGCGGAATAATAAATCTGTTCTCAATTTCTAACAATTTTTAGGTAGATATTATTATTATCAATTCCAAGTTTCATACGGTTAACTGAAAAATAACTTTTGTAGTAGATACGTATAATAAAGACACCGATTACACTGCATTATGCATTATGTCAATTGCCCCTTTAATTTGCTGCCGCTTACTTTAACTCATTGTCAGTTTTATTCTTTCACGTGATTTGTATCAGATTTAAATTTTATTTAGGTATTCCGTTTTTATTTTCAGTTAAATATAAAGTTGTGTCGTCATTTTTATAATGGAATTTCCTTGCGATAGCTGCAAATCATGGAAAAAATTGCTGAGATTGCAACTGGACACAAGTGCGGATAAATAAACACCTGCCTTACTGCGTAGGCGTAATAAGAAGAAAAACAAACGTTTGCAATTGCGCGACATCTATTGATGAAAACATTTTGCTCAGAAGGGTTGCGCGGAATGAAAATGTTTTGAATTTGAATGTTTTACGCTTCTTAAAAAGTCCAACATTTTATTTAAATACTCCAGTACACAGAGAAAAGTCAGTTCCTAGCTTTTGCTTTTATTGTTGGGTGAAATGCTTACTGATGTTGACATTCAACTTTCAGTCCAGCGCTTTCAGTTCTCCTTTTTCCTTCTGAATCCTCGTCTCTTGTAATTCGATATGCGAATATCCTGGGCATTCTATTGACGTGCTTGTTCAAAGCTTTCTAGCGATTTCCTAATATTTTGTAACGTTTTTCCTGTGAGTGATCATCTCAGCTGTTCGTAAATGCCTTTTTGTTTTTCAGTTCCATATTTTTAAATTAGACTAACTGATTTGTGCAAGTAGAAAATATTTTTATGGCAAAGACTATTAATTACGTAAATATGACGACAATCCTCAATCATATTTTGTTGTGCCTTGTAACCATTATTTTCTCTGTGAGAGAGAGACCTCATAGACAAGAGTTTCAAGAATAAATTGGTAGAGAAAAGAAGAAAAGTAAAATAATACCATTTCTAACGTCGCACCGTGTTTATTATGTTGTCCCGTACGGCTTCATTTAAGGCGAAACGTACGACGCCGTTACGAAATAACAGAGCGAATTTACTGACCGAATTATTCCATTCCGAGCGGCCTTTATTGTAGCGGCGGGCGCGATGCGGAATTGGAAATCAGATTTCAGCAGCAAGCCGCACTTACCGAGTATTCCAAGACGGAAATTGAGTGTAACCACAATGACGTGACCGTACGAGGCCAGGACGCTTCCGTCGTAAGGGTTACCGGATCCCCACTCGAAACTTTCCCCGTGCACGAACACCAACACTGCGTAGGGGGCTTCTATTCCGCGGTTCCCTGAAACATACACACGTATTCATATAAATTACAATGGTCCGGGGATACCCGAAGTTCGGGACACTAACTTCGTTATATATGTTGCGGTTGGTTCAATTTGTGCTTTCGCAATAAAAACTTCTTAACTCGAATTTTATATATTTTCATAGTTAAATGAATTTTACATTTCCCAGGAGTATATATCCCTATAAATTTACATACACGAAATAAAAGGGGAAATAAAAGCCAAGTACTCTCTGTTAAATACATTGTGCCAACGTCGAAATGTTTTTATTAAAACTATAACTTCTCTTCACGATCACATTTTATTCTTAATTATCTTTTTTTTGATTACTTTAATAAGCAAAATATGTGTTATTTGAAAAAGGTGTTCAAAAACTCCCACGTTTTGAGTTGGTCGTGACTTGAGTTAGCAAGAAACAAGGTATGTCTTTACTTATATTATGATTTTTCCAATAGGATAGGACAACCGCACGTACAACACGAGATACCATTGCATATTTGAGAGAATTTTTCGACGATCGCTTAATTAGCAGAAATCCCCTCCTCTCTTTGACCCCCAAGGTTTTCCTTGATTTTTTTGGTGACCTCTGGTTGCCACAGTTGAAGAATTCACGCCATAGATTACTACCAAATGCGAGGAAGTGAATAATTACCAGATTTGTTGGAGAAAGGAGAGTGGTTGCGTTCAATTGCCAGGAGATTAAAAGTCTCCTCTAATGTGACTGGAAGGACTTGGCAAATGTATTTAAACAAAAGAACTTTTCAAAGTGGGAGAGATTTTTAAATTAACTGGTATGTCGCAATAGCTTTGATAATGCTACCAAATTGAAAGCAGCTTTATAAAACGCAACATATCCGACAGGGCATAAGAGAAATCATAAACGAAATGAAATGGTCAAGATGAGTTCAAATTTACTTTGTGTTCAGCTGATAATCGTACACGAATATAGCGAGAACCAAATGAACCCCATCGCAGTAAATGGGTGGTTGATACTGTTGGTGGTGGGGAAGGATCAAT
Source organism: Dorcus hopei (assembly GCA_033060865.1). Lineage (NCBI taxonomy): Eukaryota > Metazoa > Arthropoda > Insecta > Coleoptera > Lucanidae > Dorcus > Dorcus hopei. The sequence goes on along the minus strand of CM065422.1, from coordinate 23,104,360 downwards.
TACAGTGTGTAATACGTCGACGTGCCACCTTATTTATTGACTTTTATGGACAACTAAATAACCAATAAAACTGTCCAAACAAAAAAAGAAATTACACTTATTGCCAAATTAATTAACTGGACCGAAAACTGAACTGAAAAGTTTGCTTGTGGAAAACTTCCAAAAGGGTCTCAAAAGGTTTTATTACTGCAATTAGACATGCGCTATCCTACCCGTCTAGACACTCGGCTACAGGCTACCTGAGATTTACTGCTTGCGCTAAAGGAAATACCTACTGAACTACTCTACCTGGCTTACGTTCTGAGGCGACCTTTCTGGAATCAGCAATAAACCTTATAATACAATAATACAATACTCGTGATCGTCAATGCAAGACTTGGCCTTACGTTGTTGTAACTCAGTTCTTTTGGTGCGGCGGTGAATAAACTTGAGAGATTAAGGAACTGAGTACGTTTAAATAAAATGCGGAAGTTAGATTTAATTAATTATTTATTGAAAAAGAAAAGAAAAAAAAGGTAAAAATTCCATGTACCAGCCACTGCGGGATCTGATACAATGAGCGCAAAAACCATTGCGTTATATACCAATACAGAGAAAACAAAATTACGATTATCAAGAAGTACAGTAGAATTCGGTGTTTCCGGCCTAAACAAAAAGAAAACAACCCTATCAAATATATAAAAAAAGGCGCACCAGGTTGATTCCGACTTTAATTTTAATTGTAGGATGGGGGTATCAACCTGATAGGATTTCACTTTCGAATATCGTAGCGACCGAACTGACTTCAATCACACAGCTGGTGGCTTGGTGTACACGCAAATAGTTGTTGGAGAACTCTGTTCCTCAATTAAATTAACAATTAATTTAAGTTCAACTTAGATTGGTCTTGGTACTAATGTTTGCAACTTCAGATCGTACTCTAAGACACGTTCTGCTCAATCAACCAATGCACAGTGTGACACAGTGGGTCTACAGTGTATTTAATTAATGGAAGTAATTAATTAATTAATCAGACGTTCTGGAGAAGTATGTGATACAAAATGCCGCCGTCGGCGATCAATTTGCAAGATAATCAATAGCAATTGCCGCTAGTTTTTCAGGGACTCCTTTCGGAGGTGATGGGAAACCCTATCGCTAGCTAAACCAATTAATTGAGGTCTAATGGGTAGGATCTTTTCTCAACTACGTCCAATCGCCTTAAGGGTGTGGTACAGTGTATGCTTTTCAATCACTCTACCTCGATTTTTCGTCGGCTAAACCTGCCTAACTAACTTGTTGGCGCAATGGACCTAAATGACTGTTTTTCGGTACTCCGCTTTTGCGGTTATGGCACATTCAGTCTCTCGGCAAAGACCACACTTCGGTTCACACACAGGGTGTGGGAGAAACTCTAGTAAGAAGATGGCTATGAATAGGTGGTTCAAATTGTTCGGCCTCGTAATTTCACGAAATGCTTAACGAGCAATAAATTGGCCTTGATTTCTGGGTTTAGATTGTGCTGGCCCACTTGGTTTCGGCGGCAGATATAACTTGTCTTAGACCAGTGATTCAAACTGGTGACTTCCCTGTGCAATTCGAAAAACAGCCGTTAGCCGTTACACTGTATTTTAACTTTTTAACCATTCCGAAATAAAATGATTTAGCTAGAAATATGAGAAAAATGAGAGAATGACTGCAAGCACTAAAAGAAACCTCGCGAAGTCAAAATTAAAGAATTCAACCGCTCGCTCGCGAGATTGCAACCTTTCTGTTTTTCTCCGGAGCTTCGTTCCTCCCTCGGACTCCGCAAGCAAATTTTGAAACAAATCCGAACCAATAATTGCTGCACTCGTCCAAAATCACGCCTACTGCATATTTCCTGTCCCCTATCATAAATTAAGAAAACTCCAGTTAGCTTGTCAGACAAGGATCGGCGGGTGGTCCTTCGCAATTTGAAACTTCCCTGATTCTCTCTTCATAACTTAACCTTACAAGTGTCTAGGTTGACATTTTAATGTATACGGTACTTGTGATTGAAACATTAGCAGACAAAGCGAACTCCTTTCCACTTGCGATGTAATTGATCCCTTTTCTATAACTGACATGTTCTAAAGTTTATTGTGACCAATTCATACAAAAATCTGAACCAACACAAAGCTAAAATGTCACGTTGACTTGTTTATGATGGCAGAGAACCAGGAGTGTCATTTGAGCAGGCCTAACGTTACAAATTTTTATGACTCGCGCTATGGGTTTTCATTCTTCTGAAAAGGAATTCTACTGCGTAAAGTTCTTAGAATCTGAACATGCGTTTGTTATTTACAATTAAACAGCAATAACCGATTTTGTTTTGAAAAACAAATCCGCGACCGTTTCAAGTGTGAGGAGGATAGGTTTAAATAGGAAAACAGAACTTGTAACTTTTAGGAGTGCAACTATAAATTCTGAAAGATATTTACAGGACGTTTTACAACCAATCACTTTTAAAACACATCGGGGAGGATTTTATATTCGTAGATGATAAAGCAAGAGCAGAGCAAGTACAGTAAATAAATTCTTAGAAACAGAGGGAATTACTTACTCGAGCGAATTGACTTGCACAACATACAGATCCCATAAAAAGAATTCAATCACAAGAGGAAGCTTTAAAGGAAGAACAGTTTAAGTTAATGCATATAATAATCCACGTTATTAGTTTTTATTTATACTTCTTGTTTATGCCCTTATTATCTACAAATTATTTTTTTATTTAACAATGTGTTAATAACTTAAAACTTAAGTACGTCATGCTATAGTTATTTCATATCTTTTTTCGTTTAATCTAACTGTAAGTTTTATAAAAGAAGTTAATGCAATTTTTTGAGCAGTATGTACACTGGTGCTTAAAAGTATCCAAATGAAAAGCAATAAATTCGTTCGAATTTGACCCTTGTGGTAAACTTCCACAGTGCCAGGCGGTCACGCCGGTCGTCCGAATACGTTTAAGCACCAGTATACCGGGGAGGTAAAACCAAAGCTTGCATGCGGCTCTTAATGACTGCGAGTAAAGTGCGTTGCGATTTTCTAGATGTAGAACGGAGATGGATATAAAACCATTGTTGTTAGATAAATTGATTTTTGTCCTTCTCTCGCTCCTGTGTTGGTGGTGGGACGTGGGATGAGAACTATAATACAGTACCAACTTTGCTGTTAATGAAGAATGTTCTCAAGCGTATTTAAAAAAAACTCGATCAAACGTGCAATTAAAAAGAATGAATAATCTTTTGGTACGGATAAGGTTAGCATTTTCCAGGCAAACCAATAATCCAATAGAATCTAATAAACCAGTAATGGATAAACTCAATCCATCGCGTTTTGGAAGGGGGAGAGCATATATCCGTCCCTGTTCTACATCTAGAAAATCATAGTGCATCTTACTCGCACTCGCTAAGAGTGCATGCAAGCTTTGCTTTTACCTCCCCTGTATAATAGAGGATCAATTAATCTTGGTATCCAAAAACATTACGGACCTACAAATTGCCGTAATTAACTTCGCAAAAACTGAAATTAAAAGACGAAGAAATGGTGGAAATAATTACTGATGGCTGCGTAATAAAACAAACTATACAGTTAACTACCTAACATCGACGGTAATTAACAGAGAGAACCGATTATACCACGTCATTAGTAGAATAGAGCTGCAACATCGAGGTCATTTATTGTTTTAGAATCTGTGTTTTTTAATTTAAAAAAGGTAATAAAAAGACCAAAGTTAAAATGCAAAAAACAGTGTTTGTATCACGTGTAACCTACAACAACGAATTTAAATTAAAAGCCAAGGGAATGAACATTTTAAGGAGAATTTTAGGAGGCATAGTTTTTAAAAAAATATTTAAAGTAGGAAAAGGTTAAACTTAACATTAATAGTAACATAACATATAGAAAAGAAAACAAAAAACGGACAATTGTGCTGGTTTGATCATCTTATAAAAATAACGTAATAGGTATAACTCGATGAAGGAGATACAAGAGGCCAACCTAGTTCGGGAGTCATGGAAGATCAAGAAGACTTAGGGCCAATCTGAAACATCACTTATACCCAACTCACACTCAAACTTGACACTTGGCGTTATTTGAAATTGAGAAGGCCCAGTTTTACAATCGTGGAATAAGGGCGGAATAAATGTTCGCTGAATATCCTTTAACGTTCCTACATATCTACGTCACGTTATTCTAAGAATAATGCTTATTCGACGATTGTAAAGTAGGGCCTTATTCGTCTAATTAAATTCATGGTCAGTATAAGTATTTTGATCATCAGTAATTTAGGATAGAATGTAAAAAAATCATTGAAATGAGAACTAAAGCGTTTCTGAATTTCAAATTAACAGTTTGATGTTAACTTGAAATTAAGAAATTGACATTAAATTGTCAATTTGAGTGTGAGTTGAATATGAGTGAGTCAGTTTCAGAATTTGGCCCTTACACCACAAAAGTAGTAGAGATACTAATTAGGAAATACATTATTTCATCTTTGTTGCTAATAGTTTTATATTCTTTTACTATATGTGCATTACTTTATTCCACGTACTGGTGAAAGCTTTGAAAATATTTTATTTTGTACTTGTACGGATGTTATGTTAGGGTTTGAAATTTTCGTTATACACAATTATTTCTAATTTTTCGGGTCACCCTGTATTTGTGTGTAAGCAGAAACCGTTTACCCGTTTTCCTTCGTTTCACAAGATTACAAAATATTGCACAGGTAGACTTCCGTCATACAGAGATGCTCTATTTCATTCACTCTCCTGCGTAATTCAGCCGTCATCTCTTAATAATTCTCCTTGCGGTGTTCTATCCGTCAACCCCCACTCGTGAACGACTGCGCCAGTTCCGCTCAGTAATGTTGCTCCTCGCTTAGCGAACGCCTTGTGTTTTTGGGCTCTTCAGCCATTTTGAAAAATTCACCAAACTGTTTTGTTTACAGTGCGTTCTAAGCAACAAGAAGCTTTTTTCTAGGCCTTTCGAAGCCTGATTTTTTTCTGCATATCAGGTAGGATTTATACAAGCAAGTAAGTGCGCAGTTTAGGTTGTAACACTGTTTCTCATTCTTTCATTTAAAGTTTTTGTTTTACCGGAATCCTTTTACTGTAGCTTTGATTTGTGATCAACCCGATTGTTTTATCTTTGGGCCGTGGTAGAAAATTCTGGAACAATCATCTCCGGACATATGAACTAGAGACCGATAGCCCGTTGCTTGGCATCATCGTCGGAAGAGGAGTTGGTTCGCCGGAATGCTGGGTGACACACTGGACGCTACCTCGTGGACGTTTGATACTCGAACGATGTTAGTGCAGCTGGTGCACACGCCTTTTTGGACGATTGAAGGTCGATTTCTTTTATTTAATTTTAATAATATGTTTGCGTCAATTTAGTTCAAGCAATGTTGTCATCGCGGAGATTGGTGTCATTACAATTTTAAAATTCTAACACAAATAATGACAAAAGCGTGCAATACTGGTGACTTATTTATTATATTTCAACCCTTTGTTTTAGGGGTTGCGTATGACCCCGACCCATCCCATCGAGTTAGCCGGTCAATGACATGATCTTATTTGCACTCTCAACATTTGCTTAATCATCACTTAACCGCCCATTGCTTACGTAGGTCGGTAATGTACATCTCTGTATTCGTACTTGCTGGAACTGTTACTTCTGATGTCTTTTTTCTTTTATTTTGTCTTCGTCATGTTATTTTACGCTTTATGTTTTATTTTATGTTACAGTATTTTATATTACATAATCTTATATTTATAGTATGTATTTCACATTTACAGTTTCTTTTTTTTAGATTTACAATATTTTATATTTACAGTTTTATATTTACACTTTTATATTACAGTTTTATATTTACACTTTTATATTTACAGTTTTACATTTACAGTTTTATATTTACAGTTTTATATTTATAGTCTTATATTTACAGTCTTATATTTACAGTTTTATATTTACAGAATTTTATGCAATATGCAATATTTCGTAGGTATTTACAATTATGATTACTTTATTGACAATGTAATTTTCATTACGTACTGTGATATTTGATATTTGATATTTATTACTACCGTAATTTACTTATAGTTTACTGTATCCACATGACAATGTCCATATCTTCGGATACGTGACACGTGACAGTAAATAAATATTATTATTATTATTATTATTATCAGGTACATAGCAGTTTACCTTAAGTTGGTATTATCACCAGTCTCTCAAGTATGCCCTCAAGAGAAGTTTTACTGTATTCATTTATTTTTCAAGGTTTTGATTACTTTAATAGTTTGCTTGAATGCCTGCAGTTATGATTTAAATATTGTAAATTTATCTGTGAAGTAAAATACGAATAGGCAAGTTTGCACTGTATCGGTGATTCAGGTTGGTATTCGTAATCTTTTATTTCTATTCTTAAGAAAATGGCATTTAATATAAATGATACAGGTCTACTAATAAACTATATGGCATTATGAAACGATGTATATCAACAATCGAAAAGCCATAGTGGGCCATGAAATGTGCAAACTTACGTCTTAGATAAGATTACTCTCAGAACAAACGTCAAAATAATTTAAAGTCAAAACATCACAATAAATGTTCGAAATGTTGTCCTTCACTTACAAAACATAATAGCATCCTTCTTTTTAAATTTAAACTTTCCAATAAAAACGACCTTTGTTCATTAGAAAGCATTCTGGTTACAATTTTAAAAATACTTTAACATTTGTTCTTTGACAAATTTGGACATTAATTGTCATAAATAAATTTATTCAGACATATGTTTGGAGATTCCAAAGCCAACCTGGGCCTGTTTTCAAAAATTCGCATGGTATGTAATAGAAGGTGATTCATAAAAGGTTTCCACATGTAATAAAAAAGTGCGGATAAGCTACTACTCCTGTGGTATATTGTTATGCGCTTGTCATAATGTTGGATTTCAAAGATCATTCGTGTCCAATTGGTCCCCAAAACCGTTATTTAAGGCAACGTTTAATGGCAACTGTAATCGCATTTCCTGCGTCATTTTCAAAGAAGTACGGACTGATGATTCTTCCAGCGCAAATGGAAGTTAATTTTTTTGGGGATGCCTTTTTTTCTTCTCTTGGATTTTCCAACCCCCAAACATGGCAATTTTGCTTGTTTACAGAACCATTAATGTGGATATGGGTTTTGTCCGTTTACTTTGAAAAATCATCCATTCTGAAAACGCACGACGTTGTTGGTGGTCTTTCGGTTTTACTACTTGCGTCAGTTGAATCTTATCAGGGCACAAATCCAAAGCCTTGGCCAAATTGTCTGCATAGTGGATTGTTGGGATCATCTGCAGTGGATCGAGTGGTACATCTGCTACATTTTCAGGCACGACAGGAATATTTTCTTCCGAACGACGTGGATGAACACGCTGATCTTACTTACGGACTCAGCTTGCTCAAATTTATGGATGATGCTCAAATGCTCAAAATGTCTATCCCCAGCTTCAAGATACATTGTGCCCGATGCATTACTTCTTCAAAGAGGGAGTACTTCTGTAAACATTCTTCATTGGTTCTTTTTTCAAATTCGTTAAAGTTCGTATATACAATTTTTCTGTTAAATAAGGCCATAAAATAAATTAATGGTGAATGACACAAGAGTTGGCAAGAAAAATAATTTCATAGGAATTGGGAAATGTATTATGAAAGTGCTCAGCACAATTATTTTGAGAAAGGATCCACTTTGCTGGAGGTACATTCCTTACTGTATTTCTAAAGGAACAGTTTCTAATATTTCTGCAAAACGTATGCAAAAAATGTAAATAAAGTTGTTCATTCAGATTTCTCTTATAACAGTTAGAATCGCTGACATACATTTATACTCCAGGCATTTTGAATGCGAGTAATAGTCCCCCTTATTCACTAAGGAATTTCTGCCACTTAACAATGAAAATAATATTTACAAAACCATTATTAAAGAAACTGCTCTCTCTCTTTGTAACTAATAAAATTTATCCTCTCACAATCTTCAAGCAACAGTAGGCCACCTCCAAATCAGTTGAATTTAATTGCGGAACGTATTACATAATTTTGATTCAAAATTAATTCTAGAAAGCAAAAATAAAAAAAAAACATATAAGGTGTTTCACTTCCACTTAAACCGGAAGTGACACAAATTATTTGATCACGTAAAATAAGCTTCTGCTAGGCCTATACTACTCATATTATGACAAGTAAAATGCAAATTAAATAATAATAATAATAATAATGCTTTATTCTTCAAGTGACAAGTAGGTACATGTTTAGAAGAGCGTCAAGTGATACTACATATATCAGAAAATTAAAAAAAGAAAACACAAAACAAAACAGAGAACAATAAAACTAAGATGCCTGTAACTACATACAGTATGATTATTCCACAATAACTCGTTTACAGAAATTCATCTACAGAATAATAACATTTGGAAGTTAAATATTGTTTTAGCAATTCAAACCGTTTATTTAGCAAAGTTAAGATACGGAAATATGTATCCGACCGTCGCGCATCGCCGTAACATAAACAAACCGACTCGATGCGTGCCTCGTATGCAGGTGTTCAAAAAAACCTTCAGCATAATTGAACTTGTTTGAAACATAAACGTATATCTTTCCCTCGTCAATACTCGAAATTGTTCGACTTCCAGACTATATAAAAACTTGTAGTCTCCAAATTCAAGAAAGATTCAATTAAGATCATAATCTAGTTGTTATCAGAGCATGTAAAGAGCATGTTAAAGTGTGCTGTTAGGCTGACCAAACTTGTAAGTTAATCTTTGTACAATTATGTTTAACTTTACTTATTTATGTTCAATATATTAATTTAACCTAGCTACGTCCCTTGCTTCGATTTATATCATCACATTTTTGGTAGAGGCGCCGTTCATCGATAACGGTGTGTACAAATCACCATGCTCGTGCAGCGAGATGAATTTTTTTTTTGATTAGGGGTCCGTTTATTATGTTTCAAACAAGTTCAATTATCTTCAAGGTTTTTGGACATCTGCATATGAATCACGCGTCGAAGTCGCTTTGTTTATGTTACGGCGACGGCGACGTTGGGATGCTTATTTGCGTATCTTAACTTTGCTAAATGAACGGATTGATTTAATTTACATTTTACTTAATGCCATTTTCCGAAGAATTGAAATAAAAAGGTTATAGGGGTGCGAATACCATCCTGAATCATCTGCTATGTGAAAAAGAATACGAAAAGGTAGTCATCATGACTTTCAATCCTTACTGTTACAAATTTCTTATGGTCAGATATGAAAACTAAGACCAAAATTGATTTGTTATGTTATCCAAAAAAGAAAAATATTGATTAGGTTGTTATTTAATAAAAAAAGAAGTATTCGCTTTCAGTGTTTATTTTTCTGAATTATGGGTTTTTCGAATATTCCCATAATACAATTATGTATTTCGGGGTTCACATTATTCGATTATCAGACCGCTCTTTTCCGAGATTTAATAAATTTCAGGTTTACATTAGTGGGAGCCGTACTGCTTAACAAAGTCTGACACGTAATCTGAATATACTTGAATATTCACAGCACGTCCGCATGCAGTGCATACAGGTTCGGTATTTTCAGGCATCGCCCCCCTTTCCGAGTACTGGAAAAGTCGAATTTAGGTGTATTTTCGTCTTACCACGTCCCTCGCTCCAGTCGCGGAATATCAAAACGTGATTTCCTGCTTTTTGTGGGCCCTCGTGCCTAGCCCGGCAAGGCAGATACATTATTCTGTGCTCATTTCACATCGCAAAAAAGGATGTTTAAGTATTCGTCGAACATTTTGTTTCCAGCACATCGAGTGTATTGGGTTTTTCCAACGATTTGCACTTTCCTTTAAGGACTCCATAGACACAAGACTATTTGAGTAAAACATTCCAGTTTAGATAAGAATTTATATAATTATTTACATTTTAGATTAAAACTAACGGTGCTATAAATTTAGAAGAATGCACCAGCAGCTTTCGTGCTTGACGCACATAGTTATTCGTGTTTTTAAATTATTATAACGCTCGGGAATTCTCCGGGGATCTATTCAAATAAAGTGCAGCGCGAAAACTGCGTTTATCAAGATTTCTCGGGGCAGCGATATTTGAAATGGATGTTTGTATTGTGAGTGCACAGATGACTTCGGTAAACTGTAGCTAACGATGCATCTACGTAGCTGAATAGTGCAAATACACCGTCTGATAAATGCAAGGCAAGCGCTGTTTTGTACAGCGTTATTCCGGCCGTGACGTAACGAATAAATCGCGTTTTGTGTTCTGGCTTGTTTAGGTAGTAAATTATCTCCGAGAGTTAGTTCTTACAGTAATAAATAAATCGTGTGCGAAACGTGCAGTTAATGAGCTGAGCTAATTTCGTGCAGTAAATGTAATCGGTTGATTATGACTTCTGTATCTAGCTTGTTTTCTTTTATTATTACTATAGCGGAAATATTCATGTATAAAGATAAAATCGTGATGGATTACTCTTGGCAAATCCTGCGGTCTTTTTAATAATATAATGAAAGTGGCCTCTTGCCTTTTTCAAAACATGTAATAGAGAGAGACATGCGACAACGATCATTGACGTCACAAATATCGTAACGGAGATCTTAGACGGACTTCACACCAAAGTAGCATGCTACGTGCTACTTGCATCCTGGATGCACGCTGCATGTCATTAATTTTAGAACCTATGTAAACAATTGATAATATTCACACCGGTGTGGTCTAGCGTAGCATTCATGCGACCTGCTACTTGCGACGTGCAGCTTAGCTCATAGGACAAGTACTATATTTTGCTACGCTACTTTAGGAGATCGCGGTTTCGTTTTAAATTAAAACATTGCCAAGCTAAACCAGTGTTCTTGACAACATGCTGACACCAAACCATCAAGAACCACAATGCTGTGGTTCTTCATGCTTTTTTTATCATTTCATACACGAGCTACAAACAGTATGGAAGTCTTTAACAATCACACCATCTCTTTCTTTTTCTCTTCCTAACAACCACGCACTGCTGCAATTAACGCCACAGCTTCATCTTCGGATGACATCTTGATTATAATTACTCGCAAGACACTGCCAATTCGCGAATCGCATAGTCCTGCTATGCTACCTTGATGTGAAAGCAAAATTCTAAGATGCCCCACGCGGCACGCTACTTTGGTGTGAAAGCCGACTTTACAGATGATAGATTTAAACTAAACTAAATTTAATTCAAATATATCGTAGGACACGTAATCTTTAGCGGCAATATAAGTGGGGAGGCGACAGAGTACGATATTTCCACTGCAGGTCAATAAAAGCATCCTACCTGCAGGATAGGACCATTAAAACGCCATCTGGGAAAGAAGTCGAAATGTCGTGCGACGTCCCGCCGGGATTTGTCCTCGGACCGACCTTGTGGAACTTCTGTATGACGAGATACTACACCTGGACGTGGGCCAAGCAATTACAACGATTGCCTATGCGAATGACCTAGCGATAATCATCACTGCAAAGGCCATCACCCTATAGGAAGAATGCGCGCAGTATTCCATAACCAAAGCAAGGAATTGATTGGAAGAGAACGACCTGAACGAACCGCAAAGACAAAATGATTATTCTTGCGGACACAAGGAAACTAAAAACGATGACTCTAGCGGTCCAAGCAGCGGATATCACCTCGAAAGACATGATTAAGTATCTAGGGGTGCATTTAGACAGAGGAATAAGGATGACCACCCATGTTAAGAGAACATGCGAAAAGGCCAGGAAACCCCAAATGGCAGTAGCAAGACTCATGCCCAAGAAAAGGAAGGTTCTGGCTGGATTCATCACATTAACTGTTATGTACGCGGCGCCTGTTTGGTCCCCGGCCATGAAGTATAAACGTTACGAGGGGTTACTGGAATCCATCAATGGGAAGCTGGCCATCTGCATCACCTCTGCGTATGAAACGGTTGCCACACAGACTATCCTGGCGATCACAGCAACTCCACCTATAAAGCTGAAGGTGGAGGAGCGGAGGCAACAGTACATGGCGAGGAAGACTAGAGGGAATGCACAGTAAACAACTACCCTAATGCTACAGTGGCAAAACGCACGGGACTCTTACCATGGGTGAACCAAAACCTTTATCAAGGACATCGACGGGTGGTGCAGCAGACAGAGGACTAAAGATGACCACCCCTGTTAACAGAACATGCGATAAGGCCGGGAAAACCTAAATGGCCCTAGCAAAACTCATACCCAACATTGGCGGACCGAGAACCAAGAAAATGATGGTCCGGGCGGGAGTTATCACATCAACCATCAAGTACGCGGCGCCTATTTGATTCCCGGCGATGAAGTATAAACATTACGAGAGGTTACTGAAATCTATCATCTATCTGATGATGGAGGAGCGGAGGCAACAGTACATGGCGAGGAAGACTACAGGGATTGCACAACAAACAACTACCCTAATGGAGCAGTGACAAAACGCATGGGACTCTTACCATGGGTGAATGAAAACTTTTATCAAGGACATCGATGGGTGGTGCATAGGGTTTCCGTCCCGGGAATTCCCGGGAACGATTTCCCAGGAAATTTGCAGTTTTTTGCCTTTCCCGATCCCGGGAAATACTGGTCGGGAATTCTCGACTTGGCGGGAATGAAATCTTGGCGTGTAGTTTGTCGAGCCTGGCGTGATATGATAAGAAGGACAGAAAAAGAAAAACAGAGAGTAAAAAAATGGTTCTATCATTGATTACTTTTATAGAAGATTATTTCATTTTGTTTTTATATAAAAATAATAAGACTGAGTTTGTCGAAATTGAGATCTTTACAAAAGGCGACATATGTTCCTTTCCAGTTTTAACAGTGATAAAAAATTACCTAGTATTGTTTATTGTAGGCGATTGTGTGTAAATTTCAGGTCGCAGGTGGTTGTGGAATAAAATCTTAAATCTTAGCTAAATAGAGATTTTGCTGTCAGCTTGACATTTAAGTTTTATTTATCAATTCAGCACTTAACCTTTCTTAACTGAAATATTAAACCACTAGTTTAATTAAACTAATTTTTACTTTATACTTTTACAAAATGGACAGAAGGCTTACATCGTGGAATCTCGCTTTCGTTTTTTAGCGAAATAACGCTGTAATCCAAATGCGTCTGTTCTAAGTTAAGACATGAGTTTTTTCTTAGATCTCCGCCTGAGATCTGAAATTTATTGAATCATACGTTACATTAAGTACATAATTATTAAATTTACCTCTAGTTGACCTGACTAAGAGTAGCAGAAGAAAGGTTACTAGAGATTTAGGACTGTTTTGTTTTTATTGTATTTCCAAACATTTTAATTAAATTCATTCATTGCTTCAATGACAGACACCTTAGGATGAGTATTCTTATTATGCAACTGCTTTACTACAATCCTATTCTAAGGGCTCCTTCAATGAAGAAAACTTCAAGGAAGCACGTGAACATAGACATGATTTGTAGCAAAAAAGCAAGGTTCCTAACGTGGATTATTTTTCTAAGAAGATATAATAAAACATCGCAAAAAGTATAAATTTCCCGGGATTCCCGGGATCATGATTTTTACATTCCCGATTCCCGGGAAGTAAAAAAAACTCGGGAAATCAGAAACCCTAGTGGTGCAGCAGAAAACATGGAGACGTGGACTATTACATCAATGATAGGACACGGAGTCTTCGTCAGTTACTTGCACAAAATCGGCAAGTTACCAAACAACGTCTGTTGGTACTGTGACGAAGAAGACATGACAGACCACACGGTCTTTGACTGCCGGAGGTTGTTACGGTTGAAAAATCCATTTAAGATATTCATAGTATTTTTCCGAACACCCTGTACTAGCGTGAGGATCTAACGGCCAGGCTTGGCCTACGTGCCGGTGGGCATATTTCGTAATGTTGCACAAGTGGACCATACTCTGTTATTTAGAACCACTGTATATCACCATTTCACTCTGTCGCCGGCTGAATCTGATTTCATTCGTAACCACCCCTGTCGGAACTTATGGTAGGGAAGAACGCGGCGCTCGCTCGCAGTTCAGTCTGCCTTCAGAGCTTTTAAACGTACGGCTCGATTATTTGTGATTTTTGTCTTTGTTCACGAGATTCTGTGAAGGAAGACGGAATCGGAATTACTCCGAGATTTACAAACGAACGTGAGAAAATTACAAGCTTGTTTAAACAGCTTATCGAAGGCCTGCCTTTGTGAAAAGGAACAGGTATGTTTTGTTGGCCATTTTAGGCATTTCCGAGAGTAGTGCGTATGTTTCCTTTCACTAGGCTTCAAATTTAGGCTTCTAGTTCAAGTTCTAGCTAGCTTGGGTGAAAAATACGCCATTCCTTGAGCGGAGAGAAAACGCCGGAATTGGAGTTTGAAACGTAATAAAACCCGTGGCATCCCGACCCGCCTTTCGTTCGTGAAAGTGGACTCGACCAACCTGCAGAAGCGACGTCGCTTGATGACGGAACATTTTCGCCAAAATACGTCATTGACTGACTGCACTTACCGTCATTGGAGGGCGCTCCCTCACCGTTGACAGCTGATTGTCATTATGCCGGATCCTGTTTACAAGGTTGGATTTACTCTAATTATATATTTTTTTAATTACCCTACTGGGTTGATTCACCTTTCCGCGGCGTTGTAATTTTTATTCTCATTTTGTTGTTGAGCATGTCAATTTCTTTAATCACGTTAATTGTAAACGAAGAACAGATCTGTTAGTCGAAAAAATTCTAACCCGTCAGATTATAATTTATTTACTTGCGTGTTCATTTCACTGGACCCTGTTTGGGTCATATCACCTTTTGCTTTAGGGTTACGTCGAACCTCCCTTCTCCAAGAGCTTAGCCGAGCGGTGCTGGAGAAACGTCAGTCCCTCGCACAATTTGCTGGCTTTCAGGTAGGTAGCAAGGTGGACAGAGAATAGGACCGCAGCGAACATCAAATGCGGTGTAGTCATCACCAAAGAAAATCTTACTAGTAAATGAAGAGTGTTGGCAGCACGTCACAGAAATGCTGGGAAGCATCATGATCCAGAAAACGAGAAGGAAAGGGACAACAGAACGTAATTAGACTAATAAGATCGGAAAGCCCGCAAAAAACTAGATGCAAAAAAAAACTAGCTAGACCAAAAACATACTAGACAAAATAAGTGAGAGCGCGCGAAGTTTCTGATGTTGATCCTACAAACTAGCAGAGAATACTAACAACTGACAGTGCGAAATTGCTGATGTAATGACTAACGGCAGATTCCAGGAATTAGCAGCTGCAAGAGAGGAGTAGGAGTTTTAGTTGGTAGGTGCCTGTGACCTATAGAAAAGCTATGACCGGGTGAATCCAACACGTCGGACACTGAGATACCGTTTATGATGTCTTCTGGAAGATTTCTCCAAACCTCTCAAAAAAAGGTCAATAAGGGCAGGGGTAACGTTTTCAATAGCCACCACTGTACACACAATAGTTATCTATGCTATGGTATGCTCGTGAGTTAGTCTGTGATCTTATTTTAGTGTACTAAAATGTGAAGTTCGGTTAGTTAACACAAGGTTGGATCTTTTGATTTATTTTGTTTTGTTTTATCATAGCGCAACCAAATGCCGGGGCCGTTTATGCATGCTTGTAGACTTTTTAAATTTTGATTGTTATTATTCATTTATTTTCTTAGTGAACGAAAAGCGGATCCGTGCTTTGTGGTAAAGATATTTCTTGTCATTTGAATATTAGCATTTTGCATTGTTAGTTTATTCTTGTGAATATTAATTCAGACTTGCGGTGGTTTAGTTACATGTTTATTTTGTTGCACAAATAAAGACAAGTGTGTAATAACTGGTGACCTTTATTCATTTTTAATTTCTGCCCTTTGCTATTGGGCTTACGTATGACTTCGACCCATCCCATTAGCCGGCAATTTGGGATGAACTTAATTTGCATGCTCAAGATTTGCAGCCTTCAGTTAGGTAGCACATCACAGAGAGTCTCTACGAAGCATGTTACGTTTAGAAATTCGCTTAAGGGAAAAGCGGCAACAAAGCATCGTTTGCCCGCATCTCGGGTCGCTTGGCAACCCCGCTCTTCCTCGCTTGCCACGATTTTCATTTGTTGAGAGGCATCGTGTGATCGTAACCTTTACAGCTATTGGTTACTACTTACGCCGTGCGTGCATCTTGGCGTCCTCCGACTAGTTTTCGCGCTCTCGATTCATTCCTCGTCCGAGCGTGGTGCCGTGTTGTGTGTCTATCGCTAAGAAAATTACTGAAGCCCTTGCTTACAAAATTAAGGAGAGCTTATTTACGGCTCTGCCGGAATTTCCTAGTGCACCACCGAACGAGTTTTGGGGTATTTTAAATCCCATACCAAGCTTGGGAAACTACAAAACCCACGTAAAAATAAGCGAATTGTCTGACGCCAATTTGGACGCTAATCACCTTTCTTTCTTTCGATTTAGGCTTCTACTTTTAGTTCTAGTTCTAGTCTTAGATCTAGTACGAATTCTTCTTCTGCGAACGTTTTGCGCTATTTCAAGCCTCCGAGGGACTTGGTTCAGGCATTTTACGGACCCCGAACGAAAAGTAAAACCGCCCTGCTAATCCGGTTTGATCCAGCTAACCGGCGTTGGAGAGAACCAACAGGTGGCGTGGTGGCTGCCAACTTCACAGCGTTACGCAAGTTGACAGACAATCTCGACTGTGTTATTTATTTATTGGTTTTATTTTGAAATTCAAATCGTCGTCCGGTTTATGCATGCCCTTTTCGGAGAGCGAATTTCGGCTAAATGCAGTGTTGCATTGACAGATTTAAATCGTAGTGTAAGTCAAACTAATAACCTTAGATTTATCGAAACCTACGTCTTTGATTAAACCGTGTCTTGAACAATCACATGTTTAACTTTGTGCAATTTATTTCCTGCATTTACTCGATAATTTATTAATCAATAAAACTTGAATTTGTTAACTTTAGGTGTGTGTTTACGTTACCCTTCCTTCACGTACCAGTGAGTCAAGTGTAGCCTCGAGTTTGTGTTTGGCCTTCTGCACGATCAAGTCGGTTCGGGGACGCTGACGAGGTCTTTGTCAATCAGCTGGGTTATCGTCCGTCCTGGCGCCCTTAATTTTGTAACATCGTAATTGACCCACCCCTTTCTCACTGTTGCTAGTTGAGGGGAAAAGCTGGTGAAAGATACAGCGCAGACTTATCATCGGGTCAAGGTAAGGTTAAGGCAGTCAGGTTAAAAGTAAATTTGGTGACAAGCAACAGCAACGAGAAGAAAAGCAGCAACGGCTCTACAATGAAGAACGAAACGTCACTAGAAGAAGAACACACTACGCGATTATACTGGAAGCCATGGAGATCTACGTATATTTTTTTAGGTTTAGAGTGTTTCTAAACAAATATAAAAAGTCGTCAATCGAATGTCTGCTCAATGAGATAATATTTATAATTATTGTAAATAAAATTTTAAAAAATCCTCTCTCTCGATAAACTAATAAAATCAATTTGGTTACACTAAAAGCAACCAAAAAATGTTTTTGTACAAAAAAAAAGGAAACCGTCATTTCTCAGTCTATTTTAGTGAAAGTGAAAAACGGGAAGCAATTAATATATTCGAATCGAGTTGTTTGTTTGATGCCTTATCGGAGCTCTCCGACTTACACAAACTTCGCAAGTAACAATGAGATAAGAGCTAGGGAAGTTAGTTTTGGAAACGAACAAAGAGGTAATATAGAAGATGTGCAATTAAGGGGATGAGTTTAACTCGGTGGGAAGCGACATGTATAAATAATAGAATCTCCGGCTCACAAAACTAAGAAATTGGCCACGGGGGGGTTACGCCTGGAGTTTGGGTTTCTGCTATTATGATGTCACAAATTTGCGACAAGACTTCGATCTAATACAAAACGGAAATTTCAAGAAATAATAACGCAAAAGCATATTAGATTATTCTGTTATTAAAAAAAATGTTAAACAATTTGTACGCAAAACTGTAGGCGATGAAAATAAATAATCAGTTCACGTACGAGATTTTTCGAATTAAAAGGAAAGAGTGTGAGCGGAAAGGTCAGTGTATTGTATAAACAAAATTAATTTTTTTTTAAAAAGAATCTGCGTTAATATTTGAACACCTTGTATTTAACAAAACGAAAACTTTCGTAGAATCCTTTAGTGTAGCAGCCAAATTATTTACTTAATTCACGTCGAGAAACTTTTTTAAGGGACAAGGAAGTGATTTTAACGAATTAGCGTCCGCTTCACTCCCATTGCTTCTTGAGTTTCTACAACACAATCTAAGCTCTGTCCTGAAGAAATCTTTTGTGTACACACTCGTATTTTTTACTGAACTTTGAAATACGCAAGAGAATTTGTAGTTGAAATTTAAATGAGTTTCTGTTGCATTTGATTTATAATCGCTAAGCTTACCAGAAATTGGTTTCATGTTAAATCCGCAGAAATGCAAGAAGTGCTTGCAATACACGGATCTATTACGTTATTACCACGGATATAATTCACCTAAGGGCAACCATAGGAGGGCTAAAATTTACATTTGTCTTCGGTTAATGCAGTAATTCATCGCAAGAGCGTTTAAATAGGAGAGTTAGTTGCGCCGAGTAGTTTCAAGAGAACCGCATAGAACGGATAGAACGAGCGAGCATCAGCGAAAGCTTTTGCGGTTAAAGACTTACGAAATGTGTTTCATATGTAAATATATCTGCTTGAAATTAAATTATTCAAGTTTTGCTATCTTATACTCGTAGCAGTATTTTATTAAATTTAAACTTTCAAAAGTTGACGATTTCCAATTACAAGAAGTGACATCGAATATGTTTGCTTTGAAAACTTTTGCAAAATTGATGATAAGAGGATAGGTTTCGTTCGGTCAAAGATCACAAGCGGCTCACCCCAAAATTATAATTTGTCTTCTATATCCAACCTTTTCAAATTGCGAAGTGTCTTGGAAGGGTAAGAGTTCGTCTGTTTCCTTAAGCTGCATCAGTAAGAAATCCGAGCATTTCATAATTATTAAGCTCAGTACGTAAGTTAAATTCAATACAACGCGATCGCGGAAAATTCGCCCAACTAAAGATTATGTAGTAAGCATAACAGCGGCTCGCTTTGATAAAAGTCTTGGCCGAGATGAGACATGATTGACCTTTGCAAATTCGAAGAATTGCAGTGGCATTGATAAAGCCGGCAATATGAATCATAGAGAAACTGGCACACATGTGGAATACTACGTAATCGAAATGACCTTTACAAAAATCATATAAATAGCCATGGCATACGGTGACAGTTCAGACAGCTAGTGCCCATCATCTTGTAGAGTGCATCTCCACAAGCCCGAGGGCGTAGTCGATATTTACAGAATGTCTTAATGTGGTTGATCTCCAAAAGTCCGTGTGACTCTGTATCTAGTTCTGTGGTTGGGTGAGAATTTAAATGCTGTTTTCTCGTTATAAAAATCATTTTGAATTTGTTTTATGCTGTCTCTTATAACGTTCTGAAGTTATCTGAAATTGGATTTATATTTTACATTTGTCTAAGTTTGTGATTTCTAGTAACTTGACTAGAGTGTTGTATGTCCATAAGTAAGTGTTGTATGTCCGTAAGTAGTGTTGTATGTACTTACGTTTTAAAATTGTCTTAATCAATTTATAATTGTTTACTTATTCTTAATATATTTATTTATATAAATTTTCTTTTTATTTTCAAGTCAATGTCATTCTTAAAAGAAGGAACGTAATTTTTCGTCAATCCCGAAAATTATATGTAGTGGCGGGCAAGGGCTTGAAATCTCATTCCGTATAAAGAGGGCGTTAATAGCAATATCTGGCTCAAAAGCTCAAACCAGATACCTACAAACAAAGAAATTGCTACTTGGGCCTTTATGGTCCGATTAAAATTTCAGTAAAACTGAGAGGAGAAGAAGTGGAAATTGTTGATTATTCTGGTGTAATTATTTTGAGAATTAAGACCTAGTTTGGGCATAACAATATAACTTCTCTCTTACTTTCGTCGAGACATCTATGTATAAGAGCATAGTGTTTCGACGAAGCCTTGTAAAAATTGATAAACTTGAAGGTAAAGGATAATTCATCCCCCTTCTGTCATCATTATTTTTAACCACTCGTCCCTCACACATCTACGTTTTGCCAAACACAGAGAATCTTTTTATGTCTTGACACAGTCGATACTCGGTATCTTGTGTTAAACCGGGTCTCTAATTGAGGACAAAAATTTCATGTAAGTAGATGACACATGGTTAAGTCCTACCATGTCTTTTAAGAATCTCCGGGTTTCAGTTGATCTGCTCAATTTCGGTCTTTATATATTTTTCAAATCATTCACCATCGTATATAAAATTATAGAGATGTCAAATCCAATGACTGAAACGTCTAAGGTTTGGGCTCACCATAGTCATACTAATCGTAACGAAATCTCACATTCATGAATTACGAAAACTGTTGCGAAATCTCACATTCATGAATTGAGAATAGTAATAAGTGAAATTGATTTCTAATTTCTTGGAAATTATCATCTTCGTGCTGGAGGAAGAAAAGTAACGTGTTTAGACAGTGTTTTTAGAACAGAAGAAAGAATCATACACTTTATGGTGATTCATTTCCCATTACACGTTCACTTTAGAAAGTACACTTTGCATATCATACGACCTAGCACATTCAGTAAAGTCGCGAGAGAAGCGGACTGGAGAGGTGAATGAGGAGTGATGAGAGCAAATTCTGCCTCGCCATTAGTGATGGTCGTTTGCGCGTGTAGGTGAGCGGCACCTGTTACAGTAATACAAAGGACTAAGCATCCTGGTATCACGGTATGGGAAGCCATGACCCACAATGAGCGTTCACTTCTGGTGCTCCTACAGGAAACACTTACCAATGCAGAGTACATCAAGAACATCATCCAACTCGTTCTGTTGTCGTTCCTGCAGCAACAAGGAGGTGAGTTTTTCCAATAGGACAATGCCAGTCCACACATTCTTAGGGTAAGTCAACCGCTCAACAAGGCGTGCGTCAACTCACCTGGCCATCAGGATCACCAGACCTATCCCCCATCGAGTATGCCGTTTGACTCGATTGGACTACGTCTGTCTAGTTTGAAATACCGGAGATAAACCTTGATCAACTACGTCATCAAGTACGTGGAATCATTTCCCAGGATAATATTCAGCACCTCTACGTTCGTCTTTATACGAGAGTCCAGGTTTACAGTACTGTTACAGTATTTGACACACAACGTAGCGTCTGTTAAATATACTACCCCGTCCACATGATCATGTTCAGGGTATGACTTGTAGAGTGTGCGAACAACAATTCCATTTTCTAGAGCCGTGCCTTTATGGTGTTTATTTTGAATATCCCAATATTCTTTGGTTCACTTATACACTAGATTCGCTTCATAATCTGGTTGTCATATTTATTTTACCAGTCGGCATTGCTTAAGGAACATACATATAGTTTCTTTAGTAGAATTATTTATCTTATTTTTCTTAGGCAAATGGTACTCTTGCACAAAACGTTGTGACGGTTTGTCGTCACTTTCTTTAATTTAATGATATTATTGTACTTTAGTGTAGAATACATTTAAGTTGCTAATTAATTTATCAGAATTGCATATTGGCTCATTCTTTTTCGGCTCAATAATTTTCACTCCTGCATTATTCATTTTTGCGATCTTCTTTCCCGTGTCGTTTAGGCAACCCCTATTCATGCCATGCTTCTTAGGAGCCCGCCTTATCAGGGAAATATTTGAATGTTTACCTGGCTTCGATTTGAACAAAAACTGGTCCTTCCTTATCTCTTTAAACTTTAAATTTCCGCTCATTTCTGCTCGCATTGACGATACGTTTGGCACTGAATCTTATTCATTGTAGTTGAAATTAAAAACGATGTAAGTAATAAATTCCTATTACTTTGCCTTCAGTCATTTTTCATATTGAACTTTACAGAACTAAGAGATTAATAATAATTTCACCAAGATTACTGCCTTGAAAGTCTTCGCTTGGCCACTTTTTCTGCGTGTTTCTCGGCTTTGCTTCTGAGTCACCACGTGCGAACCTGAAGGAGAAACGCCCTACGCCCTTTGGTTTAATCTTTTCAAGGGACAACTCTCTCTCTCTGGACCTGGAAGTGCGAAGAATTGTAACATCCGGCCCTTAGAAGCTTTTCTTATGTACCGCACCGGCTAAGATTTTACGCCCTGAAGAGCCCGAGCCTAAGAGTGAGTCAATTCTGCTTAGTTTTAGATTTAATAACGAAATTAAAGGATCATCATCTCATCTCACCACCATTTAGTTATAAGACTGGAAAAAGCTAAAATTTTGGGAGACATTAAATTTGTCCTAGCTTATGTTTTTTTTTTTTATTTACTCTTAATGGTCACTTATTATTCGCCTCTGGCTGCCTCAGACCCTGTCCCATTCTACGACCTGCGTAAGAAGCAGAGCTTTACCCCCGTGATACTTTTTTGCATCTGTCACCCTCTTGCAAACATAGGCAGCAACCATAAAAAAAAAGAGACTATTTATGAAGAGGGAGTTTAACATGTTACAACGTATTGCACACACTGCGAACTGTAGGTGCTTTTTTATTTTACATTTTCTTCACTATATTCCTAAACGATGTGCGGTAACTAGCTGATGTAAAATTCCTATATTTGATCAATATAATGAATTATCTCTCGCTGTCAGAAAACTTTGGATTACTTCAGTCCGCACCCAACATCACCTTCATATACATTGATTTTGCCAGACTGTTGTCTGTCAAGTAGCAATTTCTTTGTTTGTAGTTATTTGGTTTGAGCTTTTTAGCCAGAGATTGCTATTAATGTCCTTTTTATATGGAATGATATTTTATTTAGCCCTTGCCCGCCATACATACAGATTAGGCAAATGTTTAACTTGACAGCCTGTTACAATGCGTGCAACAGGGAACGCACTAGAAAAATAAAGAGAGAAATTTGACTAATCACGCCCACTTGTGTTCGTAGCTCAACTGCATTCGATTACGGACATTGCCCGCCCTGCCGCGCCGGGTCGTTTGCAATTAATTCTCCGCGAATCAAATCGAAGCAAACTTGCTATGTCCAGTACCCAAGTTTCCGAATCTGTATATTTTTGGAAATTGACGAAATTACATTCTTTCTTTTAAAAAGGCATTTGATTAAAAATAAAAAGAAGATTCATATAAATGTATATATTCAGAATAAGTAAAAACAACTACTAATAAAATTAAGGAATTTGCCATAGAACGAAATTCTAAACAGTAGACAATAACTCAAGGACATGTATTATCAAATAACAATTGAGACAATTTAAACAAGATACAAAATTGCTTGCATATAATAATTTAGTCAAATTATTAGAGGACACATTTTAGACAAACGTAAAATTTAAATGTAATTACAGATTACTTCAGAACGACGTTATACAACATAATGCAAAACAAATTCAAAATGATTTTATAACGAGAAAAACAGCATTTCATAATTCATCAATCATAATTCAAATAAGCAGTTATTAGTTTTTAAAAACAAAACAAATTGGCAAAATTAATTATTAATTTCTCACCCAACCATGGTACTAGATACAGAGAGACGGACGGATTTTTGGAGAGCAACTATACACATTCTGTGAATGTCGATTACACCCTCGGACTTGTGAGTTGCACTCCACAAGGCAGGCACTAGCTGTCTCATCTATCGTGCTATGCCATGGTCGTTTATATGGTTTTACGAATGAAATAGAAAATAACAGTTTATTCATTTAATTTCCGAAGAATCGCACAAACAAATACAGAACGTAGAAAAGTTCGGAGGTTTTTTAGAGTCGAAGTTTATTTATTCAGTCGTTTTTTTTGCAAAACCGCCGAGATGTACCTACTTACATTTAGTTCCGTATCGCTCTCCTGACTTCCTTGTAACGCGGACGCTTTGTGGTTTTACAGTCGCACCGGGGACTTTAGTTTACAATAGCTAAACGCGGCGCCCTCACTGATTCAATTTCCGAACTTACAGCTTTCTTCTAACATCGATATTATCATAACATCATTAAATCAACTTTTCTAAATATTACAATTCTAAGGGTGGGTTTACAGAAAGCAAATCACATATTTAATTTCGAATTAAACTAATCACAATTAAGTTGCCATAAGAATTACATTGCGAACTGTCAAATTAACAACGTCATTAAAATTTGATTGCAATTAAATTTTCTGTAAACTGGCCCTAAGCCTGAATCTTACGTATTTACATTTCAAAAATTCTAAATATTTTATTTATAACAAATATGTAATTTTAAATCGCCTACTTCTAAAAATATTTACATAAACTTAATACATTTGAAAAGCACACTGGAATTTAATAATTATACAAACAAATCCTGTAAAACACAAATAATACATTACTCTTAATTTCACCCTATTATTTACAAAATTATTTCTTTATGAAAATAAAAAAATATTACGTTCTGCTTATAAAAACCGCAATATGTGCCAGTTTACCCTATGATTCATCGTGATTTTCCTAAACCGTCTGCTCATACGCTTGCATAATGCCCGGCTTTTTCGATAAGTCACCTATGCAGCTTCAATTCTTCGAATTTGCAAAAGTCAGTCATGTCTCATATTGGCAAAACTTTTGATAAAGCAAGTTGTTTGATTACATAATATTTAGGTGGCCGAATTTTCAGCGGTCGCGTAGGCGACATTGTTTCGTGTTTAACTTATGTAATGAGCTTAATGATTATGAAATGCTGGATTCTTACATCAGTATGGGCACAATAAAACAACCGAACCGAAATAAGAGAAACTAAGTGTAATTTTTTATTAAACATATTTTGCGTTCCACTTGATAACACCATTTATCTAGTGGCACTAATTATCTTTTTACTTTGAAATTAATTTGAACTGATCGACCATGTTGCTTTTTCGAGCAACTTTTCTCTTGAGAATTTCTGCATAAGATTGTGCACAATGATGTTCAGTCATATTTTTTAAATTTGTTTTTTTTTTAGTGCAGTTTAATCAAGATGCCCTTAAATTTCAAAGATCTAGAGTTAATATAACCGAATTTGCAAAATACTTGTTTAGTCAGTATACAAAGCTCTTTTTTGCTTTGTTCATTGTTACCAAACGATCTTGTTCTGACTCGCCCTCGAGATTCATTAATTAGCTGCGTTTGCCGGGTTGCGACTGGTTGGCAGCTGATTTCACATTTGATCGGACTCGTCCCGTTATCCGCTTTGTTTCTTGCGTGCACGATTTTTTGCCCGCCATTTTAGCGAAATGTATAATTTCCCCCGTTTTTTCCGTTGCGGAAATCCCCAGTGTTATAATTTGATGCGATCATGCAAAGCTAACCCAGAAATGTTTACTACTAATGCCTTTTTAAAATAACTCGTTTTAAAAAATTAATTTCATAAAAAGTAGTGCTTAAATAATGTGCAATACCCGTATATGCACTGTTTATTTTGGAAGGAAACTATTGATGGGGTTAATATAAATTATTTTGCTTTTATTTTAAATGAGTACACACAACTGGAATTAAACTCATTGACGTGTCTATAGTTTAAATTTATAAATGTGTATTTTTAGCCGAATACACTGAGAAAAATGTATATTAAAAACCGTGTTGTAAAAAAAGTATCATTAATAATAAAATAAATTGTTTTAAAAGTAGCAAAATTGTTTAAGTAAAGCAAGTAAATTTTTCTCTTAAGAGAAATGACAATGCGATTATATTACATTAAGCATATGATTTTGTAATATTTATGAGTTCGGCCTGCAGATATGATGTTTACAACATAAAACTTGAGGTCAAAAAGCGATCGAAAGATGTCACTACTTAAATTGTTCATTACTTTCACATCGCAATGGCATATAACCTATAGGAGAGATCGGTTTGGTTTGCAGTGGAGTTCATAGACAACACAACATAACATAATATATTTATGTTTTCTATGGTGGGGTTCTGGAGCTACGGTTCTGTTGATGAAGGCCCAATGAGGCCTTAAACAGCTGTACAGAGCATGCTCGAGGAATCCGCTGTAATCAAAACCGATTTGCACAATTTTTTTTTTATAAAATTTGTAATTTAATATACGTTTTTTCTTAAATCAAGTACTTATTTTTTTTGGTGCAGCTGCAAAGGTTGGTGATCATGTGAATCCCGTAGCTTCTTATCTGTGTTAAAATATAAATATATTAAACGATATTATATTTTATATTTTAGCCATTTTAGAATATCTTTTTATAAATTTAAATATATAACAGTTAATATAAATATGTTTTTAAATTAATAAAATGATTTTGCTGTCACATATAGTAATATAAATTTTTGTAAAAATTACTATATTTATCTTTACTTTTACAACGTAATTCTCTCCGTGTACTCATCATATTTTGTGTAATCGATACAATGGGTGGTATGCATAAAACGTAGTACATGCTAATACTTCAAGCACCTACTTCGAAAGAGAAGTACCTACTATAGTAACGTAGTATTTACTATGCGATCTAGTAGATACTATTATGTACAAGAGCACACAGAAGTTTTTACTTCGCATAGAAGCACCTACTGTAGTATCTACTTCAAAGCCTCAGATTCATTTTAATAGTAAATACTACTGCAGCGTAGTATTTACCACGTACTGTAGTATAAACTTTGTTTTCGTAGTATATGCTTCAGAGCTGCAATAGGTACTTTATGTAATAGAAGATACTTCGAAGAATATACTAATTTGAGAAGTATTAGTGGGTATGGGTGGTATGCATAAAACGAAGTAGATGCTAATACTTCAAGCACCTACTTCGAAAGTGAAGTAAATACGTAGTATTTATTATGCGATCTAGTAGATACTAGAGCACAAGAGCACATAGAAATTTTTACTTCGCTGTAGAAGCACCTAGTGTAGTATCTACTTCAAAGCCTCAGATTCATTTTAATAGTAAATACTACTGCAGCGTAGTATTTACTACGTGCTGTAGTATAAACTTTGCTTTCGTAGTATATGCTTCAGAGCTGCAGTAGGTACTTTATGTAATAGAAGATACTTCGAAGAATATACTAATTTGAGAAGTATTAGCATCTACTTCGTTTTATGCATACCACCCATTATCGCTAGCTAGAATAAATTAGTCTGTTTGTGAAAGCACTTCATACCATGTCTCTTTTGTAACTTTCTTGCTTTGACAGGGCAAAATTAAAAATGTACGACATTTTTCATTTGTGGAAGATAGATTGATAAGAACATTACAATTAATTCAAGTCTGTAACGATCAGATGTAGAAATGTAGAAATTATTAAAGAACAAAGATATAGATTTGAATTTACGAATGCAAATTAGATTATTGGATTTGACGCTCGATTGGACAACAATACGCGTGGGTTTAAGTTTGTCCTGGTCCATGTGAGGTCACTG
Source organism: Dorcus hopei (assembly GCA_033060865.1). Lineage (NCBI taxonomy): Eukaryota > Metazoa > Arthropoda > Insecta > Coleoptera > Lucanidae > Dorcus > Dorcus hopei. The sequence continues at coordinate 23,076,920 of CM065422.1, read as the reverse complement.
CGAGAAATTAAATTTTCATGTATTGGGTCACGTATGAATTAATACCGGTTCTTTCGAATTGTGTTTTCTGCATTTCCGCAATTTGTAATGCGAATGCCGAAGGAGAAATAATTACTCGTAATCGATTGTAGATGCAATATGCAATATTAGTAAGTAACCTCACATTTTCCCCCCAAAAAAAAAACAAAAAACAAAATCATTGTTTGTTAAGATACAAATCAGTACCTCCTGATTTTTTGTTATTACCAGCGTTTGGTGATATCATTGAATAATCTCTGATTTGCAAACCAAAACCACTACTGTAATCTGATCCTGATTTCGAATGTGTGCTTTACGAAGCCATGTTTGGTGGAGCATTTGGAGTTGCAAGATCACTTAAACTAGACTGCAATTACGAACACATCATCGATTGGTTCCTATTTTATCCAACTATAGCATATAGAGTGGGTACTCTTCATGTTAAGGAAGTTCATTTAGTTAGGTCCTTGAGGTACTGTCGGGGTTTCCTCTCCCCAGTGTGCCAAATCTGGGACAATGTTCCCCAAACTTGTAACATATTTCAACTCATCGGTGTCCTAAATTTTTTGAAGTCTATTGCAAGCAGTACTTTCTTATCCGAAACTAGTACAATCATTGCTTAAGTTTTTCTGATACGAAGTGGACTTGCACATATTTAAGGTATTTTTGATTTCATTGTAATGTAAAGGCCGGATGGAGTTGCAAAAAAGTAATCAAAAGGGAGTCCAAGAGATAAAAGTCCAAATACATTCTGACTTCATACAAAAACTTAACTCAATAAACAATAATAAATTTTCCCTTTCTCATTTCTCATTCTTTTTATCAAAATTTTGGCAAAACTCTGAAGAACCCAAATCGCAATTTCTTTGTTTTAGCGTTTCTGTCAGGAATTGGCCTCAGCTGATTAGGAATAAAATAATTAACCGATGTTTGTTTACAACTAGACCATGTAATACTGTTTCCTCCTAAATGAAAAACATAACCACTTGTAGATTTTCGATCAGTTTTATCTCCAGCCAAGTCCGCATCCACAAAACATTCTAATTTCATTTCTTTATCTGAAGATAATCTTGATGATATCTCTAACATTGAAGCTAGGTAACGCATTAGTACTCTTTTTACACTATTCCAATCACTCTGTGTTGGTGTCTCCACTCGTCTACCTAAAAGATTCACAGCCAATGCAATATCTGGTCTGGACACTCTAGCAATATACAATAACGATCCAATGGTTTGTCTATAAGCAGAATTACTTGGTAACTTAGAACTGCTCTCTTCCGTTGATCCTAAGAAACCCACTTCCATTGGTGTTGCCATTGGCTTTGATTCTAGTAAATTATGCTTCTTCAACATATCTATTATTTTCCTCTTCTGACTAAGAAGAAAAGTTCCGTCTTCTTTGCGTTTAATTTCAATACGAAGATAATGTCTTAACTTCTCCCAAATCCTTCATTTTTAAATAATTGTTCAATTCCTCACTTACACTTCTTGTAACATCTGAAGATATACCTGCTACAAGCATGCCATCAACATATAATAATATATAAGTGATATTGCCATCTTTTTCTTTTCTGATATACAAACATTTATCAGCTGTGCCCTGTTTGAAATGCAACTTGCTTAATATTTCAGTGGCTCTTTTGTTCCAAACACGTGCTGACTGTTTTAAACCATACAGACTCTTGTGAAGCCTCAAGACTTTATTTTCTTGACTAGGTTCTTCAAATCCGGGTGGTCTTCATTTAAATTTCCATTTAGGTAAGCACTTTTAACATCTAGATGACGTACGTGTAATCCTTTTGTAGCTGACACAACAAAAAGAACGCGAATGGTCTCATGTCTAACAACTGGAGCAAAAGTTTCATCATAATCATCTCCAAAACGTTGTGAGAAGCCTCTTGCTACCAAACGTGCCTTATGAGTATTTATTTGTTCTTCTTCATCTAATTTTCTCTTAAAAACTCATTTACAACTTATCGTCTTCTTCCCTACGGGAAGATCTGCTAATTCCCAGACTTGATGCTCATTTCTTCTTTTGCAGCAGCTATTCATTTTTGCTGCTCTCTAATAGGAAGCTGAAGCATTTCCTTCCAAGAGTTTGGTTCTTTCATAGAATTAGTTTCTATTTTAAATACAAAACGATTTGGAGGAATTCCTTTATTCGCACGCTTCGACCTCCATTTTTCTTGTAAAACCTGATTGTGATCATCATTCACAGAATTTTTATCTTCATAATATTCACTTCAAATTCAAATTCTTCAAATTTTTGATTTTTCACAATATCTGTTTTTGTTCAATTTGATTTAAGATTAAAGTTACTCGAAGGACCAAGCAAAATATGCTCCTTTTTAGTTGAAGAAATTTTTTATATTGTTTTTTACATAGTTACAACAAACATAATAATCCTATACATGGCACATCTGAATTTATTTACATTACTTCATTAACAATATCTGTGCCTTCTTTGTTGTTAAAATCGATGAAAAAATCTTTTTCTGATTCTTCTCGATATTTCTCATTTGACTCAAAATCTCTGCAAGTCTTCAACTGTTTGGCTTGTTTTTCAATAAATTTTACTGACCGACATATTCTCACAATATTTGTCTTAGGATCTAAAATACGATAACCTTTTGAATTACCATCATAGCCAATTAAAACTCCTTCTTCTGCTTTATCATCCCATTTCTTCCTCTTCTGCTTAGGAATCAAATAATAAGCTTTTGATCCAAAAACTCTAATATGACTGAGATCAGGTTTGTGCCCATTGAATAATTCAAACGAAGTTTTATCTATACTGCGACTTGGCGTCCTGTTCTGAAGGTACGCTTCTCCCCAAAAACATTTGTTCAAACCAGCATCCAGCAGCATACACTTTGCTGATTCAACTAATGTTCTATTCTTTCGTTCAGCCACTCCATTTTGCTGAGATGTATAAACAACAGTAAAATGATGTTGGATGCCTTCTTTGCGAAGAGAATTTTCCAATTAACGAGTGACATACTCTTTGCCATTATCTGTGCGCAGAACAACAGGTTTTCTGCCAAATCTTGTTGTCATGGCTGCGATGTATTCCTTCGTGGCTTCAGTAACTTCTTCTTTCGATTTCAGGAGACGCACGACTGTGAAACGTGAAAAATCATCAATAAATGTTAAAAAATATTTGTTATCACTTGGAGTCGACGTCTGCATGGGTCTACAAAGATCTGAATGTATGAGTCTCAGTGGTTGTTTCTCTCTGCTCGTACTTTTTGGAAACTTCCTTTGTGTTGATCTTCCCTTAATACAGTACTCGCAAAAAACTTCCTCAGCACATTTCTTTATCTTGATGCCATCTGAAAGATCTTCACGTACTAGACGTTTAATAGCTGCTTGATCTCGATGCCCAAGACGACGATGCCACTGATGTAGACGGACTGTCGCATCTGCAAAGCAAGCAGACACATTCTGCATTGCAACTTTCAATTTGAATAAGGTCCCATCAATTTTGGCCTCCGAAAAAGCTTGTTTTCTCTCGTAAAATTTGCAGACGTCCTTCTCGAAAACTGCCTGGTAACCACGCTGAGTAACTTTTCTTACTGAAATTAAGCCACCATCAAGTTCAGGAACGTAAATTACATTTTCCAGCTTAATTTTCTGAATTTCATCATTTGGTAGTACACAATGTAACCATCCTATTCCAATTCCATGTGCTTTTACAGAAGAACCATTTGCAAGATATACTGTAGTGTCATCTTCGTTAATCTCGCAAAAAAAGTCTCGATCATTAGTCCATGTGATTTGTAGCTGCTGAATCAATGTACCATCTTCTAGCACGTATGTACATCGATGTGATCTGCACTGCCTCCTCTGGATGAAACCAAGATTTTGCTGTCCGGATTTCTTCAGCAAGTAACAGTCCGCCGTTAAATGTCCTGCTTTATTACAATAAAAACAGATTTTTGTTTCTTTATTTCCCTTCTTTCTTTCTTTTGTATTTTTGAAGTTTCCATATTGACTGTGCCACTTATTCTTACTAGATGTTCTGGTCGCATATGCTGATTGTAATGCTACTTCTGATCCATCTTTACAAGATTCACTATTTTCCAATCTCCTCTGATATACTTTTAACATTTTTCCTGTTACGTATTCTATTATTAAATCTGCTTCGTCACGTCCCTCAAGTGCAGTAACGAGTCCTGAATATGATTCCGGAAGGCTTACTAATAAAACAGCAACAATTTCTTCATCATCTAATGATTTTCCTGACCCACGCAGTATTCCAACTGCGTTCGCTCATTGAAACACCTTTGTATTGAATACTGTACAATTTTCTTGTCAAGTATAGCCTACTTCCGAATGTTGATCTTTCATATTTCTTTGACAATGCTTTTCACATGCTGTATACATCCTCGAAATGTGCGATGTGGATCAATTGGCTATCCTCAACTTTTAAAGTGATATACGCCATGGTTTTATTGTTATTCTTTTTCCATTCAGTATCTGCTTCACTTGGTTTTGGCTGGCTTACAACATCCCATAAATCATCATGAACCAGAATAACATGAAGTTTTGCCTTCCAAAAAACATAATTTCCTTCATTAGGCTGGATTTCTCAGTCCTAGTTTAAATTTAAACTCCTGTTTATTCCCATGGTAGCAATTATAAAAACAATTGTTCCTATGGAAATAAACAGGGGTTTAAAGTTAAACTGTGACTGAGAAACCCTGTCTTAGTAAAGAAATGGATAATTTTACGCTATGTGTCATTTTTTTTACTATCTTCGAACAGTTATCACTCTTCGAACAGTTATCACTCTTGAAAAAATTCTTCCTTTATTGCACTAGTTCTTCAGCTATTGGGCCATAACCTCTTGAAAAACATATATACAACACACCAGTACGCTAAACTATCTATTAATATTGAAAAACTTGTAGTACAAAAATTAACTGACAGACTATTTTTTTAAATTATTTTTATATCAACTTATATCTTATATCTCTTTTATTTTTTTATAGCAAACTTGCTGTGAGCACCTATTTCAACAATAATATAAAGGAGAATAATAAGTAGAAAATTCATAAAGTGAACATAGCAAATAGTTCAAAATACTGCCACGAGGGGGAATTTTCTAAAAACCACAAGGGGGTTTTTTCTATGTTCCGCGGATAAAAATCATAAAAAGTATTTGAACGTGGACTTGTGTAATTGAGGGCAGCTTACGACCGTGTTGAAATGTAAACACAATAAGGAGGTAACTGATACGTAAATGTTCATATTTCATAATAATACATCAGGGAAATTTATTTCAAACGGGACCACGTGCTTATACGCGCGTATACGAATGACGCAAACGGGGACAAAGCAGGTGATGAAAAAATGCAACGCGCGACTAGGCAAAAAACGTGTATTTAAAGTGCGGGCCAAAATTAGGAAGTCAGTCGTGTTCCACCGGACCGACTCAGGGGGCACTAGTGCAAACCAAAGAGGGGACGCCCAACATTGCCGCCACCAACAACGCCGACGCCGCCGCCCGCTTCATCGTCGTCGCCACCCCAGCATCAGCATTGCTGCAGCCCCCATCATCTGTTACTGCCGCCGACAACATTGCCGTTCGTCCTAAAGAAGTACGAGGACCATCTCCCCCGCCAGCTGCCGAGAGAAGACATCACCGTAGTTCTGCACTGGCGCCGCTGCTCCGTTTTAGTCGAATCAATAACCCCAGTCACCGCGAACTACCCAGGACCGCACTTCAAGTTTCACGAACAAACCACCCTCAACCAAATTAATCATTTACGTAAATAAAGAGGTATTCATTTTGTAAATCATTGTCTTTAAAGTTCTACCCTCTGATAAACCTACGCACCCCAATCAATCCAAAGGCCAAGGGCAACATAGTGGAGGCTTAGCGCGACGTGGTGAAGGACCCTTAGCGTGACAATACAAACAAGAACAAAACTACAATCAATCGAAATTAATTCAAACCATAGCACTAGATACAGAGACGAACGGACTTTTTTCGGAGATTAACACACACTATGACATTCTATAAATGCCTTCGGGTTCTGGAGATGTACACGACCAAACTGCTAGAAGCTGTCTGATGATTGTGCTTTTTCACGGCTTCTTTATATTTAGTTTTTCTAATGTCAATTTCGATTACGTAGCCTTCCTTAAGTGTGTGATTCAGCACGAGGTCGGCTATCAATGTCACTGCAGTTCTTAGAATTTGCAATGTCAATCGTGTCTAATCTAGCGCAAGGTTCTTGATAAACGAGCCGCCGCCACGGTCACTTTATATTTAATTTTTTCTATGTGGGCGGATTTCTCTCGCGGTCGCGTTGCATTGAATTCATTTCGGTACTATACTTTTGATAATTATAAGATGCTTGGATTCTTACAGTTTTAACTTGAATAATAAATCGGTCCCTTTGTTTACGCTGGTTCATACGTTTGATATTTATAATTGTAACATTTTGCAATTTATTTTCTAATTTGTTGTAATAAATTTTTGTACAGAATTCCGATTTCTTACAGTGATACCGTAATACTCTCTGTTGCTGTTTCAAAATTATTGATCCTTTAGTATTTTAATTCGTTTGTATGCTCCGTAATAATTTTTGTATATTTAACCACATCCAGTTGTGGTTTGTCAATCTAGGAATTTAAATCCCTAGTAAGTATTATTTAACGAAGCGTAATTAAAAAGTAACAAATAAAATATGAGGGTCATAAATTAAATTTTCAAATGTGTTATGTTGATTGCAAATAATGAGCAAGATTAAGCCAGGTTCCATCGATTATTCGAAACACGCAAACATTCACCAGTTAGATATTAATTCGACCATAAACAGGTTAATGCATTTACGCCGGGGGTTAACATTTGCAGGCGATTTGTTATTTTTGATCCGTTTATCTGCTGCTAATTGCCAGCGTATATATTATTCATTCAGGAACCGCATCCCTTTAATTGTTTCGGTGCACACTAACTTTCGCTTCAATCTACCGGCCAAGTAATTTATATAATGCTGCCGAATTAATCCGGACTGCTATGCTTAGCGGCCACTTTCGGTTCAGACTAAGGTGAGACGCCCGAAACTTGCTTAATTAACTTAACTTCGCCGAAAGGGTCATTTCAGAGGTCTGTTTTAACTTTACAACTGCTTGTAAATGAGCAGTAGAAGAGATCGGGTTTCTGTCCCAAATTTAAAATAATTTATAATTCTGACATGAGAAAAGACTCTTCGTCATTTTTTGGTTCATTAGGATCGCATTACCAATTATTTACGTACCAGGAGTGGCAGACATGCATATTAGTATTAGACTTTAATCTTCTGGCTCAACTCCAGAAACAGCCACTAATGATGATATATTATTTCAAAGTGGGGTTCGGTTTTCCGTTTGTGGATGCATCACGCTTAATTCTAACGGGAATAATTCATCTTAAACATTCTAAAGTTAAGTAATTATGGGTAAACAATAATGGATTATTATGAAATCAAACATTTCCCTCATTCTTTTCAATTGTAAAAGGTAAGTGTGGCTTGTAAGTAGTATTATTATTACAAGTTTTTGAGTTCCTTACCTGTAATTGCTTTAAAAAGGAATTCATTTTCTTTTCATCGTGAAACAATGAAATCGGAAGGCGTTCGATATTCAACGTTTCAATTTAGAACTGAATTTAGTCGTTCGTAAAACGAACAATTAAAATTTAATTCAAAGTCCTGGCTGGCGTCGCGTCGTTCGTTCAATCGGACAATTTAATAGCTGGTTGCACTTTGTTATTTTAAGGCGAATTTTTCCGAACTTCAGAGGACTGTGCGGAAAGCAAAATAATTCCGTTACATTTTCCGAACATGTACTTTACCACTTTACGAAAGCTCACGTGAGTGTTTCGAGTAGTTTCAGCGCGCCGCTCGGTCTAGTCGGGAAATATTATTACTCGCGAGGAAATATCCAGGGCGAGGGTTTGCGAGGGCGTTATAAACGCCGAATGGAGAAATCATTGAAAATTCGTAAGGCAATAAAATTTAATTCAACTTTGTTTCTTTTCATATACATCGTACATTTAACTTTAACGAACAAAAACTAGATCAAAATCAAAGAAATGTAAAGTGACCACAAAACCACAAAAATATAAATTCCGTTAATGGTGTAATATACGAAATGTAAATCCGTTCGCTCTTTGTACACAAAACAATTCTACTAACAAAATTGCTTTATTAATAGAACAGTTTTAACTTTGCAAATTATAATTAAACCGCATATATTCCACGAGAGAGCTTTGCAAATACGCATAACGTTCAAAGTTAAAGTTCGAAAACGACAATGAAGCCCGAGGGTTTTCCATTCTCGTGTTTAGCAGAGCGTACGCGGAAATCATAAATTCGTAGACAATTAAGCAAAAGAACCCCGCAACAAATTACGCAGAGTAAAAAAAACCGCGCAGATAAGTAAAATAAGTCAGCCAGGAACAATTCATTAGTTCGAACGGGATGCAGCTCCAACGCAAAACACATAGATAAATGTAAAATCATTTCTCCCTGGTGTACCACCCCCTATAAAACAAGGGGCAGTAAATAACGCACATCTTTGCCAACAGCAATCAGACAGGGGTTTCCAATTTGTTTTTACGTCACGTCCTTGCTTTTACCGTACTAATACTGTCTTCCTCTTCTTCCTACCGCTCACCCTGTGTGTATTGAAAACATTGCGAATTAAATTTCGAACGCGAACTGCATTTCGATTCTCGAGCTTTATCAGAATTATGCATATCGACGCCATTCGGAATACGGAATGACTTTTATCAGGTTATTTAAAACAGGGAAAGTTGGAATTCGTTTGAATGTGGCGTCACATTTACAAGAGAATTTTCCTACGAGAAAATGAATGTCATAAAAATGGCCAAAGCTGTATTTGAAAGAGCCAGTGAAGGATTGTCGTCGCATTAAATAATCGTTGGGGTCGGTTTATTCATGTTTCGTCTCGAAGCTACAAAATTTGTTTTTTAAATTTTATATTGCAAAATTGCATATTTCATTTTCATTTATTAATATGTACAGGGCGTAATCAATTAAATTTCACATACCGTAACCACTATTAATACATAAAAAAAGAAGCGAAGTTATGACATACGTTTTGGAAAAATGTCAATAATAACTCCGGAAAAATATACCGTTAGTTTTTACATAAAACATTTGAGAAGCGCTGGCTTGAATTTAAAGCCCCTGCTGAGCGGTGTTTACTATTAAGCGCAATAAATGATAGGGCAGTAAACCCGCTTATGCAAGACAATAAACTTTCGTACGAAAGAATACGGCGATTCCCAGCTATTTTTTAAATTAATATTTAAGTAAAAGAAATGCAAATTTTTCACAAAATAATTCTTGCATAATAATATTCATTAATGTCCTTAATTTAAAATAAAACAGTAATCATATCCTATCTAGCATAAGTAAAAAGAATGGTAATTCAATTGAGGCCACATTCTAAAAGTATTATTTTAATAAAAGGCATGCCGAACTCGCCATCCCTTAATTTATGATTCTTTATTACGTTCAGACTAAGCAAACAAGATTTCGCTATCGAATTGTGTTGCGGGCGACACTGACCGAGTGACCGCGACCGTGACATTTACGGAATTTACCGTTTTATGTTGTGTTTATAAAAACCGTAGACGCACTGATGAACACGAGTAGAAGTTTTCAAACAAAACGCTGTTGTAGTAGGTTATTTTTTAATTTTTAAGCAAAACCATTGATATTTGCAGAATTAATTTCTTATGTGATAAAGAACTTACAGTATTAATAAGTGAAACTTATTCGATTGCACCCTGTATTTATACAGTTTACGAGAAGTTATTATTAACATAATTTATCATTACTGTTTATCTGCTTTCCCCATCCTTCCAACTTCTTCGGTACTCTCGTTTGTACTCAGTACTCCTTGTTTTTTCTTTTAGAATTATCTCTGTCTTCTGCGCTCTTAATTTCTTTTATGTTTCTCTTAGTTCTTCTTAGATATTGTTTTTCCTTGTTAATTTCCAAACCTCTTTTCTTCCCTCTCGTGTGTAGATTAATTAATTCTGTATGTTCCTATTAATATTACATTGTTGGTTATAGTTTAATTTTCCGCTAACGAATATTACGCAAATTAGTACATTCAAACTGGTTCACCGTGTATGTAACCATTAAAAGCACGTCCTTGTAAAGAAAATAACGGCTTAGCAAAGAAATACCAAGTGAAGGTGAGCTTACGCTTAATGCGAAACACTCCTCCTTCATTCAGTCGGCCCACACCAATGTATCCCCTTGATGTATTTACGTGCGAAACTTAAGCAACAACACCAAAGATGTGTGTGTCATTAACACCCCAGATTCAACACAGTGCAGACGTACTTTTACGACGACTTGTGTTTGGAATTTAATAAATAATAACGGCGCTTGTCGGAGCTTAAAGCACCACAATAAAGTTTCACTTGTGGCTGAGTACTGTCTCCGGTAAAAATTCTTGAGAATTATTAATGACATACCTTGTAAGTAATTAGCTTTTACGTTTTTGACGAATCATTTTGGTTATAATTTTGCTGGCAACTGGCAAATGGACCGTCTTGAGACACGAACCCGAGTTTTATGGACAAGACGTCAGACGAGGCCGTCAACCGAACCCATCGAACGTGGCGCTTCTTGAACCACGTGGAGCGCATAGTCAGAGCGATAGGCGTGAGTTAGTTCAAATTCTTGCGTACTTGGTGAATTACTTTTGTGTACTTTAAACCGTAAAGTCTTTGGGGCCCAAAGGTATTAAGTATGATATTGTTTCACTTAACTGAGCTAAAGGTTTATTTTACATACATAATTGTTTCTTGTCACGGTTTTGGTCGTTAAAAGAAAGATGTCAGAATATCTTAGCTAATTGATGCCTACCAAATGTTCAGTTGCTACATACCGTGGAGTTAACAATACCTGGGTCGAACCTTTTATACCCGAGCTCAAATAGATGGTCCTGGGCCAAGATGGGGACCAAAGAGCCGTGACCACAAAACGTCGTTTTCGGAAAAGGGCGCCACCAGCGATTGAAGGAGACCCAAGCTACACCCAAAGTGTTATGGGGTATTCAAATAGTTGCAGTTTCCCGCTGGAAGGAACGGTCGAAACATCGTACGACATTTAAGAGAGCAACCGCTATAACGGAAAGGGTATATCCGAAATGAAACACCGAAACAAAGGTAAAAGGGTTGAACGTCGTACATTGCACACCCCAAAAAATGTAAATCAAAGTTGCAAATTGTCGCAAAACGTTTCCAGAAAAAAAAATTACAAACCGAAAATTTTACCGTTCGCGATTAGGCCTCTTCGCTAGCGTTTAGAGTCAAAATCAGTAAGTTTTGTTTAATTAAATACGTGAATATTAATCCAATAACAAATTCAACAATTAACCGAAACATACGTGAACTATAAAAGTACAATACTAATTTAAATATTAATACATTCAACACAAAGAAAATGTGTTGTTAATAAAACGACAAAGAAATAATTTGGTTTGTCCCGACCTTAAAATTCCGTGATTAGTACGCCTGTAGGAAGGCGAGGTCCTCTTAGTCAGGTGAAACAGCTTTAGCCCGGTAATAATCGAGATCTGCTTAGGCCGGTGAAACGGCTTTACGTTCTCCCCCAACTGATAAACCCCGAAGGTTGGCTTCTTATCATACAGCGAAATCAGGTATCACAAAATACCGAAAGCATCAAAAATGGCCACCGTAAAGGGACGTCAGACAAACTCACACGTGCACTTCGATCAACCACCAGACGATCAATAATGAATCTCGCGTCGCTTCACCCAAGGGATCCTGGGAAATCCGTCACACGCGCAACGTATTGAAAATTCAATACAAAGGTATGCTATCTTCCTCACAGGTATAGCAAACGGGAAGTATACCTAACGGTATTATCTACGTCGAAAATAAAATTTAACATTCTCTTGTATGGGTTAGTTATTATTAGTTTAAGTTAAATGAAACGAGTATTTTCGTGAACAAAACAAAAGTGTGCCCTAATTTGAATCGCATCGCTAAAATCCACCCCATAACGTCTAGCTAGCTTGAGCAAGACGATCCATTCCGTACCCCCTTCTTAATTTGTTACCGCCCTGGTGGTCTTTACTGTTTCTTCCATCTTGATATTAAAGGGCTACTTCGCTTTCTCACCCTCTTTTATGCAGATTCTCTTGAGGCTCTAAATCTTAAATATTATTTTGAAACTTTCATTTTTAAAAGCTACAATCTGATTTTTGTGCCTATTCATAAATCTTATGACCAATGATCAACAATATGATTAATTAAAAGTAACGTTTTACTGTTTTTTTTTTTAATTAAACTTTGTTATTTCTGAGCGTCTCTAATTTGTTTTGTTTGTGCAGTTTCTACACCAAAAACTAATTCAAATTACCGTTAACTGTTGGAAACTGCTTTATATCTTCGGCGTTTAGCAAAGTTAAAAACTTTAGAGTAAATAAACTTATCGTTCGCGAGCCACTGGTCTTTGCGAGAACTTCCTGTTCTACGGATAAAAGTTCCGAACTCAAGTGCAGCGATGAAACTGTGGAAGACAAAAAAGTTAAATAAGACGTTATGGTCCTCGTTATGTTCCGGATTGTTTAGCAGAAAAGTGGGTCTGATTTGACGAAATATAATTCCATATCCGTTAAAGGATTAAGTTTTATTTTTATGCTTAAAATAATACCTATAATTAACGTACTCCAGTTAATGTAAATTATCCGGCTATGTGATATACGAGGAGAGTATACTACTCATTCGACATATATTTCTTGCCTCCCAAGTACCTGCTAAGAGGCCTAAACTCTGAATTTATAGTCTTTCGGTCAATTAAGTAATCTGTTAATTGGTCACGTTGCTTGCTGATGGTACAACTTTGAACTTCATTTGAGTGGCGCCATTTCATACCATCCTGTTTGCTTTCTGGGATTTAATTGTGCACCCAAGATTTATCAACGGTATTAATTCGTTCCAGTTTTCTCTACCTCAGCACATAAAAAATTAATGATAATTCGCGGTGCAACAGAACTAGGTATATCACCGACAAACATATTTGATACAATTGTCATTTATGGAAACAAAACAAAGTCTTGGTATTTACCAACTCTATAAGTGTTTTGATTATTATGAAGTAAATTTGAATAGTGTTCATTGTTAACAACTAGAAATCCAGGTCAAATCTATACTCCCATTGTAATTAGAATTACTTATATTTTAAAGATCGAGTAATATATAAAAAGGCCAAAAGAATAAGTTTAATTTTTATACAGCAAAAGTTCAGTATTATTTTACTGAATGTGTTCGGCAATACTTTTTTAGTGGAACGTTGAAGCATTATTGTAACTGTGAATTGATAAAACAACGTGAATTTTTTTTTCATTTTTTCGCAAAAACAGTTTGCCCATCAAATCCATTACCCCGCAGGATATTTTCAGACTAACAGCACCATTTTAATTAATAATTAATCTCTCTCCCGAGCGTAACTCCATTTTTCCAGTGCTATGTGTTTACCATACATATAATCAGATTATGTAAACGGACGAGTTGCGGTAAACAACGGCGTATTGTTTAGCAAACGCGAAGCAGACGTAATCAGACAGCGGGGTAAGTAGGAGTGTTGTAAACATAAACAAAATCTGGTAATACCGATTACACCCCACAACGGGAAAGCTGTGTAAGCTCGAGAAAATACGCAGACAGGGCGAATATATGATGCGCCGAAGCACAAATTGCATTGCGGTCAATTGTGTTAACCGGCAAATGATATTTATGTTTGTGTAATCAAATCTGCGCGAAGACTTGCACCAAAAGCTCCTCGTGGTCTCTTTTTATCTCGAATAACGAAGGTTGATACTGTTTTGTATCGTAACTCAGAACTGGTGTATGAGTTTTTAATATTTATTTATTTACTTTATTTTTGTTTTAGGTCTTCAAATTAAAGCCACCAAAATACGAATTTTGTGTCCATCGATTATTAAATTAGATGGATTGTCATAGCTAATATTGACTTCATATTTTAGTCTGCTTTCAGTAGAATGATAAATCTTCCGTTTTTCTTTTCAAATTTTCAGTAATTACTTATATATAAATTTCTGAGTTTATACGTGACATCTTGGTATTTTCAACTGACAAGAACAGAAACGAATTGTTCACGTGCGGCCCCTTAATATTTCATTGACAAACTCTTAGAAATATTTATCCTCACAGGATGGAGATCACGTTATTTTTGTTCGCCGGTAATCCATCTAACTCGCGAGTGTAATAAATCTTTTCACACGGCAGCAATGATTTATTTCCTCATAAACGGCGGCGTAAACACATCGGGAACAATTCCTAATCGCGAACGAATTTTCACTCTCGAAAGGGACGTTTTTTGAGCGAGGCTTCCACAATAAGGCCTGTTCAAAATTATATGTCAGAGAGCAAAACTAATTGCATTTCTTTAAGGAAAAAGTATAGAAAAGGAAAAATACAGGTTATTTTCGGAAAAAAATGTTTTAAATGTTGTATTATTTTTGTATTTTGTATTATGTTGTATTATTTTTTTGGTGCGGTAATTCATTGAATAATTATGACTTTTAGAAATTCTTCTCTTTTTCGATAGTTAATAGAATATATAAAATAATTTAAATTTTGGTTGAATATTGTGCACACTGAAAATAATTATTTTGCTGTGATATGCCCTTAGTTTGGGTGACAACTTAATGCTGTGATCTTAGGGTATTTTGCAAATTTTCTAATTTTTTGTTATTTTACTTTCTTACTTTGTTTTTTCTCTCGGAGGCTCCTCTTCGATGATGAATTTTGCAGTGTATCTCGTAGACCAATTTCGTTGTTGTAGAGTGTATTTTATGAAATTTTGGAAGTAGATAGCACTCGCGAGCCTCCACATTCAAAATTATCTAATGTCAGTGTGTGTGTATGTGGTTGTGGGTGAATAGAGAAAAATGTCGTAGAATAAAAACGTAATAGTTATTTATTGTTCCACTTAAGAAAATTAAACGCTCGAACGCATGCAATACAACGTTTTATCCACAATCACCACATTTATGGAATCAGATTGAACGAAATTTAATTAAAAATTCGTATTCGTAAAATGAAACGTGACAGGTTTAGTCATACCTACTGTGTGGATAAAAGTCCAATTATAATGTGAGAAACATTTTAAGAGCGACATCTTTCGTTCGCTTTTTGACCTGACATTGCAGTAGGATTGATAAATTGAAACCAGTTCACTACATAATAAGTCATCCCATGCAAGGCGGCCATGCTTGCTGTCAAAGCATATGAGAATTAAAAAAAAAAAAAATTGTGAAAATCGGTTTTGATTACAGCGGATCTCTCGAGCAGCAACACTCGACAGCAAGCATGGCCGCCTTGCTTGGGATGACTTATTATGTAGCGAACTGGCTTCAATTTGTCAATCCTACTGCAATGTCAGGTCAAAAAGCGATCGATAGATGTCGCTACTTAAAATGTTCATTTCACATCGCAATGGCGCATAACCTAGGACAGATCGGTTTGGTTTGCACTGGAATTCTCGAGCTACGGTTCTACTGACGAAGGCCCAACTAGGCCTGAAACAGCTGTACAGAGCCTGCTCGAGGAATCCGCTGTAATCAAAACCGATTTGCACAATTTTTTTTTTATAATGTGATAGTTGATAAAACATTGTTTATTGCACCACTTTAAATAAATAATTTTCACATACTAATTATTATTCCGCAAGAAGTTCGGGTTTTAACGGATAATTTAATATTTAGGGCAGGTTTTTCACAAAACCTTCCCAACGTTTACTCACTGGTCTATATGGTAAAGGTTGCATTGCGTAAATCGGAATTCTCGCGTCGGCGATATCATAGCGTGACAGGTCGTAGGTTCACGCGATCACTTACACAGCGCCCTCATTTGTTTATTCTTCGAACTTCTTATTACTGGGTGTCCGGTAAAGAATGGGCCATACATCAAGGGTGGCTTCTTTGGACCAAAATAAATTGAATTAGATCAATTTATCTTAGTACAATTTTGCTTTATTAAAAAGTTATGGCCTTTCAAAGATAATTTTTTTATATCAATATTTTAGCAAAATTCGCTCATTTTTGGAGACATTTAATTGTAATTTGGTATTTAGAGGTTTCTTGTACTGCTGAATCTGAATATCTGCTTATTTTTAACGTAAGATAAATTGGTCTATATCGATTTGTTTTGACCCAAAGAAGCCACCCTTGAAGTATGGCCCATTCTTTACCGGACACCCGGTATAACCTACAGTTTCCTTTACACATGATTATTTTAATTATCATAATATTTACAATTCTAACTTTATTCCTATGTATTTATGCATTAAAAATATAAATAATTTACCTAAAATAAATAGTTGATTTTAAATTGATTATTTCTAAAAATATTTAAGAATATTAAGAAATTTGGAAAAACTACTTGAATTAAATTATTTCTTAAACAAATCTGCTAAAATACGTTTAATACACTATCCTATAATTTATTTTATTATTTTAAAATTTATTTCTTATGAAATTTTCAAAGAAACACGTACTGTTCATAAACACCACAATATGTATTGAAATTTACTTTTTATTTTCTATGATTTTAAAATGAACAATGTCTATGCAAATGTAATTAAAATATATATGGAAAAAATGAGAAATTTGCATTCAGTATACCGTTTGTCCAGATGGCAGAGTACAACGCTCATATGGGCGGAGTTGATGCAATTAATAGTTACATATAGGAACCAAGAAATGGTACATACGTCTTCTTTATCATCTTATTGATATGTCTTTAGTGAACAGCAGGCTCCTTTATAGACGCACCTTCAAGACAAAAATAAAACAAGAGAACATCACAAGCTGATTTTCGGTTGGAAAATGTAGAAAATATGATTTTAGAAAAAATAAAAGGTCGTCTATGACATCTTATATGTATACCACCTAAAGTTATAAGGTGTGATTCAATAAGCCATTGGCCTGTTTATGGCATTAGGCAGAGTTGTAAATTTTCTTTTTCACATTTTAAATGTTTAAAATGTGAAGTGTACCTCTGCCTAAACAAAAATAATAATAATAGGAGTAAATAATAGAAATGTACCCTTTAAAAGAATATGTATAATAAATGCTACTGCCATTCTTTTTTAAATATAAAACATTTTTGGAGAATGATTTTTAATTATATTTTCCTCCTTTTGCAAGTCCGAATCTTTAGGCAATTGCCTAAAATTTTATTTAAACATCACAATTTTAATTAGAATGAGATGTATATTTTTTCATGCCAAAGTGCCTATTTTTTGCACTATTTTAAGTATTTCCGTAGTTTTATAGCTTAATGATAGAACGTCTAGGCATCTGTCCTGCTAGAAGGAGATTCCAGAAGAACAGCTGGACAAACCCGTCAGTCCTGCCGGCAGTACGTTATTTTTAAATAAGAGCTGTCCTGCCAGAAGTACGTGTGCGGCTTCCAGCAGTACAGAAGCATATTTCATATGCGGATTAGATGCTTTTGTGCTGACTCTATTGTGAAGACGATAATAATTCTGTAGAAGCAATGTTAGGTCAGAAAGTGACCACAGGATGTCATGATCTAAACTTTTCATATTTATATACTTCGCACGCCACTGGAACTACATATACTGATGAAGAAAATACACTTTACCTTGTATCTTTGTTACTGCTAGTCCTAACAAATTGAGACTTGCACATTAGATAGGCAAAATTTTACGACGGAATCAATGGTGAATATTTCATCCTTCAGAGAGGAGGGGATCCCATTAAAAATAACTGTATTCAATTAGATCCTAATGGCAGGACAGCGCGTACAGCCGGTAGGACGCTTGGACACTTTATCATTAAGCGCCTAAAAAATTTATTTTTGCCTATTTTATGACTAAAATGGGTAATTACTGTATAACTAATTTCTAGGAATTGTGTTTTCTGTGTGTGGAAATACGTATTTGCTTGTCAAAATATTTTAAAACCACCGGATGTGTTCAGCTAAACTCAACGGTACAACGCTTTTGTAAACAACCGAAAATTGAAATTCAAATTTTTAAATTTAAATAAAACTAATCCACGGTTATTCACGAAATAATTTCACGCTTTAATTGTTAATATTAACAATTTCAGGCGATAAGGAACCAAGTAATAAACTTTAGCCAAAATACTGACCCTCCTAAAGGGCCACTAAGATACGCTAAAGTAAATAAGCTACGTGATAAAGTCCCCGAACACGTGAGAACCTCACTCACGCAAAGAAGCGGAACCGGTCCAAAAACACCTCGAAACCACTTAAGTCTAGGCAACTTAAGTTACTCCAGTGATTTAAATGAGCGGGACCAAAAGGGAGATTCGCATAGATGCCGCCACCTCGCAGTAGCAAATTACAAAAGGGGCTGGGTTTTTAAAAATGCAAAAAATACGTTTCCGCAGAGAGAAAATTCAAAAGATTAATTATTGTTCATCCAGTCATTTTCGCAGACGGTTGCGTTTCTAATTTTCACAATCATATAATTTTTGTAAAATGTTCGCCGAACCTTTTCGTGAACAGAAATGTCCCCCTTATTATTTTATTTCTATATCTTTGCTCAAATTTAAAAATTGTCATTTTTGCTTCTTCTTTAAGTTTAACGTTGAGCCCTTTATGCGAGTGGATCCAAGACGCGCCGTGGGTATACCTGGCAGCGAAACTCCCAAGGGTGCATGGTGCAAGCTCCTTCTCCTTTGTGAGACCGTTGAGTGCGAGTGTTCTGTATAAACCACCAGTGCGTCCGAAAGTAGATGTGAGTCACATTTTCGCGGAAGGGACGTTACCCCCAATGACGCGGCGATTCCCCTCATAGCCGCCATCAAGGGCGAAACCGGCAAGTGTTCATTACCAGGAAGTACAACCAATTTAATTGATGATTTATTATCAGTAATTCATAACAAAGAAATGGTTTCAAAACTGAATTGAAATAAATAAATAAGGACAATTTAAACATTCTTGGTGTAAGTGATTTGATAGTGTACGGAAAAAGACCTTTCACCTACGCCTTACAGAGAAATAGAAAAGCCTTAAAAAGGGAAACCTGTAGAGATCTCCTCTGCTGCTGAACCCTCGGACTACCCTATCAGGTAGGAACCCATCTTATGTACTGTCTGGATTTTTTGACTTAAACGCGGTTTTACAAAACATTCCTTACGGCAGATTGTGTGTTTAATCCACTTATACAGTTCCATAAGCCAGGAAGAACCTCTCCCTGATTTCCTAATAAATGACCATTTATCTAAAATAAGCATTAATATTTTTTTTTAAATAAAAAGACGGAAAAGGAGAAATTATTAGACGCCTAAATTGTTTTAGGCTGCCTAAAAGTGTGCCTATTAATTTGACATTAACTGTCTATTTGTCTGACTTTTTAAGTGCCTCAAAATCCAGGCTTTAGTAATTAGTAACCACAAATTAATTTTTTAACCCAAAATAAATAAATGCGCAGTGTAGTGAGTTTAGGTGTAGGTACTATCAAAATTTTGGTATTGATTTTGAGAATTATTATCATTTTTCTGGTAAATTTACTTCTTTAGGATACGAAAAAAGTTTTTAGGTTTAAGACAAATTAATTCAGAAGACACCTTTTCTGGTCAACGATCCTCTTTAACCTTCATTATTTTTATGTAGCGAGGAAAACTAAAAGACCAAGTTGTAGATTCTTATTTCTGTTTCAACAGGACTTCCTAACCATTAAAAATAAAAATAGATGGATCTCAAAAACCTCAATCAACAATGTCGAGTTCCCCAATCACAGTTACTAATGCATACGAAGAAAGTGGAATATTTTGAAAATGTTGGTTTCTAATTTTATTTCATCTAATCTTATAAGCGACATTTAATTGCTTAAGCTAAATTAAATGTTTCGAGTGAGATTTGAATTACAGTTACAACAATGGAATCTCTGGATAAGTTTGACCAAAAATACTACTTTTTGAAAAACACACGATCATCTTGTTGATTTTTATCGTATGCGCAACTTAATAAAGGCCTTTCAGGAAAATGCCTTCTCAAATTATGTAATCAGAAGGATGCTATGTTATGGGCTATTTGAAAATATTCTTATTAATCTTATTAGCAATTTTCTTAATTAATAATGCTGTGAATTGTGATAATTTACTATTATTTTTGTTGGCTCTTTTTTTAGACAATTTTCTCTCTTTATCATTTGTGGCTTGGTTTCTATGTTTTGGTTGTGAATTTTATTTTACTCTTTTCTCTAGAGCTTGGGTTCTTTACTTTATCTATTTTTCTTTAGTATAATTGTTTTCTCTCAGGGTTTTGTTCCTTTATTTAGTTTTTTGAAAACCATTGATTTGTGACGAAACGTCAAAGTAATTTCCTGCGTTTGCACAACTAGAAATTATTCCCTCCGTTGTTTGACAAAAACCAATATCTTCGTTTATAAGAAAGTCAAGCTCGCTTGCACGTTTGCTCTCCTTCTGTGTTAAATTTTTGTTTAAATCGGGTTGAACTGTTTATTTTAAGTAGGTAATCAAGCACTGACAAGCTTGCGCTCGAGTCAGACTAAATTACTAAAGATTAAAATAAATGATTTAATTCAATTTTAATTTTTAAAATAATAAGCTCTCCACTTGTTGCGATCTAAAGCAGAGGTGTCCAAACTACGGCCCGCGGGCCAGACCCGGCCCGGCAGGTGATTTTATCCGGCCCGCAAAGGTTTTTGAAAAATACTTTTGTGGCTATTTGGCTAATTGGTACGAAGGCAGGCGAATAGCGAACGTACACGAATACACAGATTCTGTGGGCTCTTTTAATTCGCATATTTACGTGGCCCGCCGCAAATGGATTTAAATCCCAATCTGGCCCTTGCGGCAAGAAGTTTGGACACCCCTGATCTAAAGGAAAGGCGAGGCCGAATTCCGTATACTTGTTCGGAGTATTTCCGAAGAATTTATCGGAGAATGAATCAATTTCTGCCCTTACTTTCCCTTTTATGAGCTTTCTCCCTTCATCATTTTCGCCTGCGCATGCCAGACTTGACGCTTTTCAATGCAAATCATCAAGCAAAGCCGATTTGCCAAAGTACATTTTCTAAACAAATTTATTACATGCATGTTTTCAAATTTAAAGTTGGCACACACGCGCCTTTGACGTGCATCCTATGCAAATGCTTAAAAATTTACTTAAAAAGTTTGGAAACCAAGTTTTCCTTTTATTTTCAAGTAAGTATTATTTGACACACCTCTTTTCCACAAACGAAATGTTCATTACATTTCCACATCGGTAAGTACCAACACCTTTGCATAATTTTAAACAAAATTAACATACTAACCTCACTGTTGACTTTATAATTTTATAAAACAAATTAAATTCTCCATATAAAAATTATTTCTTAAACAAATTAAATCAAAATTCAAATTTTCAAACAAATTAACTCAAAATTACATTAAATTAAATTTCTGCTCTCTTTCGACTCAATTAAATTAACGCAATTCCCGCACTTCACTTTCATCACAATTCATTTCCTTTCTGCTTCCAGGTGCTGTTGCAGAAGTTCATGGTAATCGACCTGAACGTCTTCGATTTTGTACGCCTTCAGTCGAACTCTTCGTCCGTCGTCTAAATATACCATTCTCCTTTTTCTCCTGGACTTCTGCTCTTGGATCGGCCAATGTCTTGCAGTCAATGGTGCAGTTGTGTTACGTTTCAAATTTGCCGCCAAGACATCATGGCGATACGGTACCGTCCAGCTGCGTTTTAGCACAGTTGGCTACACTGTTCCCCCTCATTTACATCGCAAGAGGGGAAACTTGCGTGATGCGAACGCTCAACATTCATAGGCTATGGGGGCACCATGTGACTTTGTTATAGCTCATCATTGGTTATCATCGGCAATTTTCGCGCGTCTTAACGACCTCCACCATCTTCAATTTCGTCGCGACCTTTCTCGTTCGAAGCGTGTTGCTACCCAGACATGTTTTACGTGCATTGTAAGTTATCGGAATTCTTGCTCTTTGGGAGAAGTAATTCATCAGCGGCCGTGCCGGAACATTTAGTGACACCATCGAACACACTTGGGGATAGTTTTAACCCCCATACCAAGCCTGGGACCCCAGTTTTCTCAGGTAAAATATGACGACGAACGCCGACGAACAAGCTAACATGGCCGCTAACAAAAATCGTTTCTTCTATGTAGGCTTTTGGTTGAAGTTTTAGTCGAGGCTTTCGGCGGGACTTTTAGTCGGTGATTTAGCCGAAGTCTTAGTGGAATTTTATTGGAGCGTTGCCGTGCCTGTTGGAAACAGCCTTTGATCAAACCATCCTGGCGTTTCCCGAGTAGCCATTTTGGACGGTGTTTTACCGACTCCCTGTGAGACCACTTTGGACGGTGTTTTACCGACAACGGACGTGACCACCAGGTGGCGTCATAACCTGCGATGACACTTCATGTCATGCTTTAATTTTAACAAAAGAGGTTAAGGTATTTATTTATTATTTTTCTTTCCTTTTGGCAACTCGTGAATTAGTGTTTGCATAAACAAAGAGAGCGAATTCCGGCTGTTCATGCGCCTTTAGAACTACTGCTTTTGCGCATCATTGTAAATTTTATTTACCGGTTGCGGTGTGTTTTAGTCGAACTTACGTACCGAATTAGACTACTCTTTGTTATGTTAACTTAGACATTTAGGGTTAACTACCCTGTTGTAATTATTGTAATATTTGTTTGATGAATTAAATCTAAGTAACTTTTATTGTGTGTTTGTGTTTTTACTTTAACGCACCAGTGAGTAAAGTCTCGCCTCTGTTTGCTTTTGATTTCTCTGCCCGATTTGGTCGATTGGAGACGTCGACTGATCGATTACGTTTGGCTGTAAAGTACAGTCTCCTGGCGCCCCTTAATAATTTTTACCATCGTAATTAAACTCACCCCCATCTCCAGTGTTTGCTAGCTGATACGTTTAGTCAGCAGAACTTGTCATCTGTCAAGGTAGTGAGAGGCAAGTCAATTAAATTATAAATTTGGTGATAGTTGGCCTCTGGTGGTACTTCTGCATTTTCTCGCAAATTCTAGCCAAGCCATCTGCAGCAAGATCTCGACCACCCACCGTAGATCATCGTCTGGCAAACTTATTTTTATTCCATCGTTCTCGGTACTGTTCATTTTGACTTTAGTTTTACTTTTAACTAAATGTCTTTTTGACTTTTTCTACTCATCAATGAAAATAAAATTTCTTTTTTTTATTTACAGTTAAAATTTTGATTTTAAAACGTTTTCAATATTTCTATTGATCCTAATGTAAATATTACAGCAGTATGCATTCATTTTTGTTGTAGTTTGTATTCGTACAAAGTGTTTGTATATTTAACAAAAATAAATATCAACTTTAAAATCTATTCCATCCTGTTTTATTGCACTGCAAATGGGTTTACCAAATTAGAGCAGAAATCAGTTATGGTTTAATCTAAAAAAATCCTTGTGCCCTACAAGTTACAAGAGCAGACATACGTTTTCTGCATCAATTTTTTCCATGGTATGCTAGAGAAGTTCTTTTATTTAAGAACCCGTTACTTTAATGAGATTTCGAAACTTTTTCACATTTCCGAATACAACACGACACAAATTATTTAAATTATTCATAAATTCATTCATTACTACGTACGGAAATCTATAATTCTATTCTGCATGGAAAAGATACACAGACGCATTGAGAACATAAAAATCTGGTTAGGAAAGATAATCTACAAAAGCTCTCCTTGAAACACACGCGTTGAGCTTAAAGTTACTGCAATTACCATAGCAAGGTTACATGAAATAGTATCTTTAGATACGATTACATTAATCAAAAGTGGCCATAGCGTACGTCAACAATTTCTATGCTCTGTTTTTTAATTCGGAGGAGTACTTTGAAATCTTGACGTTAAAAACTAGCTTTATCATTATAGTTACCGGCCAACTACCAATGACAAAAGCTCGTTTTTAGCGTCAAAATTTCATAGTACTCCTCCGATTTAAAAACAGTTAGTTGAAAAAAAAATATAATATCGATCCTTCTTGTAAAACTGGGATTATGGTTAGACTTTGTGTGTAAAGATGATTTTTTCCAATCAGATTTTATCTTCTTTTTTCCAGTTAAATTTCTGCGTGCGTTTTCTAGTTTGTGTAGTCAACAGTTGCTGGATATGGTAATTATGTATTTACATCAATTTCCGGTGGTTGCATTTACAAAGAGACCGAGTGTACCCGAATTTAAACCCTAACCGCACCAGTTAACAAATCAAACCGACCGACAAACAATGAAAATCTGATTTTGAATTGAAAAAAGAAAAGCTTCACGCAAAATCTATGACAAAACACGTATTGCCAAACAGGATATTAATTCGAAATTATTTCGTCGTCGTCGCGTTCGAGAACGAAATTTATTCAGCCGTGTAATTTATTTACAAGTTTAATTAATGCGCGCTGGCTCTTACAATATTAATTAATGTAAACAAAGGCGTCATGTTCTCGTTTGCAATTAGTGTGTATTTGAAGACAATTTATGCGGAGTTTTTGGCGAAAGACGTTTTCCGAATAAAATTGAATATTATTGTAATTGCCAATTATATTACTACCTATGTCAAATATATTGCTTGCTTTTAATAAATGTAACCAACAAGTTGTCAAATATCTAATTTGTTAAATGTTGACAAATCATTCTTTATTTACTATTAAATGGGGTGTTGAGAATCATAGTGGGGTAAGTTATGTGAAGGATAGTTCCTAAAAAAACGGTTTTTTGAGTTCATCATTTGAGTGTTTTTGAAAAATAATGAGTGGGAAAGATATTTTCAAATATGTATCTAAGCTTGAATAGGAGTCTAGCATACGAACTATTGTGAAACAAAATTTCTCAACTTTTTTGTATCTCTAAATCTGTCAGTGGTTTTCAATATTTTATAAAAGCCACACCCGTATATAGACTGTAATGTCTGTTGGACTCGATTTACTTCACAATAAAACGAATTTCTCAGTGGGACAATTGCACTCGAAATATGTTAGTACACCAGCCAATACGTTATCACACTCTAGGGATTTTCTTCGTAAAGTTTGCGTACAAAGTAATCTTTTAAGTGTACAAACACGTCACTAAGTACAGTTATTCAGTAGTTCAGTTTAATGCAAAGTTAAAGCTAAACGTCAGTAAGTAACTAAAACTTTGCAACGTGTTGAACGTCTCAAACAGGAAGTCGTGTTGATGTTGATACACTAAGTTTGTACCAAGTCATTTTTGTATTTATAATATTAAATTATTAATGCTTCGCATTAAGCGACTAAATTAAATTAACAAACCTTCTTTTTTAAACAGCGCTTATTTTTGATCATGTTGTACTTGTCTGTGCTAAATAAAATTGTTAACATTTTTAGTAGTTTGAAAAGTTTCTGGTTGAAACGATGAATTGAAGTGGAAAAACATTCGCGGCGATCATTTAAATTTCGTGCACTAAAGTAATTTAATTCTCGTCTAAGAAGAGACCTCAGTCCATAAAAGCCCAGAGAAGTCGCATTCAGCGCCCTCATTAAGCTGAAGTAAAGCCGGAGTTTTTAATCCAATTTAAGTTTCACGTGGCTAATGAGAAAAATGCGGTTAAGACGTTTTTTCTAGGAAGAAGCTTTTCATAAGGCGCAAAATTATGAAGAAGCTAATAAGGAAAATTTTATCACCCTGTTACTAAGTTTTTTTCCCCCCAATGTTTTAAGGTCGAACTGCTTAGCAGCTTCCCGGGGGCTTTAGTGCTTTTAAAAAAATAAACAACCCTTTTTAGCGGGCGACTTCGAGAGGAAGTTTTCGCGTGTTTAAATATCTTCAAAGATGCCGGGGTATAAATTCGCGTTTCCGTAGAGGAATTCATGCGCCAATCAGGTTGTTTGTTTAGGACAACGTCAACCATAATCGCAGTTAAATTTCCGCATCGTGTTTTCACATGAAATGACTTTATAAAGCGTACCGTAAAGTTTATGCCTTCGTAAATAAGTGCGTTTGAAAGGCAAACAGGATTCGAAAGTCGCCAAATAAAATCGGTTATTATTTGGCACGCGTCCTCTTTGTTTCAATCTGCTTTGTTGCATGCGCTTTTCAGACGAGATACTTTCCCGTTTAATCTACGTTCTGATCAAACATGAAAGTCATATAAAAATGAGCGAGCGGAGGGGTGGTTTTTATGTCGCTCCCGGCGCGAGTGAAATATATGCCGGCGTCAACCTGACACACATTCATATAAAAGTTCACGGTGATTTTAAAGTTGCACGAAGTTCGAAGGAAGAATTTAAATATTAATACTTGGAAAACTATGGAAACTGTGCTTTGGATTGTAAATTCCTTAAAATTTTAATTTCTTTTTTGAGGGGTCGTAAACTTTCGAAAGTTTAATTACGAGAAACTGTTTCTCTCGTAAGTATTTTGTGATCCTTCCAAATAATTTTATTTAGTCTCTGAAGTTTTGTTTGTAATGTTTCATTTCAACCTGAAAACGTACGCGCATGTTTTGTTCACTCTAGTCTTAGGCCGGTCGTCCTTTGGATGCGTCTTCACGCGAATTGACTTCGTCAGAAATCGGACGAAACCATGCGATGTGCGAACTATCCTTGAACTATCTGAAATAAATGGGATTTTTCGTCCGAATTCGGACGAATCATTTCGGACGCAGTGGACGCCTTTCCGTAAGTTTCAATAATATGGGAGCATTCGCACTTCTTTGTCCGATTTCTGACGAAGTCAATTCGCATGAAGGACGACCGGCCTTAAACCCTTTGATTTTTATAAGAACCTTGTACATAGTCATCAAGTGAACAATTTCGTGTTGTATCTTAATATAATCTCTGCTGCTTTTCAATAGAATGTCAAGATTAGTAATAATGAAATAACAATTTATGTCGGTCATAAAACGTAAAAACTTACTTAAAAAAGTTTGGAGGTCGCTGCCACGTTACGTTTTGCCTTATATCGAGCACTCGTTTGCAGGGCAGGATATTGGCACAGTCGACCAAACGCCGCCCCCAAGGACGATTCAGAAGTCACAAATAAAATTCACCAAATACATTAAACTAATTGTAATTATATTAATTAATACTTTGGAAATTGCCTTTCGACTGTTTCCGACTATACAAGTCATTGATTAACCACTAATTGCCACTGCTCTATTTAATTTACAGATTTCCCTTTTTATACCACCCATGGGCGTAGCCAGACTTTTTTCTAAACCCGGGCTTATTTAAAATAATATGTACCTATACATATAATTACTATTAATACTATTAATAATAATTTACCAGTAGGTGTAGATATATTGGTTTTAAAAAGCATAACATTTTTTAAGTATTTGAAAACAAAAATTGCAGTTTTCTAGCTGTTGTCCAAAACTTTCAATCACTTTTTTTAATAATCGATTGCTCATTATTCTGCAAAAGCTCTCGATGAATACTCATCAGACATAATCCTGATAATTGATGGTCGACCATAGTATGTAGATCGCAACCAAGTTTTTACTCTTCTTTTGAGTACTAAATGACCGTTCACTTGTACATGTAATTACTGGTAAAGTAAATGCAATTGTCAAAGCTGTTCGAATAGCATTCTTCTGAAATGAGTTGTACGAAATCGATATCTTCTGATATTTGTCGTGTTCCATCTTCTATTATTTATCTGCTTCCAAATGGAGTATCATGACTTTCTTCAGAAAAGTTATATATGTACACGCTATTAATCTCTTCAACAATTGTTAAAAAACTTTTTTTCCGACAATTTTATTAATTTTGAAGGATGCAATTCAAGGAGAGAGAATCCCGGTCTATACTCTTGCGAGAATCTCTCCCGAAGACTTTTAATTAATAAATCCAAATAAGGTATGTAAATATTTCTTCTAAAATACTCTTCCAGAGTATTTGCAGGATGATTACCTCTTAAAGTTTTACGAGGAATTTTTACCTCAATATTTACGTCTTCGGCTATATTTTCAAATCTATTGAAAATTGTTTCGAAAACATCTTCTGCTTTATCTCGCTCGTTCTTTAAAACCTTTAACAACTCGTTTATATGATTCTGCACATGAAGCAAGTTCAGCTGCACTGCTTGTAAACTATTAGCAACGGGTTCCAACATTGAGGAGTATTTTGCAATTATACCCCAAGAAATTAAAAACGTTGCATCTTCTGCTGATTTAAAAAGTTGATATACTTTAGTTTTTGTATTGCTCGTTGTTGTTGGTTCAGTTGAAATTTCCTCTAATTTAGAAGTAGTTTCTCTAAAATTTTCGAAAAATATCCTAATACTTCTGTATTTGTGAAACACATAGAAGGGGAATATTCAATACCATATTTCTCCGTTCGGGACTCTCCATAAAAAAATTAATAATTTACTTTGATTGTTCCCGTTGTATTTTTCACTTGAGGAATATCAATCAAATCGTTGATTACTAATTTATTTACAGTTGGTTCTTGTCCGATGAAATTTGTATCACAAAATCTTCTAAGCGGACACTAAATCGCGCAACAATACACTTTACGTTTCGCAGTCGTTCGACTGCTTCTGACGAAGCAGTCGAACGACTGCGAAACGTAAAGTGTATTGTTGCGCGATTTAGTGTCCGCTTAGAAGATTTTGTGATGTTGATTACTAAATTAAAAACGTGGGCGGAACTCATTAGAAATTGATTTAGCTGAACAATTTTCTGTAGGCATAAAATTCAATAAATTCTTCATGTATCTTTTTGCCATTTTTGTTAAAATATCTTAGCCCAATAGAAAGTTGTTCTTTTTCTGAAATATCTGCAGTTTCATCTGCTAATATTGAAGAATAATCTGATTCCTCCTTCATTTCTTTTACAAACTGTTAGCTCCCGACAGATCCATTAATTAATTTTGAATGGATGGGGAAATATATTTGGCATTTTGTGCTACGGTTTCAAAATGTTGTTTTAAAATTGTATCCCCTGAATCTATCCGGAAATGTATTAAATCAATAAAATTTCCTGATGGAAAAGTCTTCCCCTCAAGGAAATATCATGTGTTACACAGAATATGATGGTTTTCAAAATTAAAGTTAATTTTTTTCTGTTGTTTGTGAATTTGTGATAATATCGTTAGCCAACGAATCAAGCTGTAAATCAATCCTCAACCTTTCGTTTTTCCAAGTTGCTAAGAAGTTTTGTGATTTTTCGACACTTTTTCGATGCCATCCAGTTCTAATATGGTCCCTGGCGCGATTGTTAAAGTCGTTGAAATGTGTACAAGGCTTTGTAATAAATACAATTTTGTAATATAATTTTTACAAAGTCCACCTTTCAGTTTTTTAGAGTATACAAGCCAAGAATAATCATTTAACCATTGACCGCGAAAAATACGAATATTTAAAGTTTACATTTAAGTCATTTCTGAAATCATAATTCGCAGATGGTTGCCAAGGATTCATTAGTAAATTGTAACTCTCCTTATTTGTTACAACAACAGAAGTTTCTACATAATCGTCTGAAAATTTCGAATTTGACAATTACCTACTTAAATTGAACAAGACATTAATACAATATCGATGTCATTGGGCGTGGAACCTTCAAAGTTGTTAATATCATCTTGCCTCTGAGGTGAATCAAGGCTTGATGAAACTGATGCTTCAGAAGAATTTTAAACAATTTCGTCAACTTGTTCATTTTGTGAATCTTGAACACTCTTAAAATAATTCCATATGTGTCTAACTCTTTCGTCCTTTTTAAATTTATTCATTTTAATGTTATGTGTGTATACGCACCACACACTAAACTAAACACTATTAATTCAGTCACTGCAGAATCGTGGACACACCTATGCAGAATTGCAAGCTTTAAGTCATCACTACATACTACATCTGCATTCCTAAAATCCCAGAAGCACAGTCGAACAGAATACAGACAATTTGAAAATTTTACAGAATTCCCTAGATTTGCGTGTTGCAAAATTGTAAAATTTCTAATTACAGTTAATTTTTTTCTTCGCTCCGAATATTAACCCCGGGCAAATGCCCGGGCTTGCCCATAGCTAGCTACGCCCATGATACCACCCGTGCCGAATGCCACAAAGTGCGTTTCCAAAGGTTCGGGTCCAACGATCGAAGTTCCAAAATTGTCAGCGTCATATTTAATGAGCGAGCACTTTAATTCTTTTGAATAAATTCGAACAGTTGTGTAGCATTCTTAAGTAAGTTCAAACAACTTGGTTTTCATTTGTCAGCATGGAATTCCCTCTATTAAAACGTTAATTTTACATAAGTTCCAAGGCCGAAAAACAATTTGACCTGCAAGCTAAGCAGACGTCGGTAATTCATGCTAGACAACTTCCGCGGCGACTAAGCCTGTGTCGATGACCGTACTTGTGAAATGCTAACTAAACAATTTTGTCAATTAAACCTAAAAATACGCGCGTTAAATTTTGTATAACTCCAAAAGTAAAAACGAATTTAGACAATAATTTTTCAAACGTGACGCTATTACTAAATATTATAAAGACCCGGAAATGCTGTAAGGAAAATTGCATTTTTTAAGCCACAAAAATTAAGTTGCCACATATTAATTGAAACAAAGGAGGCTCTTTCTTAGAAAATGTTTATATTCCAAATGAAACTGAAATCTCAGGTTGCAGAGATAAAATTCCGACCTGATTTAAAAATGTGTATAGAGTATAGAGTTACGCGGGAAAAAATTTCGCTCTTATCGCAACTGGCGCCGGCAGAAACCGTTGAATCAGCACGTCAATACTTTTCTTCCAGAATCATCAAATGGAGGAAAGCAGCTTAACTTGTATGCGTAGCACGGGGAAATTATTAAAAAAGCATATATCTATCTGACATCTGGCGGCAGCTATTCCTCGATTAGAAGCTTCGCGCGGGACGCTAGCCATTTCTTCCCAAATTGATAAGGGAAGCTTTAAAGGCCATCGCGGGGGAGAAAAAGGGCAGTTTTCCAAATTGGCTCCGCACGTTGGATCTCGTCGCTGATTCTTTTTCGTTTCAAAGTCGGGTTTGTTTTTCGTGAAGAATCAATTAATTCATC
Source organism: Dorcus hopei (assembly GCA_033060865.1). Taxonomy (NCBI): domain Eukaryota; kingdom Metazoa; phylum Arthropoda; class Insecta; order Coleoptera; family Lucanidae; genus Dorcus; species Dorcus hopei. Next base: position 23,045,818 of record CM065422.1, on the reverse strand, counting down.
CCTAAAAAGTTTGCTTTCGATTTTCGGTAGAAACGGCGAACATTTTATAAAAGTGGTTGCCGGTTATTGTGTAGAGTTTTGTTTGGAGTCAGAGATTTGGAATTTCTTGAACTTCCCCTTTATGTTTCGATAAGATCTTCTTTTTACAACCCTTAAGCCCAGACAGTTACAATATAACTAATCTTCAAGTGACGCCCCGGATCGAGTAGACTGGAATCATCAATATGTATAGTCTAGTCTATACGTATAACTTTTCTAGAAATGTGCAAGTGCGTTTAGATTGCAACGGAATCCTCGAGCATCCTCTGGACAGCTATTTCGAACCTATTTGGGGGCCTCTTCAGTAGAAGAGTAGCTTGAGAACTCCACTGCGATCTCACTGACCTCTTGCGACCTAAACTATTGATTACTATAACTTCTCGTTGACAAAATTTGATACTACTTCAATTGAATGTGTTTCCTTTTCAAAATTTCTTGGACCTACTCAAGTTGACTTGGAAGAAATACGTTGAATTTACAGTGCTCCACTGCACATATACTTTATGGTATTTTGTTTTTGTTGCTACAGTATAATTCGCCGTTATAAATTTATTTTGCACCTTTATACAGGGTGTTCTTCAAGTTCGTGCAAAAAAATTAATGGCGTATTTGGTAACAGATATTCTCAAGAATGCACCAAAATTAAAACGAAAAAAAAAATTAAAATAAAAAAATTCATACCGAATCCGGCAATTCCTTGTGAAATGTTTAGAACCGCTAGACGCAACGGACAGTGACCTTCACCCATAATAAGCAGGGCTTTGAACCGGAGCTGAACCGAAAACCGAAAAAACAGTTATTTTTGTCGGAACGAAAACCGGAGTTGAACCGAAAAAAAATATCGGTTCATTTCGGTTCGAAACATGTTCAGACACGCACGTTAACACCTTCTCATTTACGGAGTCTCGTAGTGTAGTCGTACTCGTCTTAACATGAAAGAGAATTTAATGCGATAATACATTTTTCATATAAATAAAAATATTAAAAAATTTAAAAATTAACCATTCGAAACGGAACCGAAAACCGAAAACCGGAAAAAACCGCTATTTTTGCAGGAACGAAAACCAGAACCGAATTGATATATATTTTTTTTATTGAACCGGAACGAAAACCGGAACAAAAAAAATTACGGTTGGAAGCCCTGATAATATGTGCTCGAAGTTCCCTTCCTGCACGAAACGTAAACATACCGATTAAAGTGCCGTTTAACAAACCTGCCCACAGATTTTTCTTCTGTACACACATGCATGTTGTGAAAATTAAACATACCATCCCTGGTAAACATTGATTTGTCAGTGAAGATAATGTTATTAACAAAGTTCGGATTTTCCTTCTGTTTCCGGAGTAACCACCGATAAAAGGGCGTTTTGGGTAGGTAACGCTGTGCATACAAACGTCTTGCAGCCAACGCATTTTGACCACATTCGCCGTAAATTAAAATCATGACCACAGTAACACTATCGGAAAATTCGGCCATGTTTTCAACATTGTTATCTGCGACGACGTGTGACGACTGAGTAACTGACCCACTTTAACAGCCGATGCTGACACACGTAATTACGTAATAAAAATAAGCCAGGGACTATCAAACTGTTTCATCGTTCGCCGAAAATATGTATTATCTCTAATATTTATCAATCGATTGTTATACAAAAACTGTTTCTTCATCACTTTTAATGTCAACTTTCACTGGTTTCATTTTTTGCATGAACTTAAAAAACAGCCTGTATTTTGATAAATTGATACTGATGTTTTAATTTTCTAATATTATTGTTATTTTTTAGTGACGTCACACGCCCATAGTTCTTAATTTTTTTACTTTTTCATTTCCTTATTCTCCTTATTAAATTTATTCAATAAGTTTGTTTATAAATCTTAATGATTTAGATTAATCAAATAAAATGTGCAGTTTAAGTCACGTGTTACACGATTTTTTTGTTGACAGCTATACATACATATCTATGCTTGCCCGGAAATTCATATCCATAAAGGAACCTGAATTATTAATCGCGTAACGCATTATTACACTGCTGATTTAAGGCTTTGGGCTGTACATTTGGTAACACATTAGGTAACCATTGGGCATAAATTTGCGCCTAGTTTCACGGAAATTTGAATGACAGAGAATTTACGCTATCCATGTTACAAAATGAGGGTCAGGTGATAACAATTTCAAACACAAACATTTAATTCAGAATTACTCCTATAAAAAAAAAACAACAACTGAAACTTCTATATTTTATTTGTCTAAATTAGTTTGCCCAAAAATTCAATACAGTTTTCTGTAATTTGAAATATTAATTTAAAGTTAAAAATTAAAACCTGACGTTTAATACATGTTTCTGTAGTGCAAGTATCCAAGTACGTATTAAGCACGGATCCATAAATTCCGCAAACAATTACAATGTATCATTATTTACAATCAATTTAAACTGTCAGCCGGCGGTGAAGGGAATAAATTATTTTAAGTTCGGGCGCATTCAGAAAAAGCAGCGGGCGAACAATCATCAGTCATACTTTTTCCTGCAACAATTTACTATTAAACATTCCGCAGAGGAGTTATTTATGGCACCAGTTCGCAAATTGTTTTCGAGCAGTATAAATATAGCTAAGTTTGGAAGTGTTCGTTAAAAATGCAAATGTAATTGATTTGCTTGCCATCAAAAAAAGAAAAAAAAAAACCGAACCGTTTTAGAATCGGAGCGTGTAAACGCAAACGTCGTTAACGATCGATCCGTTCGTCCGTCCGTCCGCCCGTGCACCAAGCTCGTTTAGCGGAATCATAGAAATTTGATGGGATAATTCAGTTGAAAATCTGCGAAGTTTCGGATACGGTCGGGAACGTTGCAAACTTTGTATTGCGCCATTAAAAGTTCGCAAATAATTTTGATCGTTTACCTATAAATAGCGAGGCTAACTCGTTTTGCTTCACCGCTTTTAGCAGACTGAAAACGTATTCCAATTCTAACTATGTATATACATACATACATGTATACAATCAAAAAATTATATTTGCGGGCAAACAGAATAATACGATCGTTTTGTCAGGGCGAATAATAATTACTATTTGCTGGCAATACATACATATATTTGGTATTTGCCAAATCAGTTTTATTTAAAACGCTCTATTCAGCAATGATTTGTTTCTCGAATAAACGCGGTGTTCAGTAGGAAAATGAGGCGAGCTGAAAATTAAATTATCCAGAAATGGCACATAAATTTCCGTTTATAAATAAAGAAAAAACCAGAGAAGCCCCCAAAAAAATCCGATGTTATATTTACGGGAACATGAATAATTTATGAAATCTTTGCATAAAAACAAAACAAAAACAGATCTATGTTAAACGCAGAGTCAGTGTCAAGGATTTTGAACTCAAGCCAAATTAAGATAATTTCACATCAACTTTAATTTCTTATCACAAAATCTTTTAAGCGGACACTAAATCGAGCACTATACACTTTACGTTTCGCAGTCGTTCGACAGCTTCGAAACGTAAAGTGTATAGTGCGCGATTTAGTGTCCGCTTAAAAGATTTTGTGATACAAATTTCATCGGACAAGAACCAACTGTAAATATTTAATTTCTTAATAAAAAGGCTGTTTTTTTTTTGTCAAGTTATGCACATGTATCTCGACATATTCTAATTATTTCTCATGAGTAAAGCCCGGATTTTTAGGCACTTAAAAAGACTGACTTTGACAGGCATACAGGCAGCTAATGTCCAAGAAACAGACTCAATTTTAGGCAGCCTAAAAAAATATAGGCGTTTAATAATATATCCTTTTCGGTTGTTTTATAATAAAAAAAATATGAATGCTTATTTTAGTTACATGGTCATTTATTAAGAAATCGTAGGGAGGCTCTTCCGGGCTTATGGAACCCTACAAGTGAATTAAATACTTCATTTGCCGTAAGGAATGTGTTGTAAAAACACGCTTTAAATAGAGCCCATAAATCGGTGTTTAAGTAAAAAAATATCCGTAAATAAGGTGATAGGGTAGTCCGAGGGCTCGGCAGCAGAGGACCCTATCTTATCACCCTCACCGGGAATATAGAAAATGAAATACCCACTCGCAAAAAGGGGTCGACGATAAAGTTAAAGAAGAAGTAAGTAACCCAATCGTTCGTGAAAATGACTCGGTGAACATAAATTAATTTTTTGAATCTTCTCTCCCTACCTTGCGTGGGTGAGGTTCTCACGCGCTCAGGATCTCTATCGCGTGGCTTATTTACTTTAACGTGTTTTCATGGCCACTTATCGTAAGGAGAGTTGGAGTTTAGCTGAATACGTCCAGTGTTTTTAAAATGTTTTGGCAACCAAATACGAGGTGTTACCCAAAAATTCCAGGAATCGGAATGGTATGCGAAAACTAAACGAAGTACGAAGTTTGTTACAATTTATTTTCGATCGTGCGCGAGCACACCCTGTATAATGCATATTTCAACGATTCGAGCTAATTTTAACCCGTTTTGTTCTATTTCTCCACTAGGCGTAGGAATGTGCCATTCCATGCCTACGCATTTCACTCAAAATTCTCTTTTTAAAATATTTTCGCTAAAAATTTCAGACCAGCCGAATAATTACATATTATAATAATTAACCCCATCCTTGCTTTGTGTCAAGTTTGTGTCTGCGTAATTTTTAATTCTCCAATTTACATGGTCCTATTTTGCGACGCGTATATTAGCGGACGAACGAGTTCACGCTTAAAGAATGTGGTTAAGACCGGAAATTGTCGCAGATGCCAGTAACCTATACCCTTTATCTTGATTGGTTTATGTTGACGACTTAAAATCTGTCATTGGCATATTCGAATATATCTCTCTCTTTAGTTGTTTTTTTCTCTTCCACCGGTCGGGGGTAGCGTCATTGTTCCAGTAAGATTCTGTCTGTCCAATGAACTGCATGTGCCTGTCGTGGAAAATTTAGTGTCGTGTTCGCTACGTCGAGGAGGTGAAAATGATTGATACGGCTTTATGCCGGAGTTCTTTAAGTTCATTTGGGAACAGGAAAGCTGCAGTCACCCTGCGGTTTGTGTCAGCCTAGCTTTGCGACTGGGTAAGTTCTGCATGATGCTATTCTCTCTAGACCTGACTCTGACGTTCGTTTTTCTCTTCCTTCGTTTATAGGCTTTAGGTTACGGCTTTGCCCATCCTTTAGGTCACGGCGTTGACCATTCTTTTGATTACGGTTTTTGAACATCCTTCTGCTGATCTCAATTAAGGCCAACCTCCTATTGCTGATCTTGGATTGGCCCAAGCTCCGGTATCTCGTGGCAAATTGCGACTGCAAAGCGACGCATCCATCCGGGGAGAAGCCGACGTCCACGGAAACGCCCCATAGACGGACGTAACGACGCTATTTAGCAGGTCATATTTTTCTATTGGCTAATGTATTTTTTTTCGGTTCTCGGTGGATTAAATGTAGCCGCATTTGTGCACGTAGTTCGCGTACGCTCGCGAAATTAAGTTTCGATTAGCGGGGAATTCTCCGAATATTGCGTGTCAAGCGCACAACGCGGTTTCTTTGCCGCTAGAATAGACGATTACCATTTCGTGTCATTTTAAATAGTTTTGTAGCAATTTCGGATCCGAAAAATTAGGTATTATCGTATTATGTTTATGGCCTAATTGTTTATGTGAATTGTTCGACCTGCGTTGATTTTATTTTATTTGTTTTGTGTGTATATTAATAAAATTGTTTCATGTTTTGGACGTAACGTGTTTTCTTAATTTTTCACGCGTTTCCTTTTACAAAAAAAATTAAGTGGCGCCTGTTTTGGTTTGGCCTTCGCGTTTTGGTTTGCGAACCCCCCCCCCCCCCGTCCCACTGCAGCTGGCTGGCAACATTGGAGTAAAGTTTCGCTCCAATGTAAACTTCTGCCTATCTACACAGGTGGGTAGCAAGTTCCGTCGTTAGGTGAATCATAGGCCCAGTTTCATAAAACGTAGTTAACCACTCGAACAAGTTAATCGTGTGATTAAGGACTATCATTGGAGGAAAGTTTAAATTTCCTCCATTGGAGGAATTACGATTAACTTGTTCGAGTGGTTAACTACCTTTTATGAAACTGGGCCACATGTTGTGCTTTGGGAGTCACTACCTCAAACGATGCGATTGTGGAAACATGTAGAGCCGAGTACGAACTGTTTGTTTACGTTAATATTTTGAATGTTCTGTGATTTTTGTGATGGCTCTGGCCGAAAAGCAAAGAGTTTGCATTAAGTTTTGTTTTGGACTTAGCAAAACTGCAACTGAGACTCATGAAATGTTAGTTCAAGTTTTTGGTGATGCAGCTTTTTGAGTGGTTTAAACGTTTTAAGAAGGGCCGTGAATCTGTTGAAGACGATGAGCGTTCGGTTAGACCACCATCTTGCATTACTCCAAACAACATTGCTAGAGTTTGTGAAACCATCCTTCAGAACAGAAGGCAAAGCATCCACGTCAGAAGCAGGCAGAAGCTGTAGCAATGTCGTACGCGACTTGCCAACGCATTTTCTTCGATGAACTCAACATGACAAGAATTGCAGAACACAGGAGCAGCATGACCAGCGGAGTGAACATCTGCACTGAGCTTGAACAAATGATTGCAGATGACCCAAACTTCTTGTCCAAGGTCATGAAAGGGATGAAACGTGGGTGTACGGTTACGATCCAGAAACCAAACAGCAATCATCACAATGGAAGACACCAACCTCTGCACAGCCAAAAAAGCCCGTCAAGTCAGCAGCAATGTGAACTTAATGTTGATCATTTTTTTCGAAATTCGTGAAACTGTCTATCATGAGTTTGTCCCACCTGGGCAGACCGTCAACAGTATGTACTATCAAGGTGTTTTGAAGCGGTTCGGCATAAACGACCGGAGATGTGGAGAAACAAAGACAAGTTTGTGCAGTACCAAAATGCACCCGCTCACACTGCGATCACAAAACAGTTTTTGGCCAAGAGCAATATTTCTGTAGTCCCTGATTCACCATACTCAGCGGACCTGGCACCGTGCAACTTTTTCATGTTTCCAAAGATGAAATTCAAGCTTAAGAGACGTCGAATCAACACCATCGAGGAAATACAAAAATGGAATTGAAGACTTACTTCAGGTGATTTCGAGGTATGTTTCCATTCATGGGAAAAACGCTGGCAACACTGTATTGACGCAAATGGTGACTACTTTGAAGGAGACAATTAAATTTTTGATCAAAAACAAATATTTTGCCGTGTTTTGCGGTATTTCCACGCATAGAAAAAGCAATTCATAAAAATTAGTTATAAAGTAATTATCCATTTTAGACATAAAATACGCACCAAAAATTTTGTAAACTATAAAACTAGGCAAATACTTAAAATCGTGTACAAATCTCTGTAAAACTGTAATTCTCACAATTAAAATTGTAATCTAAGGGTGGGTTTACAGAAAACAAATCAAATATTTAATTTCGAATTAAAGTAATCACGATTTAGTTGCCATAAGAATTACATTGCGAACTGTCAAATTAACAACGTCATTAAAATTTGATTGCAATTAAATTTTCTGTAAACTGGCCCTAAATGTTTAAAACTTAATTGCCTAAGTTTTTTCTTAAATAAAATTTTAGGCAATTGTCCACAGATCCAGGCCTTACTCATGAGCTGTTATCAAAGAGTATTTATCGTGGATATATCAGAAAAGAAAATAACTTTTGGACAATTACTTAGAATAGCCACATTCTCACCGTAGATACGAGAAGGTAATCTATAGAAATAGAGAAATATATAAATTTTATATTTTGGCTCCTTTGACATTTTTTAAAAATATTTTTCTTTCTTACCGAATCACTCTGTATATATGGTACATAAATCACAGTTATCTTTACTCTCTCAATTTTTCGAATGAATGGTTTTCAAGCAATTTTCATATTGTGATGCGTAAACTTGTAAAACAACCAAATCATTAGAATAACGTATGTAGCATAAGTTTTGGGAAAAAAGTTTAAAGCTCTTAAGCAAACAGCAGAAAATTTTTCATTGATCCTTGAGTATTAGGACTTGTTCCAACATCCTAAAGTAATACCTAACTAATTTTACATAACTGCCTGAGGACTATTATCTCCAATGCCGCGCAGTTTTCTGCGAATATGTCTCATTTCTCACTGGACAAAAGTAACATCTATTTACCGAATCTTCTGAAATATTCTTCTCCGCAACTGGTGTTCGTTTTAGGCGTCTCAACCATTAACATAAACTTTCTAGCGAGGTGTGCCCAAAATTTTTCAAAAGCAAGGGAACTATGTGCCTGAGGAATATTTGGGGGATTGTTTTCTTTGGGTACAAAATTAATGTTACTTTCCTTTAAAAAATTCTCGGTTATTCTGGCGTAATGGGCATGAAGCAAGACCGGGCCAAAATATTGTTTCATCATTTTGATGATGAGTATTAACAAATCATCACGCCAAGAATTTTTTAAACGAAAGTAACATTAATTTTGTACCTAAAGAAAACAATCCCCCAAATGTTCCTCAGGCGAGACCTATTGAAGAATTTTGGGCAATCTCGTTAGAAAAGTTTATAAAAATGGTTGAGAAGCTCAAAACGAACACCCGTTGCGGAGAAGAATATTTCAGAAGATTCAGGAAATAGATGTTACTTTTGTCCTGCGAAAAATAAGATATATTCGTAGAAAACTGCGCGCCATTGAAGATAATGGTCCTCTGGAAGTTATGTAAAATTAGTTACGTTTTACTTTAGGATGTATGAACAAGCCCTAATACCCATGGTTCAATAAAAAAATTGCTACTGTTTGCTTAAGGGCTTTATATTTTTTCCCAAATCTTATGTTACATACCGCTACGTTATTGGTTTTTGTTAAATTCGATTTTGTTTTTACTTCATAACGTACATATTTGTGTGAAAATATAAAACTCTAAAGGTTCTGGCCGTAAACCTTTTTCTTTGTGTTAAAATCTACGAACGTTTTTGGTTCTTTGCGCGCTCGTGGATTATTTCTTTGCTTATAAATTAATTAAAACAACTCGGGTCAACTTCAAATTCTTTATTAACGATTTCTTTTTATGCAACAATAGTGACTTTTGGTATTTTTTTAAAAGAATTTAACATAAACTAAGTTCTGTAATGGTCATTTGTCTAAATACGTAATCAGTTCAAAAGATTAAATTATTTACTGATATTATTAAAAGCAAATGTAAAAATATATAAACGATTTGATTAATAGTCTGTTCAATCTTACGGTTTTATATACATCAACTAGTGTTTTATTACACTTCACTTTGCATTGTTTAAATAAATCGCGAAGGCTTCACATAACATTTCGTGTTACCTCGTACATTCAAACCAGGTATTTCTAGTAACTGTCCCCAAATTTAAACTCAGTCCTATTTATAGTCTCGCATTGAAAAAAATGAATACGTCATACCGGTGGTGAAATGGAACAACAATTTTTTGTGAGAATGCGAGTTAAATTTCTTTATAAAAACAACTTCATAATTCTTCAACTCTCGCATTCGTACTTAGTTTCAAATGAGTCCCCATGTAATTGTGATTGCAGTTATGAAACAAAATATGTAACCGCGCATGTTATAAAATCGGTTATATTGGACTTGCTTCTGGTCTGAGAAGTCCGGCTTTGGAGATGCCTTCAAAGAACTGCAAATCCTCCACGATGTTGTAACATCCGAACTGCTTTAAGACTGGTGTATGTGTGTCAGTCTAATGATGGCGATTGCATCTTTTGATTTTGCCCTCATTTTGTTTCTCTTAACAAAAATTTGTGTTTCAGTGTTAGCAACATTTGAGTCGAAATACCTTGGGATCATAATTTTTCTTGATATACAAAATTTAACTGATGTATCACGAACTAAATTACAATTAATACATCATAATAATAAATACAAATAATATTGCTACTACAATTTTCAAACATCAAAACTAAAATAACATAGCAATACGTTAGTTGCAATACCCAAAATGTATTTGTGATAAAGCTATGATACGTTTTTAATAAATAGGTGTAATGAGTTGAACTGTGCGAATATTTTCGATTGGCGATGAAAACATAGATATATTTTTTCATTTGCAAGATATACTGAATCTTGAAAAAACCGAGGCTTGAAATTTGAGTGTGCTGAAATCAACGTAAATGTATTTTTTAAAACGCGCGAGTGTGGCAGAAAGTTTCCACTTTATCTCTTGCTTCACACATACTTATGAATATTTATATCCGTCTGTTTCCGAGCCATAAGCTGCTGGGGATCAGCTCCTATATGACGAAATTATGTTGTGTCAGTGATCATTCTCAGTTCGTGAAATACGATTTCGTGTTCTAAATATCAGCAGAATTTAGCTTATTGTGTTTACATTTTGGCTTACTAGACAATTTCTGCTTTAAATACTTCAAGTTAATAAAGACATCGCAATATACTTAACCGAAAAGTTTCTTAATTTCATTTTTTACACTATTGATGGCAAGCCCTTTGTTAATTTTTTAATGACGTATGATATAAGCTGTATAACAAATTGAATTATTAAAGCAAACATCCTATACATGTTATATTAAATAAGCAAAAGCAGAATTGTAAATTGCCAATTTTTTTAAAACAGTTACAAGTTATGTAAACTGTATGAATCAGTAGTTCATATATTACGAACAAAGGTAGCTGAAATTGAAAATTTAATTTGAACATTGTTTTCAATTGCTTAAAAGTTGATTGACTTTAGAGGTTTGCCTCGTACGTAACCAAGACGACCGGTCGTTTCGTAATGCAGAGAAGGCCCTAACACGCAAACAGTGAAACTTCGAGGGAGAGTTAACATCCCCAGGTCACGATATCAAATTAGTAGGAACCCTTTTTTGACATTAATGGGATGGAAATTGCGGCGTTAGGTTTGATTTTCTCATACACATACGAGATTGCATGTGGAGAAACTTCGATGTGGTACATTTTCTTTTATTTACAGAAAATGTTAGAAAATTATATCAGAAAAAATATTTCAAATTATAGGATAGTGTAAAATGGAAAAACAAATTACATTACTAAAAATAGTACGGAAATAGGACGTGTAATTATATAAACAAAGATATTCATTATTTTTGTTTTTTATTATTTTCTTGTAACAGAAATTAGTATAATGTAAAATGGGTTTAAGGCCATTATTTGTCAATTTTAATAGGCACATCAAGGATTTTCAACAAAGGTACGACATGCGTGAAGCATTTTCAATGTCAACATGACTAAAAGTGTTTTTGAATAGTCACTCCTAACGAGCGTCGGAAATTTAAAAGTATTTATTGAAAAGCGAATGATTTTACCACCATCTTTGAACCGTTATTAAAAATAAATAGCGCTGTGTACTTCAAAGATTATTGGATTCGAAACATTTCACTATTTTTAGCTACTTCTTTCTTTCCAGCTCTTCACTCTACTCACTCCAAATCAATTTTTACCACTTCCAAATCGTCGTTTGTTGAATTTCTTTTGCTCACCTTCTCCTAACTTCTAACCCATTTACTTATCGACTCAACCTAACTCGACCCAAACCAAGCAAAAAAATTAAGACTGAAAAAAAATTAAAAGTTATAACAGCGCAGCAGGTCTTACAGTAGTGTTCCTTGGTTTCAGGTTTATTAACAATTTTCTTCAATTTTCTCGAACCAGTGCTTCCAATTGACAATTGTATACACCATAGGTTCCCAAAGTTGGACGGTACCGCCCCCAGAAGGCGCTAAAACCGTCTAGGGGCGGCGGTAGCAGGTTCAGAGGCAATTGGGGGGCGTTAAGGAGGTCTAGGAATCGGCGGCGAAATTAATAGTAAATACTTTAAAGTTAAATCTGTTATAATGGGGGGCGTTAAAAATGTTTGTCTCGCAAAGTGGGTGGTGGTCCCAAAAAGTTTGGTAACCTATGATGTACACGGATATCACTTAAGTCTTCCGTTACAGTTTAATTTCATCGCAGCGAGTTCGCAATGCATTTGTAGCGAGCTTGCAACGCCGCTTGTATGTATATGTATACCTTGTCTGGTCGTCTGACAACACTGTAACTTTCGCCGGAAACGTTTGCTTTAAAATTCTGTCTACGTATTGGTTCTTTATTCGAATATCTTTCCCACTGGTTACGCCATTTTATCCCGTTAGAGTTACCGGAAGCGTTCCATGCTTTCCTCGAACTCGCCACTTTTGTGTCTGCCATCTTGTGAAATTTAGTATTGTGTCGCTCTCGTGAATTGTTGTTAAATTAGTGCAAAATTCAAACTAAATACAGTTTGACTGGAAGACCCAAGTATCTCACACGGCTTTATGAAACGCGAGTCGCGTTTTAATCTAACGACCTCGTTAATTCCAGGTATGTTCTGATATTTCTTTAATGGCGTCGCAGTAATTAATGGCTGTTCTTCTTGTCCTTTTAGGATCGTTTTTTTTTTATTTCGTTTGGGCCCTTAACTACCCTTTTTGGTATGGCGTAAACGTTTCGCCGACTATTTGCTGATTTTCCTCCTGTTTTGGGAAATCTATCGAACAAATTCGTATTCGCCCTGTGTGAATCCACCAGGCGCCGTTTGCAGTTGCAGTAAACAAGTACGCCATCTGTACGAAACGGAGTGGACCAGGCAACGTACGAACGTGAAGAGACGGACTGACGTATAACATTTATTTGTTTATTTATTTACCGTTCTCGGACTTTGTTTAACGAGGCCCATTACGGTGCCAATATTTTAATTCAAACTAATATTTTAAATAACCGGTTAATCGACAATGGCATTAAGGGACTTTCTGTGCAATCAGATCTGATTAACCGCGTACCGTGTGAAGCAATTACTTTACTTTTAACTGAGTGCATTTAAAATTGACGAGTTGAGACAACTGTCATTATTTCTTATGTTGTGCACTGTGTGTGTTTTGTTTATGTCTAACCCTACGCTGAACGTATCTAGTGAGACAAATCTCCTGAAGGTTAGTTTTTACCTAGAGCGAACGTAACGAGACCTTGGGAACGGTTTCGAAATGGATCCTTCAACTGGGGTTAGTTTCCTGGTGCCTTGGTTTATTTTATATAGTACCCCTCCCTTCTTCACTGAGCTAGCTTGGGAAAAGTTGTGTTATTTGTCACCAGGTATTTCAAGTTATTCAGGAGTATTAGAGTTTACAATTTTTCTTTCACTCTTTCTAACAATTCGTTTCTAGGTCGTTCTCGTCGTCTTATACTTCCACCTCCGAATAAGGCTCTTTTCATCCATTTATCTTTGTGCATTTTTTCTAATCATCTGGCTCTTTGCGCTCTTGTTATGTGGTAATTGTGTGTAGCTCAAATATTTCTGCTAATCACCACCAAAAATTTTTCATAAGAACTTCTGTTCCCACATTTTGAACTTTTCTTCCTTCTTATTCATCTTATCCATATTTCGCAAGCATATGTAACTGATATTCTTATTATGGTCTGATAGATTCTAATTACAACCGCTCGTAGTATTTTACTAGTATTTCTCTCATTTTGCTTCCTTTTTTTCTGTTTTCTATTTCTCTTCCCTGATCTCCTTTGTTTGTGAGTGACTCTTCTAAGTATTCTATTTGCTCCACCTTTTCTATTGAACTTCTCTTTTAAAATCTTTCGTTCTCCAAATTCGCTATCTTTCATGACCATATATTTTATTTTGTTTTCATTGTTTGTTAAAACTTTGACTTTTCTTCTAGCTGTTTAAATACTTATACCGATTCCTTTCTCGATCTTGCCAACGTCAACGGTGCTAAACAATGACGTTGATTATTAACATTATCCTTGTCGTTTTTATTTCGCTTTCTCTCAGGCTTACTTCTAGTACTAGATTGCCATAACTTAGCCCAGTTTCAACTCTAAGGGCCGCTTTCATAATAGAACTTTTAATTGTAAAGTGACTTTTGGCCTGTATTACCTGTATTTTAAGGAGACCTTAAATTTAATTCGTGTTTAGAATGTGATCGGTGTTATACTAACTGTTGCAAAATCTTCGGATCTTGACAGTAAAAACACTGATGGATAATTTTCACAGCCAACACTATATTTTTTATTTTAAGAATTTCCTTAACTACTATCTCCACAACAAAATAGTACTTACTCAAACATACTGCCCAACTTCGAACAAAGTGAGAAATTAGCTCGACTGCTTTACTGATAAAAACCGATTCAAAACTGTGCGAAACTGATTCAATAAGTAGGCTAAACATTGGTATGAAATAAATATAACGTTGTGGAGAGACGAGTGCAGTTAAGACACATAACAATAGTAAAATACAAGGAAATTAAAACGAATATACAGAATACGTAGACACAAAGCTGCCCACCGTAAACTAACAAGGGAGTGACAAGACCGCTTCAGGATGTTTGCTCTGGAGTAGTTGCATCTTGATTCGAATCGACTGCTAGCGGGCTGAGTTGAGTGATCGAACGTCGTAACTCGTTGTTGGCAGTACGTACTGTAACCACACGTACGAGACCGTCTGATCCAGGATGCTGTGCGATGACACGACCAAGAATCCACTTTCCGGCTGGCAACTGGCGGTTATGTACTAAAACCAGTTGACCGATTTTGAAATTGGTGCTTGCATCACGCCACCGGGATCGTTGCTGAAGATGGTGCAAGTAATGCAGGGACCACTTACGCCAAAATATGTTGCTGCAACTGCTGCACTAACTGCCATCTAGATGTGAGTCGTGATACGTTGTCATGAATTTCTGGCTCAGGTACCGTGGTAGTGAGGTTCCAACCAAGAAATGCGCTGGGGTCGGCACAGAAAAATCAGAAGGATCTGAGGAAAGTGGTACCAGTGGGCGAGAATTTAGGGCGTACTTCGATCTGTGCCAGTGTCGTCGATAATTCCTCAAATGTAAGCGTCTGATCTCCAATAACTTTACGCAGCAAGCCCTTAGTTGATTTAACACCAGCCTCCCAGAGACCTCCAAAGTGAGGAGACGCTGGTGGAATAAAATGCCAGTACGTGCCGGAATTTGCAAGGTCAGTGGCTACTTCTCGATAGTAACAGGAACTCTCACGAAAGAGCGCTTTTAATTCTGCATCAGCTCCGACGAATGTTGTTCCGTTGTCTGACCACAGCTCCGAACATACACCTCGACGAGCAGTGAATCTTCGGAATGCAGCCAAGAAAGCCTTAGTGGTAAGATCACTGACTGCCTCAATGTGAATCGCTTTTGTGCTGAGACATACAAAAAGCACAATATAGGCTTTATGTGTTCTTCGAACACGCCCGACAAATGCTCGGCATCGAATGGGTCCTGCATAGTCAACCCCGGAGTGAAGAAATGGTCGACTTGGCGTAACTCGAGCTTCTGGTAGTTGACCCATGAGCTGATGTCCTGGAGAAGGTCGTTGTCGTTGACTATTACTCGTCCACGAACGATCCATACATGCTTCTGCAGGAAGCTAACAGTAAGGGATAGGCCAGCATGCAGGACAGATTCATGTGCAAATCGGACAAATAAAAGACTTAGGGGCGAGGATTTTGATAAAATCGGAGGATGCTTCTCAGATCGGGGCAATCTAGCATTTTCGAGGCGTCACTAAAGACTTGATTTTCGTCGAGAATGGATGGAGACTGTGAATTGGCGAAGAACGGTTGATTGGATGCGAAATCTGCAACGCTCAAAATTCAATGACAAATTACGAGCATTGAGCCAACCCTAATAAGACGCGTTTTTGCCTCTGCAATTTCACTCGGTGTGATGAAGCAGGGATATATTTGCCCTTTTTACGACACAAATCTGAATCTAAGGCAATAAGCTGTTACTCGAAGCATACGCGATAGCGACGAGTAGCGAGATAAAAGATCGAGATTTGTGTTATCTACTTGTCCGCATTGGGTGCACTCGAACAGGGCTTCACCTGGCGATGCTGGATTCGCAATCGTCTGCGACGGGCATTTTGACGAGACCTCGGATATCATTTTGGGTCCAGACTGCCATAATCGTGATCTGGAGCTCTAAGGCACTCATACCGCGCGAGGCAATGTCAGCAGGATTGTCTGCACTCGGCACGTAACTCCAAACCAATCCAGGTAACGATGTTTGAATATATGATACGCGATTCGCGACGAAGGTTTTCCAACGACTTGGATGACCGCGAATCCAAGCAATAACTACCATGCTGTCAGACCACGCGAAGCATGGAATGGAGGAGAATGATTCTACATGACAAACATGAAGCAAGAGACGTACTAGAAGCTGTGCAGCGCAAAGCTCAAGGCGGGTACGAACTGTCTTCACCGGCAATTCCTGGTTTTCGCAATCAAAAGAGTCGTCTTAATCGTCTCATTTGCATCGGTGAGACGAAGATAAATGACACCGGCGTAGGCCCTGGTGGAAGCATCAGCGAAACCATGCAGTTCAGCGCGTATATTATTATTGCTTAATCCAGTCCATCGAGAAATTCTAATCTCTTGTAAATGATACAAATCTTTCTCAAAGGCTAACCAACGGTGTTCAACTTGAGGTTCGAGCCATTCATCCCAATCGTTTCCTGCAAGCCACAGGTCTTGAAGAAGTATCTTAGCGATCACTACAACAGGAGATATCCATCCTAGGGGATCAAATAGCTGCGCAACCTGAGAAAGCACTATGCGCTTCGTGCTTCGTAATGATGATGAATGCGGCGGCGGAACACGTTTCTTAAAATGGAATTTATCTGCTTTCGGATCCCAAAAGATACCCAACATCTTCGTTGACTCTGGAAGTTCGATGACATTTGAAAAAGAATTCAACTTTCCAGTTAAAGCCACAAAGCAACGTGGGGTGATTTGCGAACCACTTACTTAGTTCAAACTGACCTCTTGAAAGAAGCTCGATTAGTTCATCGCGTCGTATGAGAGCTTCTTCTAATGAGTCTGCACCGGATAAGATATCGTCCACGTAGGAGTCATGAGCGAGACATTCAGCACCATTAGGCAGATGCTTATTTTCGAGATTTACTAGCTCACGCAAGACGCGAATGGCGAGATATGGAGCGCAGGCTGTACCGTATGTAACCGTGTTGAGTCGATATTCAGCAATAGGGTTCTGATGGTTTGGCTCGCCAAACGATTCGTTGTAGATCTTTATCTGAAGAATCGACGAGAATTTTGCCGAAACATCTTCACGATATCTGCGCAAAGACGAACTGATGATTACGCCAGCGGGTCAACACAATGGTGAGATCATTTTGCAAAGCAGGGGCCTGGAAGTAAACCATGGTTAAGAGAATAACCTTGTGCAGTTTTTCGGGACGCGTCAAACACGACACGTAACTTGCTTTCTTGAGAACCTTCTTGAATCACAGCGTGATGTGGAAGGTACCAATACAGGCAGTGGGAAAAGTTTCAACTTTTCCATGTGTCCTAAGGACTCATATTGATGCATAAAATCTGCATATATTTTGACTGTAGAAAGGAAATCATCGTGCGCCAGACGACGTTCGAGTGAAAACAGTGACCGAATTGCTGATCACGATTTTCACCGTTTGGAATTTCTGCGCGCCGTGGTAGTTGAACAATAAAACGTCCATGTTCGTCACGGCGATATGTAGAACAAAAATGTTCTTCACACATCTGCTCTTCTGGGGAAAGTTTGGAGGTGTTTGCAGGAATTTCTTCCATCTCCCAAAACCGACGCAGTGTGTTGTTTACATCATCCTCGATGTGGCATTGAAGTGAGGACACTGTTGAACTGGTGGGGTTCTCCAAGGTGCCTGTTAATACCCAACCCAAACTGGTATTTATAGCTACAACTTTAGAGCCAGCAACAACATGTATCCCTGGGCGGAGCAAGGAGCCGAAGACGTCAGCTCCGAGGAGTAATCCAATTCTTTGATCCCGATAGTAGCTAGGGTCGGCTAATTGAAGTCCAATCAAAAGTGATGGGTCTATAGGAGAAATGCTTCGAGAAGGAATGCGACCGCTCAATCGCGGTAACACGTATGCTTGCACGGTATATTGAGCTTTTGGTTCGAATCGAGATTTAAAATTAACTTTGACGACGGAGGAAGCGGATAGGGAAACAGATGCACCAACTCCAACGACACGAACCGATGAGCTTTGTCGTGGAAGTCGCAAACATTGAACGATATGCTCAGCGACAAATGATACTTCGGATCCGGAGTCCAGCAACGCACGTGTTTGAATATGTTCGCCTGCAGGTGATACAATAGTCACAAGAGCGGTTGCCAGTAATGCAGATTGCGGAACACCATCATACGCGAGATAAGTGCTGACGATTTTGGTAGAACTGTGCGTGTTGTCATACGGATTGACTGATGATGGACATGAGCTCGATTTCGGTTCATTAAACTTCGTTTGTATTGAATTGTGCAATAGCGAATTGTGAGCTTGTTTACACGTGGAACAAGTTATTTTGGATTTGCAGTCTTTTTTTGTATGACGTCCGAGACAATTGAAACACAGGTGCAGTTTTTTAACTTCGGATAATCGTTCCTGCGGGTTCTTCTGGCGAAACACGTCACAAGAGAAATTAGAATGTTCACTTTCGCAAAACGAACATGTTGTTTTCGTTGACCTATGTTGCCTGTCGGATTGACACTTGATGCGCGCGGCGACTCGGAGCCTTTAGCGTGTTGGAACCGGAGACAGTCTTAGTCGATGGATCCGAAGCGGACATTTCAAGAGCGCGAGATCCTGGATTCAAGAAAACATCTCCAGTTGCGCGAATGTCGGTTGCGTCGGAGTGTACTGTGGATCGGTCAATTTTTCTGAGTGTCGAAGTGGTTACATACAATTCCCATTCTCGGCGAGAATTGGAGTCAAGACGACGTAGAATCATAAACACTATTACGTCATCCCAATGCTCAATCGGTCGAGAAAGCTGGCGGAGAGCACGAAGCTCTTCACGGACGCGGTCAAGTAAAGCACGCATATTGCAAGCGGATTCGTGTGATATCACTGGTAAATCAAAAAGAGCCGACAAATGAGCGTTGACTAGGAGGCGCTCATTCGTGTATCTAGTGCATACAGCCTGCCAAGCACCCTGGAAGTTGGCTGCTGTGCTCGCAATATTTCTCACCAAAACAGCTGCTTCGCCCTTGAGAGCTCTCTTCAGCAGGAGCAACTACGGACTTCAGTAACATCATTTCCTATTGAGCACGAGCCTTCAAACATATCACGAAATGATTCCCATTCCAGATAGGAACCAGAAAACTCTGGGTATGGATACCTTCTGGAAGTGGAGGCAGCATTTCTCTTGGAACAGAAGAAGATAAACTTACAGGTGAGTCCACTTCTGAAGGCAAAGGCGGTCGAAGTCCCTCCAAGATTGTCAAGCCTGCTAGATAGGCTACTTCAGTCTGAGCGAACATATCATTTTCATAGTATTCTGTAGCCTCGATTCCTTTCTCTATTGCTAATATTTCATGATTATTACAAAATTTCTCCCAATGTTTTGTGAGTGAGGCACAGGAATGATCAACAAGTTTGTTAGATTTGGGAAGTTCTACGTTTTCAATTTTCTCTTTTATTTCTTTTGGTAATGACGAAATACGATTATAAAGTTCACATTGGCGTTTGATTAGAGCTGGAGACGTCGGCGCCATTATGTAGCTATTGAAACACCCAAGTTCAAAATTGGAGACGAAATATTTTCACTCAAGTGTCAAACTGACAAAAGTACTTTTTTAATCGGGAAAAGCTAAAACCGGGACACTGCACTACGGGATGAGGGAGTTAACAATTGCTGCGCCTGGCACTTGCATTGCACACACGCATATCGGATTGTCAGTGATTCAGCGACGCGGTTGCGACATACACATGAAGGTAAAAATTTTCGATGTCCGCAATCACGATTACTCACGGAAGATTAGGGATTCACGGAAAGTCAGCAGGAAGCTGATCCGGCTCGGAGGACCATAAAAATGTTGCAAAATCTTCGGATCTTGACAGTAAAAACACTGATGGATAATTTTCACAGCCAACACTATATTTTTTATTTTAAGAATTTCCTTAACTACTATCTCCACAACAAAATAGTACTTACTCAAACACTAACCAAGCAGAAATGTCACAATCTAAACACGACTTAAATTTAAGGTCTCCTTAAAACGTTGGTAATACCGGCCGTTTAACCTATAAATACACGTTTTCCTATACTTAAAGTGACTTTAAATTAAAGTCTCCTTTAGTTCTACTATTAAAACGGCCCTTAATTGTTTTGATACTTGCCCTTCTGACGCAATTTTATTGGCATCGATATCAATGGACTCAGTTTTCTGGGTTTCCAGATGTTTCATTGCTTTGTAGGATGTTCTTCTTTTGATGGAATGGCAGGCTTGTTTGTAATAAATAAACAGATTTCCTTCGTATGTTTGACTTTGTAGTTCTCTCCTAATAAATAGTAGGCTTCCTCTTTTAAAACTGCCGTGGTATTAATTCTCCTATCACTCCTTGATAGCTATTTAGATGTTTTTTCAGATATCCGCCAGGACTTTATACGTTACGTCTAGGAGGGCAATCCTACTTTTTCTTATCCCCTTTTTTATGTATAGGGCATATTAAAGCCATTGTCTAGTTGCTTGGTATACTTCCTCCCATATTCTCCTAATTATTCATTTTCTTAACCATTTCCCCAAATTCTTGATATGATGTTTTTTATGACTCCATTTTGTTTTTCTATATCTACATCTCCATTATACCAGTATTCTTCTTCGTTACCTTCTCTTCCATTGGATTTAGAAGCTCTTCAAAATATTCCACAAACTTGTCAACTCTGGCCTCTTCCTCTCCAGCCATGTCCCTTTTTTCGTTTGTAGGCTATTACGGTTGGAAAATTCGTTATAATTACTTCTAGTATTTTGGATCACCCTGTATTATGTGGGAGCCACAGGTCTTTCGTTTCACAAGATCGTAAAATATTGCACCACCAGACAAAAGCAATAACCTGCGCATTACAGTATTGTTCTATTTCACCACTCCCCGGCGTAATTCAACTGACATTATCTCTTAACAACCCCCCTTGCAGTGTTTGTTCGTTAACGCCTAATTGTGCAGATCGTCGTTTGTGGGCGCTCCAGCCATTTTGTAGTTTGATCATGTTGGTTTCTTCTGATCGAAGCTTATACGGAAAATATTATTCCGAGATTTGATAAGTGCAACTAAAGACATTCTTTTATACTTATCGAAGCCTGATTTCTGCCTACAAGTCGGATAGGTTTAACAAGCGGATTTTGTGCGCAAGTTAAAGTCGTAACGTGGCTTTCGTTATTTTAATTAGTTTTTTTTACCGGAGGTGTTATTTACGGTTACATTTGGTACTACCCTGTTGGGCTATTTGTGGTACTGACGAGGTTACTTAACGACGGGAGGACGGGACGACTCGATTTACCCACCCTGGCCCATGGTGACATCAGTAAACTAGGCGAGTTCGCGCAGGACCGCCGTAAGCCGCTTCAAGAGCTCCCTCCCGTGGTCGTTACAGCTACACTGGCTTAGCTGGTGGGAACACAACTTTAGATGCCATAAGGTTGGCTTTTGGCAATTTATTTTATTTAATTTTATTGGCCACATGAAGAAAAGCATACTTCGTGCTTCAATATTTCTTTTTTTGTTTACATGGCAGTTTTGCGTTTGTTTACATTTAACGTCCTTTTAAATGAAGCCTGTGATGGCCTTGTGTTTCACTGGTTTATGTGTTTGAACAAAGAAAGACACATGTGTGACGACAACTATTGAATTATTTACTTTATTTTAAAATTTTGCCCTTTCACTTTTGGGGATTACGTATGACCTCTCCCTGTCTCATTGAGTTTAGCCGGCAATTCAATTGGGACATAACTTTCTTTGCACTCTCAATATTTTACAGCCAGATAGGTAGTAAGACATGAGATTCTGTTCGAGTGTTGCCCTTTGCTTTTTTTTTTTTAGTTTATTTTTATATGATTCTTCTATTTTCTATATGTTTGTTTTACTTTTTCCTTTCTTCTTCGTGTTTTGCCTCATTTTTCTCAGCCTGCTCTTCAATGATTTTTTTTCGTCCTGTTTCTGAGTACTAAGTTCCTTGTCTTCCTACATTCACACAGCACCTTCTTCGTACCTACTTTCATTGCCGCTTTTATTTCTTTCTATTCTTTCCGTGAGTCTTCTTGTTGGTCCAGGTTGTTCAGTTCTCCTTCTAGTTCCATTATTATTTCTGCTTTCCTCAGTTTCTCCAGGTCAAAACTTTTTCTTATTTTCATTAGTCTTTTTGGCAAGTTTGGAATTCCTCGTTCTATTTTTACTATAATCACGATATTGCCATTTCGCAAAGAGCCCAATGTTTAAGAAAATTAGCTAGCATATGTACTTGTCGATAATGTTGCAACTTTCTTAACTATTTGGCTCTTTGCATTCTAATAACTTGTGCAATTATCAGATTTTGCTAAATATTCAACGCGTTCTTTTTTGTTCTTCTCTATTCCCGATCATTCAGCTTTATCTCTCCAGAAACTTCTTATTTATTATTTACGTTTCGCGAGCGTATGAAACAGTAGGTGTTATTATTATTATTAAGTGTTCCTCCTTCTTTCTTTTCGCTTCTTGATAGAAATTTATCATCCATCATTTATACAGAACTTTTCAATCTCCAGTAAGTAATTGTTATTCCATTTTGGTCCATACTGAGCCAATTTTTCCTGCTTATTTGTTTTTTGATTATTTCTTGCTTTCCGCTGTTAGTTCTTTCATCAATTTTAGACTTGCAGTATTACTTAATCTAGTTAAGGTTAAGTTATTTTTATTTGGACCATAGAGATCACAGTACTGCTTTTTCCTAAACATGTGATGATTTCTGTAATTTGCGATGATACGGAATAGAAGTATTTAAGGAAAGGAAATTCAATTTAAGGAATGAAAAACTTAGTTTATGGAAATAAGTTGATACTGATAATAAATAAAACGCAATGAGAGAATATGAAGTGAATAAAAAAAATTCACAATTTTAGGATAGAAAGACAGTCCTGAACTTCGGGCGATCATTTCTTAATAAATAATTTGACCGTAAACTTTAGGGGCGTATTAAAATATTTTATCCTGAGCAGTTCGACCATGAAGTTGCAACTTCTAAAAATATTTCGAGCTTTATTGAAAGCTGTCATCGACGACGACCGGTGACCCGGTTAACAACTTATCTGCAGCTCCCACTGCGTCCGTTTGTAATATATCTCTTTTGAAAAAGAAATTATTCTCCTCCATTGGTTTATCTCGTAGAGATTTTCTCACATTCATGCACGACTTGGCCTCTAATGTTTCCGTCGACGATTTTCTCTGACGTTTTATGTCATTCTTCTCTATTTTCGTTCGCACGTAACGCTCGCTCTCACTGAAGCATAAATTAAGGAAGTTCGTGTCGTCAGCGTGTACGTTTTACGTTGTCAGGATATAGCTTAACTTGGGACGAATACTCTACCGTATTTATAACGCTTGGAGATATTAAATTCGCTAACAAATTTGGTACGGAAAGTTTATCAAACTGAGACACATTTCGAACGAAAATGAATGTGACGAACAGTGGTAATTTCTATTCATTACTTAGACATTACTTTTAATTCTGACTGTGCCTCAGCAATTAAAAAAAAAAATTCCTCTTTCAGAAACCCAGTTAGAGGTTTACATTTAAAAAAATTCGTTTTCTGTGAAAATAAAGTGGAGTATGTGTATAAATAATGACCAGCAAGGTGTACCCCGGGGATATATTATAAAACAGGATGAACATAAAATCATCATCACCATCGGATCCATTCCGTTTGCCTAAGATAATTGCCTCTGTTATTTGTGTAAACGCCGTTTGGCCCGAACCTAATTCTCACGTAGTTACGTCAAGAGTTAGGAGGGTGTAATATATTTGACTCGCGGAAAGCATCTTGTACTTCCCGTACCAGAAACGCAGAACAATAAAATACATTAGACTTCCGCTTGTACAGGGCGGGATTATTAATTATGGCCTCGGAGCGTTCACCTCGCGAAAACTCGCAAGCCTTTGTTACCGCACCGGGTAATTATTCTAAAATACGCGCGAAAAATTAAACGCATTTGTCTAATTTAAATGCGGGAAAGGGGAGGCGAATTTGTGGGGAACCACCTTGTCTGGGAAGGTCTGGAATGAATTTAAACGAGTGTCTTTGAGCACCTGCGTAATTAATTCAGATATTTTTAATAATGTTGGGTAATTCGTCTGCTTTGAATACTGGGGGAAATATTCCATATTAAAACGAGAACGGGTAATATTCTAAACTCCTCTAATGAGTTTTCATCAGCGACTTTTCGATGAAAGTAAAATAGAGTTTAAAAAAATTAAATTCATTTATTTAACATTTACCTTGAATTAATTTTACATATCTCTTCCATATTTTTATAAAGTATTAAGAATGTTTTGAAGATGTAGGTGATAATTAAAGTATTAAATGCTTTTATAATTTAAGCAACGGCAATAGCAAATTGCTAATTGTTGCTCAGCGAATTAAACGCGCACTTTTTGCATCATCCGGGGTACTCTCACGAGTCCCATTGTACGAAATTAATTAGAACTCTTCCCTTTCACCTAATTTATTCCTTTAGTGTCGTTTCCCCGTGTTCATCCACCCTTTCACTTTTAAAACAACTCGTTTGCTCCTGTCCAGGTTGCCTCTGTACGCACATACATGTCAATTTGCTCGTAATTATATAGCCCTTTCATTCTCTGAAAATTACATCTGGGGCAGGAATAAAATACTCTTATACAGGGTGTAATCAAATAAGTTTCAGTGTTGCTTGAGTATAAATTATAACAATGATGTCTCTACAAATTGAAAAAAAATTATGTTGAGGTAACCATTCTAATAAATAAAATGTCACGACTTTGTTGAATTCAAAACCACAAAAACTCTTCCACTCTTCGGAAACAGAAAAGTTAAATCGATGTCAAATATGGACTAAACCCTCTTCATAACTGAAACTCTTTTTGTCGTAACTGGAAGGTACGCGAGCAAATACACCAGAAATCGCAATAAAGATTCTTCTGGTAGCCGGCCGAATGTATATTACACCGACCTTCTTTTTTGTTTCAACTATTACAATAAAAGGTAGCGCTCCCGCACGGAGTATTACGGCCCGAGGTGATAATACCACCGCCGCTCTTCTGCCGAATGTTCTTCCGAATAAACGACGCGGCTTTTTTGCTCGTTTACTATTAAGACATTTTCTAAATATGAGAGCTCCGTCCTTAACTCCCCTTCTTTATTTGAAAGTCGCTCTCCTGAAACGTTTTGCGGGAAATATTTTTACGCGGAATGGTAGTTGGCGAGTTTTATTAAACTTTTATTACATCGCTATAATTTTTCTCTTCTTTTTTTTTTCTTCAATCAAAACCCGCTCTCTTACATACGTTTCAACTTATGTTCTCCTTGTTATTTCCGTTTTGTCTTTATAACTTTTTCTTTATAACTATAGAGCGGTTGAATTATATTTTCCAAGGTTATCGGTTATCGAAATGTCTGCAAAGTGCAACGTATAGTAAAAATTAGTTGTTAGCATGCGAGTAAAAAGCAACTAATTTGTAGGTAATGGAAATGGTACGCGCTTCTCCCATCGCTCGCAATAATTCAGTACGCCTCTGTCCGATACCTTAAAAAATATAATCTTTCCGCCCATTGTTTATAACTGTGAGAAACTTTTTAGTTTTTTACGTGCAATATTAGAAACCACTGGAAACAAAATCAGTTATATGAGTGCAGAGAGGGAAAGTGATTTTTTTCAAACTTCCATATTCAAAGCTATTGGAGAAAGATGTTCTCTCAGTTTAATATCATAAATTGCACACTCTCTTAAGTAAGTAGAAAAGAGACACAGAAGTAACGAGAAAACTAAAATGAGCTTGAGTTTTAGTTATTTTTGTAGATTCTTTTTTCTGGAAAAACTCGTGAGATTATAAAGCCAATAAACTGTTGTATCTATTACAGCATAATTAAATACACAATCGCTTAACAAACAACTGCATTTCACGAATGATACCAGATAATTAATTATTTATAATAACAATGGAATTATTTGTTTCCATTCACCAGTTAATTAGCGATAAAATTATCAAATGAGATAAAAAATGGGAATATGACGCAATACATTTCAATGCAGTAACAACATTTTCACAATAAAATCACGGCAGCTAATTCTGTAGAAAATCAAGAAAACGTATTGCAAAGTAGTTTGGAGTGTACCCTGTTTTGTAACAACATAAATACAGGCGAAATGTTAGGGGTAGTGCATGTATGAATCATTTATACAACGTGCGAGCTCCTAAAAAGAGGATTGGCTGATCAAAACGCGCAAGAAGGGTCGTAAACTTGTGTAATAAGGTCATCTATTAAGTTAACGTCTACATAGCAAGTTTGAAACGATGTATATGTAGTCGTGAACTCGTGTACTTCTCGTAAGTTTGCAAGTTTATCGGGTCAGTTAAAGAGGAATGAAGGGTTCTCGCCGACTGTATACATATCTTGTTATGAACTCGGGTTGTAACATTTCTGTAAATGTAAATACATATCCTACTGTTTACTATTTAGTCACAATTTTGCTCTCAAATAATAATTTTTTGCACCTCTTTGTCCTTTCAAAACAATTTAAATTTGGGATTTATTGCAAGTAAATGTAAATTAAAAATGGAATGTTTACTTACCACTTCCTGGAACGTAGATGTTCAGAAAAAGGCAATCCTCGGATTGGTTAACCAGCAAGGGCACCAACTTTTTCAGGTAATGATAACGTCCTTTGGGCATGTGCAGTAACGCGGCGGTTTTGTTCGAAACGTCTGGGTATTTTTGGGGACACACTCCTCCGAACGTATCGGCGAGTCGCGTACCCGGCCACGAAAGTGGGGGTTGTGGAGGGCGAAACCTGAGCGGACCTACAGGAGGCGCTGCGTATGGCACCCCACGGAACACTTCTACAGGCTCAAGATGTCTGGAGTTCAATTCCAAGATGATACCGCGAATAGCACCTGAAACAAAAGTAAAGGGATACGTAGATGCATATTTGGACCTCACAAAAGTTAAAAAGGAAGTAAAATTGGAGCAATGATTTGGTCATCAAAGAAGGAAAATTATAATGTATGTCCTTTGACGTACCTGTAATGGATTGGATAATTTAAAAAAAAGTGAGAAGATGGAAAGAGAAGAAGGAGAAAGGCAAGGAACAAAATTGAGAGAGCCAGTAGCTGAAGATTTAGAGCAAAAATTCCTCAGAAACTGGAAGCCGATTACAGAATGTAAGAAGATGATCTGTTAAGGTTTTCTGTATTTAGTATCTTAGCTTTATCAAGGACAGAGGTAAAAGCATGGAATCTGTTCCTTTGACGTACAAACGTTGAATACCATTACCTATACACTCGCGTATTTCATGAAAACTAATTAGGGAGTTTATTCTTGACAACCAAATAAAGTCACGCATTCCCATTCATTCAAATAAGAAAGCAATCAATTGAGGTCCTTGTCCTTCATAAGATGTCAAAGTAACATCCATTTTTGCTCTTTCGAAATTCATTAGGTGCAAACAAATAAGTGCTCTTAAATTCGAAAGGGGCAATACATCCTGAAACTTGAGAATACACATTTGACCTTCCATCCCCGAAAATTTTGCACCATATTTTAATTCTACGTGAAGATCCCAACTAAGGGTTTCTTTGTTATTGTTCCCGAGGCATTTGGTATTTTCTGTTCAACGAGATTCATTTAACACAAAAAAGCACCTTGAATTTTGCACCTGGACGAAGATTGATTTGAAAAACTGCACGTCGGCAGAGCTTTGCGAGAGGAACCAAACTCCTCTTATTGTTCTGTAAATGGTTTAAATTTTCATGTAAAATACCTTTGCAACGTTATCGTAAACATCGTAAATCTCACGTTGAAAATACGCAGAGGTATTGAAACTTGCACCCAAATAAAGCTCGACGACACGATTAGTGCTACTAAATACAATGCTTAATGCTTGTACATACCTGTTCATGTTATGTTTGCTATGATATGCTGGATGCAAGACAGATAATTCGTACGCGATATACAAAAGACTCATCGAGTAATGCGCTTAATTTTGCATACTGCAATGTAATGCAACTAATTTGGAAATAATCCGCT
Organism: Dorcus hopei; assembly: GCA_033060865.1. Taxonomy (NCBI): domain Eukaryota; kingdom Metazoa; phylum Arthropoda; class Insecta; order Coleoptera; family Lucanidae; genus Dorcus; species Dorcus hopei. Next base: position 23,017,691 of record CM065422.1, on the reverse strand, counting down.
GGAATTACACTCTGCGCTATACCGCTAGCGAAATACGTGTTTTCATAACACCTGTTAGTAAAATGGAATTGAATTCATCTTCTGAAACGAAAGCAATTTTTTTTAAATTAAAAGCAACCAACCTGTTTGAATTTCGACTATACGAGAGCTGTACCTCGGCCCTGCATCAATGGTCGTTAGAACAGCTAGCAAAAGAAACGAAGAGAGCCTGCTTTGGCAGCCACATCTGGAAGGCATGGTCTGCAGATCTTCCAGTAAGTTCAAGCATCACTTTGCTTGCTGCTGCTCAACCCCTCAGTTTCCTTTTGGTTTCCCTTTACTTATATGAATAACACTCCGATAGCCCTTTGTCACCCTGCAACAAAAAAAAAAAAACATTCGCTTTAATTTAGATGAATGCAAATAAAATTTTGCGAAAATAATACCCAACGTAAACCAAAGCGATACAAAGGGATCGTTTTAATAAACGTAATGAAATTATTAGGATTTAATTGGTTGAATGCCATTGGACCTTGTATTGTTATCCGCTGATCCTATTAATATTTTCCAGTTGATTGTGTAATGACATTATTCAAAGTGTTATTGTAATAAATAAATTCGCCGATACTATATAACTAAAATCGGAAGTGATGCTCGTACATTATTTCATTTATTAATATAATTCCGTTTACAAATGGAATACTTTGAAAATTTATGGAAATAAGTATTGTAAAGGGGTCTAAGAGTTCCTTTCGATTCTTCATGTTAAGCCAGTTTAAGTTTATTAATTTATGCGAGATATGCTCAAATTTTCTAATGCCATAAATAAATCTTATGCAAGAATTTTGGGTTTTCTGTATACGATTAGTAGTAATAGAATCCAGAGCGGTATGGTAAACAGGTGAGCAGTAGGTAAATTGAGATAATACGAAAGCTTCACATAAACGCTTCTTTATATCAAAGTTTAAGAAGGATCTAAGAGGGTATAGTTTCTTTAGAAATAGCTAGGCTTTACTTATGTATTTTGAAAATTGATTACGATAACGAAAGCTGTTATCCATAATTAAACCCAAGTTTTTAACTTTGTTTACAATAGGGATATTAATACAGTTTGTAAGTATGTGGAGAACATTAGAGAGATCAGAGCAACATTTCGCTTTTCCAAATAGTATGACTTGAGATTTATTAGGATTTAGTTTCAATGAAAGGTCAACGGATACATTAAATAGAGGCTCAAGATCTTTATTAATTTTGACAGTAGCATCTTTCCACTTGGCATGTTTAAATGAATAATACAATTGAGTGTCGTTCGCATAAACATGGGCCAAGCAGAACTTTATTGCTGATAAGAATTTGAATGTATATATACAAAACAATGTCGGTCCTATAACAGAACCCTGTGACACTCCTTGGTTAATACTCAAAGGGGAAGATCTCAGATTTCCTACAGTTGATAGCCAGGAATTATCTTCAGCGCCCTTTTTATATGGAATTAATTTTGGCCCTTTTCTCGTCGTACCGTTACTGTATAAATAATTTCTCTTTTAATTATTTATGTCTTACGAATTATTGCATTCAATAAGATACTGGAATTTCTTAAAACAAATATATTCAAATAAAACACTGTATATGAATTTTAGAAATGAAATAATATAAAGAAGAAAAGAGTAGTAACAAAAATAAAAACATAATCAATCAGTACAATCAAAAATTTAATTGGAACAGAGAAGAAACGGCATTCTGTAACACATAAGCTTTTGTTAATTTCTGAATTCAAAAGGCCGGTACTTTCATCACTGATAAACTTTAACCTTTGGTTTATTCCTATGTCTACAATTGTAAAGACAATTATTTCTATAGGAATAAACCAAAAACAATAATGGATCAAGATTAATAGAATATTGCTTGATTAACAACCTAATAGTAACAAATACATTTTACCAGCACAAGGACATCCACAGATTCACAAGGAGGGGCCCCAATAATGAATTATCCGTAATTGACTATGTACTAGTAGAGAGAGAAAACAAAAAAGAGATAAAAGATGTTAGAGCTGTACACTGATCATTATATGGTATTAGCCAAGATAAAAAGAAAACCAAACAGAGATAATGAATCCGGGATAAAAGAAAAAATAAAAGAGTTTAAAAGCAAAGAGATTCAAACTCATTGTAGAAAGCAGAATGGAGACATTGGGCGCATTCAGGGACGCTCAGCGGCTGAGAGGCTAAGTAAGTAATCGTTTGTGATTGGCTATTACTTTAATTTGAACCAATCACAAACGATTGCTTACTTAGCCTCTCAGCCGCTGAGCGTCCCTGAATGCGCCCATTAACATTGGACAACAATGGTGGAATTGAAGAAAACTGGAAGAACTTTAAGGAAATATTGTTGGAATCAGCAAAGGAAACATGTGGAGAAATGAAAGGACGCAGCCGAACAAAGCAAACAGCCTGGTGGAATGATGAAATCAAGATGGAAGTAAAAATAAAGAAAGAAAAATGGAAGGATTATTTAAGAAATAAAACAGAAATAAAATATGAAATCTATAAAGAACAAAGGAAGAAAGTAAACAATATGGTAAAACAAGCAAAAGAAAAAAGCTGGAGAGAATTCGGAATAAAGATGGAAAGTAATAGCAAAGAGAACCAGAAACTATTTTACAAAACACTAAAAACAATTAGAGGAGGAAAAGCGATCATACAAGCACCGATTATGGACAAGAAAGGAGAAATAATAACAGACGACAACCAGATAATGAATAGATGGAAACAACATTTTGAAGAGCTGTTAAATGTAAAAGATAATGAGATAAATAGAAATGAAGAAGAACAACCAAGAACAATAGAGTATGAGAAAACTCTGAAACCTGTAACAGAAGATGAAGTAAGAGAAGCTATAAACACATTGAAGAATGGTAAAGCCCCAGGGCATGATAGACTAACGACAGAAATGATGAAAAACTTAGGAGAAAAAGGAATAGAACTGTTTTGGAAGATATGCAATGAAGCATGGGAAGAAGGAAAAATACCGGAAGACTGGAGAATAGGTCAGATAGTGACAATATATAAGAAAGGAAACACTCGCGATTGTAATAACTACAGAGGCTTAACGTTACTAAGTACAGCGGCAAAGACTTATGAACGCATACTGGAAAGAAGGCTACAAAGATATGTGGAACCAACACTAGAAGAGACGCAAAGCGCATTTAGGAAAGGAAGAGGGGTACAAGACCACATATTTACCATAAAACAAATAATTGAAAAAACAATACTAAGCGCAACAAAAGCATATTTTGCATTTATAGATCTAGAAAAAGCGTTCGACCGTGTCCAAAGAAAAATAGTGTGGAGCAGCCTGGAAAAGAGAAAAGTCGACAACAAGTTAATAACAGCCATACAAAACATGTATAAACAAAATACAAATTATGTAATCAGCAAAAACAGAAAGTCTGAAAAATTCGAAATAAAAGTTGGACTGCGACAGGGAGGTGTACTGAGCCCAATTTTGTTCAATATATTCATGGATGAAATACTGAAGGAATGTAAACCGTTTCTGAAAAAACTAAGTGTGGGATTCAAGTATCTAGAATCAATAGAATTGACGGAATGTATGTTTGCAGATGACCTCGTTATTATGGCCAACAGTGAAAAAGGATTACAGAACAACATGAATATATGGAACAATACATTAAAAAAATATGGCATGAAGATAAATACAGCAAAGACTAGTGTAATGATGGTAACAAAGGGACAAGAAGAAAAACTGAACATAAGAATTGAAAATGAGAAAATACAACAAGTTGAGCAAATTAATACTTGGGAGTTACAATAGAAAGAAATGGAAACCAAGGCATAGACATAACCGAAAGAATTAGAAAGACAGTAAATACAGTATACCACGCAATGAGACAAACATTTATCAAAAAGGAAGAAATAGCGAAGAAAACCAAGATGACAGTATTTAGAACAATATACAGACCAATACGGGAGCGAAACATGGGTACTCACAAAGAAAAATAAAAACAGATTACAGGCGATAGAAATGAAATACCTAAGAGGAGTCAAAGGAATCACAAGAAGAGATAGTGTGAGAAATATTAAAATACAAAATGAATTACAAGTAGAATCCACAACAGATTTCATAGAGAAGAAACAATTAGGTTGGTGGGGACATCTACAACGAATGGAAGAATGTGTACCTGCAAAGAGAATATGGGCATCCAGAATTAAAGTTAAAAGAGGACCTGGTAGACCGAAGTTTGACGTGGGAAAAAGAAGTAGCCAAATTGATAGAAAACAGAGGGAAAATAATACAGAATGCAAGAGAAATAGCTGGAGATAGATAACAGTGGAACAAATTTATACACGAAACATATGGTTAACAGAATAAAATTCCTACACCGCAAGGTAGACAGGAAGATAGATTATATATATAATATAAACCAAAGATTAAAGTTAATCGTGCCCTAAGTCTGATTATGTTCTCGTAATAAAACATTTTGATAGTTTAGTTTAATTTAGTTAATTTCATAATTTACTGAAACTAGTTTAAAACATTGCGAAATCGAACTTGTAGAAAAACTCGCGACGAGAAGCAAACACGCAGAGAGAAAATGGAAAACTCTGGCAAAATTAAAGGAGGAACTCACAATAGGAACTGACCTCTCTGCGTACTGTGTATTTAAATAAAATGCTTTACTCTTTAAGATGAAGTGATATCATCGTAACATTCAAATTGAAAACATTTCTTTGCCGCGCAAAGCGAAATATTTTCATTTGCTGTTTTCCTTTTGAGAGTGAGATGTTCTGGTGCTCTAAGTTTGGAGCAGTTCAGTGTCAAATCACGCAAGTAAGTAAAAGGAACGCAAACAGGGGCGCACAGAATGAGATGGACAGTACCTAACCTAAAATGTGTACATTTGATTGTAAATCCTGTATAATTTATTTAAATAGATGGTAAGATTTTCAGTTTGTTCATTAGCCATAACTTATAATACGTCTTAAGTACATAGAATCTTCATCTATTTTCTGCCGATTGACATGTAGTCGTAATTTTAAATTTTACCGCGCAAATTTGACATTAGGGTTTCTTGCACCAGCCAAAAAGTAGGTGCTTGAGGGGGAAGGAAGAGGTAAATGTAGAGCACCGGTGTTAAAAGCTCCAGTCAAAAGGAAACCAACATAGTGCGTATCAGAGTTGCACAGTGCAACTCCTATCGTTAAAAGTAAAGCAGCAATTGATAGATGTCATACAATTGTTAATAACGTATGTTTTTCTTCTTATTACGCCTATGCAGTGAGGCAAGTGTCGCACTTGTGTCCAGTTGCAATCTCAGCAATTTTTTCAAGGTTTGCAGCTGCAATTTTTCGAATCATGTAGCGATAAGAGTAACATACAAAGCTCCCTTGTTCGACTTAGTTGAAAATCATTGGCAATGTAACATGTTTTGTGTTAACTTGAATAAATAATTTCATCTATAGTTCTCTCTTATTTATATGTCTTACGAATTTTTGTATTCAATAAAATACTAGAATTTTTTAAAAAAATGTATGTTCAAATAAAACAATGCATATAAAATTTTGAGATGAAATAATATAAAGATATGTATGAAAAAAAATTATAATATTAAAGTGGACATAGCAAGTAATTCTAAATACAAACAAAAATAAAAACATAATCAATCAATCAATACAATCAAATATTCAATTCGAAGAGAGAAGAAACGGCATTCTGTACCATATTTAAGCTTTTGTTAATTTCTGAATTCTAAAGAGATAAATTGATTTTAGCTCACAGAAGGTTGAATCAGATTATCTTCTCTCAGTCCAAACTTGAGACACTTTAGTTTTAATTTGATAGCGACTTCGCTTATGATTTACTACTCAAAAGAATACCAAAAACACCCCCGAAAAGAATTGTTTGTTTCCTACCGAATAAAATATAATAAAACTAGTTAATTTTTCGTGAAACACGCACAGAGAAAAATGAAAAACTACTTCAAATAGGAACTGATTTTTCTCTGTGTATTGGGGTATTTAAATAAAATATTCGGCTCTCTAAGAGGGGTAAAGTATCATCATTTCATCATCGTAACAGTGATCCATAACGTTTGTTTTTCTTCTGATTGCGCCTACGCACCGGCATACGAGTTTATCGTACTTGTGTCCAGTTGCAGTCTCAGCAAATTTTCTCAAGGTTTCGCAGCTTCAATTATTGAATACGATAAGAGTAACATACAATGTTCACTTCATGTCTTAAATGGTAGTCTCAGATCATTGCACAATGTTTAGTTTTAACTTTATGTTGATTCCTACGTTTGAAACCCACAATTTTCTAATTTTCCGGTTTCTTACATCATCTAACACTTTGAGAATTTATGTAACACGGAGATTTTTCTTAGGTAAGTAGCCGAAAACTTTGTTTTTATTTTGATTAAAATCTGAAAATTGTTTTTAACTGTTTTTTTACGGATTTTAGCTTAGAAGTTTCAAAATCTCCAATTCGTCTAGCATCAGTTTCTTTTTTTTAATGAAACATTGAGATCTTCATTAAAAAGAAAAAGAAACTGTTTATGTAAAAATTTTATACTTAATTATTTAATCACAAACTCTTTTAAACGGACACTAAATGGCGCACAAACCTTAATGTTTCGCAGCTTCGAACGACTGCGAAACGTTAAGTGTTTGTGCGCTATTTAGTGTCCGTTTAAAAGAGTTTGTGATACAATTTTCATCGGACAAGAACCAGCTTTAATTAATTATTTAAATTACTTATAGATTTATTTTTCTACAGGAAAAGTATTTTTTCGCTCATTCTTTAAAATCTAAATTTATTAGCTTTAAAGAATATACATATATTATTAAAATATTATAGGGAAGGAAATATACAAAAATTCTGAAAGTTGGTACACTGCTCTAAGATAGTGATCTTTTCGCCTAAAATATTTCCACTCTTACATTACTTCCGGTTATACCGGAAATCGCCATTACTTTCTTATTTTAATTAGAATGTTACATTTTTTATTACAAATTCTGATTCCACACATTATTCTAAATAAAAAGTGTTAAGACTTCTCTATGCCTAAATGTAATAGATTTTGAGATATCTTTAAATTTCTTTAAAAAAAAAGTTTGGGTAACCTTCCTTTTAAAAAATATTGTATCTATGACACTTTCAAATTTCAAGATTCAAGTTGCATATCGTTTGAAAGTACAATCTTAATTAAGGCTTTCAAATCATATCGTAGTTATCCAAAAAAAAATCACAGGTTGGTTACAATATGGTGTCCAATGTCATTATGTTTAACAGCCCAAAACTCAATTTTCTTAAATGGAACACCCTGTATGTTTTTACATCATCAGATGCAGAATCAAATTCTACATCAATTGGTATTAGTATTCCCTATACCTATTTCTTTTAGTTTTCTTGTTATCAATGATTGTTTATTTTATTCTGTTAATTAATGGAATGAATGCTGTTATTCGTAACAAGCTTTGAAAACAGAAGCAGATATTAAACTGTTATTTTTTAAGAAATTAAATAATTGCTAACCATAACATTATTTTGACGTATATCATAGAATCATCATTTTCATAAACGAGCGCTTTTAAAAATTAAACATACCTTTGAAAAACAATTTTCTTTATCAGTTTCACGTTTTTATTAAGCAACAAAAGCAAAACTTACAATTGGTAAAGTGTTAAAAATAATAAAATAAGTTTATTTATTCTAATAAACTATTATTAAATTTACTTTACATTCAAGGAGAGTGCAATAAAATGGTTTCGAGAACGCGCAGAAAATTTAATGAAATGTATTCGCAGATACCGCCAATGACAGAAAAAAATATAATAGAAGATTTGAACGTATTTTTTAAGAAGTGGCACTGTCAGACCAAAGAAAACGTCGTCTTCTCCTGTAACTGGTAATGAAGCAAATGAAATTTGTGTATTGGCATTCGTTGAAGCTTATTTACTTATTTGTACTTATCTGTTAATGGTGTAACTGAATAAATATTTTTATTTTGTCGACATCTACTGCGAAAAATTGCGATAATTCTAGTAAAAAAAGAAATAGGATAGCGAATGCTAATATCAATCGATGCAGAATTTGATTCTGCATCTGATGATGTAAAAACATACAGGATGTTCCATTTAGGAAAATTGAATTTTGGGCTGTTAAACATAATGACATTGGACACCATATTGTAACCAGCCTGTGATTCTTATTGGGATAACTACGATATGATTTGAAAGCCTGAAGATTGTACTTTCAAACGATATGCAACTTGCATCTTGAAATTTGAAAGTGTCATAGATACAATTTTTTAAAGGGAAAGTAACCCAAACTTTTTTTTAAAGAAATTTAAAGATATCTCAAAATTTGTTACATTTGGGCATAGAGAAGCCTTGACATTTTTTATTTAGAATAATATGCAGAATCAGAATTTGTAATAAAAAATGTAACATTCCATTTAAAATAAGAAGGTTAATGGCGATTTCCGGTATAACCGGAAGTAATGTAGGAGTGAAAGTATTTTATGCGGAAAGATCACTATGTCTTAGAGCAGTGTACCAACTTTCAGAATTTTTGTATATTTCCTTCCCTACAATATTTTAATAGGCCACTCTATTTGGGAGACCCTGTATGTAAGCGAGCGGTGAGATGGAGGAAACGAAAAGGGACTTAAATAAGAACGGGCCTCTATTATCGTGGTAAAACGAATGCAAATGGCTGAAATATTTCTCGTTCAAGTTTTAATTGATTTAGGAATTTTGCGAAAAACACCGGCCCCGATTTATAATTAACGTGGCAGAATTCCGAATTAACGAATCAGGCCCGGCGATAATTAATTTAGATGCGAATTTATCTTAATTAAAATTTCATGCGAGGCGAGGCCGAGGAACGACAAGATAAAAACGCTGCGGAAAGGCTTAAAGGAGGGCATTGTTTACATAAATTACCGCCACTTCTGTAAGATCTTTAAATCAAATGTTGAATTTATTTAGATTTTCGCAAAATAAGAAGCTGGTTAGAAGAAATTTAGTATAAAACTTTTCGAAACTTTTATATCGTTCATTTCCTTCAACATCACATTTGGCTTTTATATTTTCCTTGCTCAAAAAGAAAACTACTATTTTAATTGATTTTTCTTTGTAGGAAGACACAATACACTAAATTGGCTCATTTAAAAATTAAAAGTGCTAATCAACTGACACAGTAAAATATGTCTAGGGTTTGAAATTAACCCATCTGAAATTCGCTGTAAATAAATTCGTTTAAATTCCTTCAGTATTATTCGAAATTATACAATGAAAATTAGCAACCTCTTAAAAGTGAATATATTATGGAATATTTGCACGATTGTTTTGCCTTTATGAATTCAGAACAGACCAAAGGTCAGATTAAATCAGGGAGGTGTCAGACTGTTAAATAAGGGGTGCGAGAATCAAACATGGGGTGAATCGAAAATCACTTGTCCAGACTGGGGTTTGAACCGAAAATAGGTCACAAAGCAAATAAACTTACGTGTGAGCGTAATCACGTGGGATGTATCAGGTTGTGTGGTGTCATCAAGCCAAGTTCAATGGCTGCTTTGAACAATTAGAAATTAGTTTTCACGAAGGTTGTTGCTACAATGGAAACCGATGTCTAAAAAGACCATAACGAGTTTCATGAATGGTTTCTGACGGTGACACAATATGTTAAAAGGGGAAAAAATATTAAATTTGTTTTAAAATTATATATTTTTATTTTGCTTTAGAAGCAATATGGACTTTCAAGGTTTTTAAAATCTACATACACTTTTAAACGCAAATGCTTTAAATTTGTAAGAACATTTAACAACAAGTAGGTTAATGTAGTTCAGATTTACTTAAGCAATATTACTAATTAACTCATTTTAGTTTTCTTTTCGATCGACAGCAATCATGACCGAATTGCTTCAATATCGCCCTGGTCTCATAAGAAGTCTGATAAACTACTTGTGCATAGGTACTAATAGCCAGAATTATATAAAATTGTTACGAAGTCGTCTTAGCCTGGACTATGATGCTTAATCGGAGTTCTTAAGTTTGATGATTCTGGAACCTAAGACGACTTTTCGAGTTCTTTTATTGAAAGGAAATGTGGAAATTTCTGATATTTACGATTGTGCGTATAAACAAAAGGTTTTTATAATTTCATAAAACATCGACTCTGCTTTTATCTTTTACGGTACGTAAAATTAACTTCCGATCTGAAGTTATATGGCTAATAAACTGTATCGAGGGAGAAGAATAAAATTAATTTGCTCACAATCAGGGCTTTTTGGAAAGTATTATATCCGTTAATTCTTTCCCTAATAAAAAAACTAATTTCGATTTATATTTAAAACCTGAATAATTTATTTTACTTTATTAACATACCACAATCTAAGCTAGTGTTCAACAATACACTGTCGTTCAAAGAAGTCTAGAACTTGATTAAAGTTTATAAATGTATAAAACTTCTCGAACAAAGAAAGTGTCTGGCTTTAAGAAATTATGTGTAAAATAAGCTTTAATAAAGGAACCTTTCTCGAGTATTCGTATTTGTTACGTTCCATTTATCACACGTTAAACATGCACAAACAAGAAATAAATTGCTGCTTCATAACGTGACGTGGAGCAGAAGTATGCCAGCGTCATAAATTATTTTAAAAAGCAGATTACAACAAATCCCCGCTTTTTACAAACTGAAATGCGGAATACGGGGGGGTTTAGTGAGAAAATCGTGACCGGTATGCAAAGCGTGCGGCCCGCATATTTCAGGCATAAAGTGGAAGACAACAAAAAACTCATTTCAGCATTTCATACATCACATCTCGCGAGAAAAAAAGCCCAAAATCTACATGCATACACGCTTACATGGAATCACGCACGACGTATAAACAACGAGGGTGTTCGGCTACTTGCGAACTTTTAGGACCTATAAAAGGGGTTGGTTTGCTCGGCGTTCGCGTCGAAAACGTCCACGAATTCCCGGTGACATCTGCCGGTTTTCGGGGCGAGAGGAAAGGGCGCACCTTGGACGCAGAGCTTCCAAGGAAAACGCTTCCTCGAAGTACACATCATTTCCATTTTAATCACCGGTTAATTTCAATATGGAGTTTTCTGTTGTAGTTAAACGTTTACGATTCTTTTCGCTAATTTACGTTTTAATGTGGAAGAAATTTAGCTCGTTATTTCGGTGGAATTTTCCTGCTGGAATTTCCTCTGCACCTGGAAAAGAAATGTGTAATTAGAGACTGAAACGGTGAATGTTTACATGTTATGCTAATGGTACACTTTAATTAAAAGCTCAGAGAATGTTTATGGTTTTAATATATGCTGAAATTGTTATTTAAATATTAAAGTCAAAGAAATAACATGTAATAACAGTAAACGAACTTTGTAACAAAAATTGTTTAATAAAAGAATCTATACACATATAGAAATAAGAAGAAATTTAGGGGCTTCTTTTGTATCTCGGTCGTTACGAAACAAATAACCATCGAAAATTCGATATATGCTTTGTATCTGCTTTCGTTGAGCGAATTTATCAATGATGTCAACCAATGACCATTGTAAATTCGATAAATATGCTTTATATTTGCTTTCTTTGAGCTAATACACCAATAACTTTTGTAGTTAATTAACGAATTCTATATTTAACGTCCATGTTAAGAGATACATAATAAGGTCCCAAGTCAAAATTCTTTTTACAGCTTTACAAAATAAATATAATTACTTCTAGTACTTATACAAGGTGCCCGTCTTAAAATTACAAAATGGGCAACACAGGTTATTTGTGAAATGATTTTAATTATGCAATAATTGCCCTTGAATTTTTGGAAATCAGTACTGTTGGTGCATTCTTCATTGCATCAAAAAAGTCACCGAAATTAGTTAAAAAAGTGTTTTATGATGTGCTGCTAAAATATGTTGCTAAAATATATGCCAATGATGTTGTTAGGCTTTACATACTCGTCGATATCCAAATCGTGGGAAATAGGAACATTCTTCATGTGAGAACTCGGAAGGCAGTTAACGAAAATATAGCAGTAGCTTTAATAGAATCAGTTACTAATGATTTGAACGTAAACCAAAGACATCTTTTCCAAGACTTTCGCATCAGCAAAGGCTCAGTGTTTAATATCCTGAGAGCTGATGAGACGTCTATCACACTGTATAAGTCTAGCACCTTTATCTTACATTTCACAAAAAAACTGTTCTTTATAAAAAGCTCTGCATGACTTGTAGATCCATAATCAGATACAAAATTTTTAAAAAAATTGGCTGGAATACAGGGAAAATAAAAAATAACGATTTGAACGGAGAGCAAAATACGTTCAAATGTAGTGGAGAGCAAAATGTTCATTGAAATTGTGATTAAATAGCAAGAAATTATGCACACTTGTAGATTATTGATATTCCCAGATAAAAGTTGATAAAGAAGGTTATCAACGTTTTATAAAAATAAATTATCTAACAATTGCTGAATTGTTTATTTTTTAATTTTTATCTGAGAATATCAATAATCTACAAGTGTGCGTAATTTTTTCCTATTTAATCACAAATCATTATTTTTTATTTTCCCTGTATTCCAGCCAATTTTTTAAAAATTTTGTACCTGATTATGGATCTACAAGTCATGCAGAGCTTTTTATAAACAATAGTTTTTTTTGTGAAATGTAAGATAAACTTTTTCTCAATTGTATAAAACTTTTTGGTACACGCTGTATATCCGTCAAATTATATCTTAAAAAACATTTGATGAAAGAAGTTTTAGGCCCAGTTGTACAATTCAAGCTTAACTTTAAGCCAAAGCTTAAATCCTTAACAACAATTGTTGAAATAATCGTTCTTAAGAGTTTAAGCTTCAGCTTAAATTTAAATTGACATTGTCCAACTGGCCCTTAATGAAATTCGATGATGATATAGTTAGACAGCAGCATAAAGAGTTTCATCGGTTCAAAGCATGTACCTACATATATTGTGTAAATTAATACAATGTATCGAAAAGTCAGCATTATCACTGTACAAGATATTATGAGCAACGAAGTTTGAATTAATGATTCTGAATACGGCAGGATTCTCTAAATTATGTTGGCATAATATTTAATTCTATAGAAATTTCATGTTCTATAAGCATATAAAGTTTGGTGCCCCGCTTTTTAAATGTTCTAGAAAGACTGTCTGAACCTAGTTAATACTATGCCTAGACGAATTATGGCGGTTATTGACAAAAAAAGGTGATGCTACTTATTGGTAACTTTACAAATGGGTTTCACACTCAAGTCCCTATATTTTTCGCTTTTCTGTTCGATTATTATATTAGTAGGTGTAGTTGAACTTTAGGCTTCAGTGTGTATAAATAATCTCTAAGATGTTTGTTGGAAAATTAAAAAAATACCTATATTAAATTATTGTTTAGAATCTCTTGATTCAGTGTCAATAATTGATAATAATTTTATAAGTGGACCAACTGAAGTGAGGCCGGGTTCAAAGCTCTTCCCAAGAAGCTGTAATTATTGAGAAACGCACTGTTTGTTTATGCCAAAGTACAGTGTTTAAAGTAAGTCAAAGTTAAAATTTCACTAGCGTTATTTTCTGGTCGAAAATCTTAATATAAAAATTTTTGGAGGGACTCGTCCTAATTCATCAACTTCCTGTTCTGAAGTGAAATAATCATGATTTACGTTTAAGTTATTTCAAATTAATTTTATTCGTTGGAGTTGCATTTCACACCTTTTTTTATAGTTCTTTTTTAATTGTTTAAAGTTATACTACGCAAATCGCATGGTAATGACATGGCATTGAGAGCACAACAGAGTGGGCCAAGAAATGTACAAACTTACATCTTAGACAAGATTACTTAAAAAAAAAGTTGCAATAATTTAAGCTGCACTAATATCAAGACATCACAATAAATGTTCGAAATGTTGCCCTTCAATTGGAAAACATAATTGAAGAGTGTCAGGTTCAAATGAGCTAAGTGCCAAAATTGACAAAATTTGGATTTTGTTGTTAATAGAATCTAAGTGACATCGACCATAACCCGTAAAGATGCTAAGTGCCATAGGTGTTCAGATGTATTCCGAAAAAAATTCCAAAAAGGGCTATAGGTGTAAAGTTTCCTTGCATGTTGAATTTGTTTTATACAGATATCTCATATATTAAGTTTTGGCACTTAGCTCATTTGAACCTGACACTCTTCAATTGCATCCTCCTTTTTAAGTTTAAACTTTCTAATAATAGTATATTGTAGACCGAGGCGGTAAAGTGCTTGTTTTCCAGGTCGAGAGAAGATATGAAGATATGGCCACACTTCTCGAGACCTCGAAAATTGCTTTACCGCCATGGTTTACACATTTTTTTTTCCTACACAACATTATAATTAATTTTGTTAATATCACACAAACGTTCTTTTTCTCGAAGTAAAAATATTAAAATTGAGTTACTATTAAAATTATTATAGATGTTTTAAAACATAGTGTTATGTGTACTAGCGTGGCCGAGCGGTCAATACGGTGGTTTAATACACCAGTCTCTTCGGAGGCATGGGTTCTAATTCCACCGCTGCCGAGTTTTTTTTCTTGATAATTTTGATCCTTTTTAAAACCAAATACCAGTGGAATTAAATTTAAAAAAACTTACGTTTGTAAATTTTTTGATGTCGATGAGAGCGCATTCCAGAAATTATTGTCGCGCCACCTAGTGGTAAAGCCTCGTAAATTATTTTCTCGGCTAGGCATTTATGTTCATTTTGCCGGGCTAGCCGTGGAAACGTTTTGCTTTCTCCTCTCTGATGAGCCGGTAAAATTGAATTTTCTGCTAGTGTAGGAAGAAAAAGATTTTTGTCATTGGAAAGCATTCTGGTCATAGTTTTAAAAATATTTGAACATCTGTTCTTTAACAAATGTGGATATTAATTGTCATAAGTAAATTTATTTAAGACATACGTTTGGAGATTCCAAAACCAACTCTGGGCCAGTTTTCAACAAATCGCATGGTCATCATCAGTAAATTATAATATACTATACTAGAAGAATTTCCTCATTCTACAACCATTTCCACGGATGGCTCCAAGTCTCCCAATGGAGTGGGATCGGCCCTCGTAATGGGAGAATAATCTTTCCTTTTTTCGCAACCGGAAGTGTCTAGTATCAGTACTGCTGAGCTCTATGCGTCCAATTCTCACGCCATCCCATATGCTGATAACGCCACTATCTACAGTTTTGCCTCTGACCTCCCTGTAGTATAACCACAGTATAAAGATTACACAGTAGCGCGACTCTCATGAAAAGATTCAGTTCGCGCATAACATCCCGCGCAAAGTCTGAGTCACAATCTCGGGATGCAGAGCTCATTCATTCACGGCTCTGGTACCGAATGGATCTTTATAATTATGTTAATACACATTATTTATGCCTTGCTTTTTTTTACCACGTCCACTAAACACTACAATCCGGCCCTGGTGTGTGGGCACGTGTAAATTTACAATTTACAACAAAATCGCTCACACTTAAAGCAGAACAAACAGTTCGACACGCCCCTTTTATCTACTCGAGGTCAATGAAAATCCAGTAAAGAGATCAAAGTGCCGACAAGCGAGTTGCGCTACTGTATTCTTTATACTGTGGTATAACGCAACCTCGAACTCGCCAACCAACGGACTGCTGAATGGTTTAACACAAATAAACTAACTGTTAACGAAAACAAAACTGCAAAAATGTTATTTACTACGAAGAATACTCAACCTCAACGTGCTACTCCCAGCAAGAAGTAAAATTTTTGGGAATATATGTTGACCAGCATCTGCGATGGAATAGACATGGTGAGTAACTGGCAAAAAAAATTAAGCAAAAACATATTTGCGCTACGCAATCTTCGTGCCTTAACTTCTGAATCTTGCCTTCGTACTGCCTACTTTGCTCCAATTCAAGCTAATTTATCTTATGGCATTCTGCTTTGGGGTCACAGCGCCTGCAGGCATAGAATTTTCCATCTGCAAAGAAGTGCCGTTCGTGCTATGGCGGGAATCGGCTTTATGGACGACTGTCGACAGCACTACATCACACTCTACCCTGTATTATTTACATTTTTCGATGCTTCAGTTTGTTAAGGAAAACATTGATAGCTTTATCACAAACAAGGAGATTCTAAACACAAAAGAAATGCTCTTCAAATAAGAACCTCGCAAGTTAGGCTCACTCAATCGCAGAACGCTGTGAAATATCTTGGAATAAAATTCTATACTGCACTACCGAAATGTATTACAGAGCTTAACACAGGAAAATTCTCTGAGGCAGTGAAACATCCTAGTTCGACATGCCTATTATCCCTGGGACGAATATCTCGCCAACTTTGCCATTGACATTACTCGTGATATAGGACTGAGCTCCTAATTATTTGTACTGTTAATTGTTTTTGATTAACTCTATGTTATTGCTGTCTCACTGATTGTTTGATTTGTATATTTTTTTAAATTTTGTTGTTGTCAGTTAGCCTTAATGACTTGCCTCATATCTTGAATTGATATAGATGAATAAAGTGATTGATTGATTGATATATTGGAAGCTCTTTCATACTATAATTCTAACTCGAAGGTGGTTCTACTTCTGTGCACGGACTCTTTTAGTGCTGTCCACATCCGTTTCAGTATGAAGCTCTAATTCAACAAATTCATTTCCATTGTCAGACTTAACAATCAGATGCCTCTTTATATGGGTACTGGCTCACATAAGAGTTATAAGAAATGAGTTAGCTGATACTGCAGCTTGATTGGCAGCTTCAGTGCTTTCAGGACTGATACCAATTCGACAAGCCGATATTAAAACTGACCCCAGACAAAAGATCATAAAACAGTGGCAGGAGGAGTGGGATTCTTCGATAATTTCATTTCGTTCTGTTAAAGCTTCTGTACGTCCTTGGAAGCTGCCGATGGGTTTGCTAAGAAGAGAACCCGTCACTATTACGCGGCTGAGAATTGGACACACTATTTTTGGAAAATCTTATCTCTTCACAAAAGAGACTCAATCATTACGCACGACATGTCGCTCACCACTCACAGTATTCTATGACTTCATAAACTGTCCATCTCTCTCTCCTTTACGTCATGGGCATGGGATCAAAACTTCAGCTGCAAAAATTTTCTCTAATGATATAAGTAATATTAAATCAGTGCTCTCTTTTGACAGGGAAACAGATTTGTGAATTTAAATTGTCATTTAAGACGAAGATTCGGTAAATGTTCAACTTGACATTCAACTTAACATCCTGTTATGATGCGTGCGACAGGAAACACTAGAAAAATAAAGAGGTAAATTTGACTAATCACGCCCACTTGTTTTCGATGTCGGCTACCGCCCGCCCTGCCAGGCCGTTGGCAATTAGTTCTCCACGAATTGAATCGAAGCAAACTTGCTATGTCCAGTACCCAAACTTCCGATTCTGTAAAGTAAACTTGCCTAATTCGTACCGCTTAAGAACATTATGCCTATAACCCTACGAAATTTGAAGAAAAATAAACCGCAATAGCAATAGTAAACTCTTTTTTTTTAATAATAATAATAATTTTACAAGCAAACAAAAATGAAAAATTACGAAATCTTGAGAAACAAACGTTTTTAAAAACACGAAAAAAGTACGATTTAAGATCAATGCTCCAAAATCATACCGAACCAGTTTTCCGCCTTTGTGCTTATTTTTTCTTCGTTTTCTCTTTTTATCTTTATTGGCTGTCTTTTTTTAACGCTGTTTTTCCTTTTGAGAGTCCCATTTGCCGTTAAGTTCTTAGGTGTGGTTTTCTTCTTTACTTTAGTCAACTTTTCATCTAAATTGTTTCGTATAAATTTTCTGTTAGAATTTGGGTGTCTATAGTTCTCTGGGATAGTTTATTTGAACATGTAATCACTTGAAACCTCGGGGATATATTTTCTATTTCAGTATGAATTGATAAAGAACTATTGTGAGCTGTTAGTATTGCAGATAGGTTTCGGTTCTTCAACATTAATCACATATTTATAGCTTTCATGAAACTATCGATTTAAAATTTATAAAATTGATTTGAATTTTTTTTTAAGTTTTGAATTCGGTTTAAATTTTAAGGTTTAATTTTGTTCTTGAGTGTTTTTTTCTAATTTCTTTATTAATTCAAATGTAACTTCAGTTTTTACATCATATATCGCTTGATTTTACACAAATCCTTCATTATTTCAATATTAATAAAAAAATAAATACATATTTTTTGTTTATGCAAATCGATTATTTATTTATATTTTTAAGACGAAAAATTATTTTTTCGTCTGTCCTTAATTGAAATTATTTTCTCTTCTTGAAAGGGTCGATTGGGTGAAAGTATCCTGCATCCGATACCCAGTGTCCTTGTACGATTCATTATTTTCTTCTTGCACCTTAAGGTTTTTTTTTAAATCCAGCGAAAGGATATAGATCTGTTTTACTTCCAAAGGATTATTAAAAGAAGGGTGGAAAGCAAGCGTTAAACACGAGGGAATATTAAATAATCACGAAGGAGAACTCTACAGGGAATTCACATTTATTTAATAAAATACATATTCAACACTTTTTCATGTTGGAATGTTATACGTTTATTCCGTGCAAATACACACGTAGTTGTTGATTTATTTCTGACATACTTGACCACATTTTATGCGATATTTGATATTTCATTTCAGATTGTAGTTTTATTTTCCTTCGTTTTGAAAGAAGTTCAAAGATATGCTTGGATATTTGATGTATTGTGCGATAACGCACATTGTTCTATTTCAGTTAGTAGTGATGAGTGAATACTTTTGTAGTTATGAATATTCTATCAAACTTCTAAGCACATCTGTGCATCCAATGAAAAAATTAACTACCATATGCTCAAATTTCACCCCAAAAAATAAACAAAATAAATCGTGCAGAATCCTATACCGTCCGGACACTTGAATAATTAATACGCGTACTTGAACGAATGTGCCCCATAATTCACGGACGCAGCACAACATTCGAATATCAGCGCTTCATATTGTCCACATCTGCATAATCGCTCTGTAAATGACGTGTTTTTCAATTTCCTCGCTTCCTGCAATCGATACCCGGCTGAGATAAAAGGTGTGTGTGGGTCGCCGGCCATATATAGTCGACGTTTAAAGTTTGCGGATTTCCCCAAAACTGCAATAATCATAAATTTCGTCTGTTCGTACCTTTACTGCACTTCGGACTTTTGTAATCTCCTTCGCGCAATAAATGTTTCTTCGCTCCGTGTGTATGGTACGCTCGAATGAATTTTTCAACTTCGCTGTTTAATTAAATCTTCTGGTTTACAGGTAACTAGCTAAAAATGTTCTCTCTCTATTGAATTTCATGTTTTCGTTATAAAGTAAAAATTTCACTAGGACTGATACTCAAATCCGGTGGTAAACAAGGATCTTCATTTTTCTGTCTACTTCTTACATCCTGGAACTGTCAGTGGCTTTATTCTCCTCCTGTTTGTTAAATTGTTCCTTGAGTAGGCACTTACTTCTTCCAGTAGCAGTCCTTCGCAAGTTATTCTTGTATCTACATATCCTCTTGTTACCACTGCTTTACTTTCATCTTTCTTTTTTTTCCGTCCACACTTTCATCGTCAGTTCTTGTATTGTATTTTGTCCAGTAGTCAACTATGTTCGTAAATCATCCAGTTTGTCTTTCGATTTAAATAAATAAATTGTGTCACGACTTTGATTTGGATTAAATTTGTAGTTCGTAGAGCCGACGACGAAAGGACAAAACACTGTGACCATCCTAGAATAAAAGGGTCCGGTTTTCCAATTACAAAGTTAAAACGGATTCGCAAAAGCTTGTTAATGTCGTTAGAAGGCGGCGGCCATTGTAATTGGAATAAAATACACTTAGGTAATTTTATAAATCAGTATAAGAGAACGGAACAAAGCCCGCTAGACTCAGACTCTTCCACGCATCTTTTAAACATGAACATTCCGCATTATCCCGCTTCTCTCCTGTGCCCTTTAATTTACTTTGTCCGATGAAAATACGCACCGAAGGGGAGGCGTTCGCGAAGCCATCCGGCGGACGTATAAATTTATATTTTTCGTTTTGGTAATCGAAGAAGCCCTACGTCGCGTCGGGGGAAGTATAAATTTAGCGTATTTATTATAAGTCGAGCTTTTTCTCGCCACTCGTCGATTTATGATAATACATTCTAGTTTAGTTGTTTTGCTTTCGTACCCGAAAAAACAGAGTCTCATCCGGATTCTCTTATCTTTACGTTTATGCCGTACATAATTTTTCTTTCGTTTTCAGACTGAAAATTGGTTAAAAGACCAAATGGAAAATTGTTGTTTGCACTTCTTTACTTTCAGTTTGCTTTTCCACAAAAATAAAATATAATAAAAACATCTTAGTGATTGTTTCTTCTTCATTTGACTTACATGAAGTACGTACTTTTAATGAGTTTCTCATCATTTGATATAATAAATGTTATTTGAGGCTCAAACCTTTCAATCAAGTATTCCTCACATGGTAACAGATTATCATTTTCAACAATTTATGTATTTTCATTGGGACTCTTTTTATTTAATTGGAATCTTCTTTATTAGGGTTCATGGTAATTTTACATATTTGCTCTAAAATGAAATCTATATAACGAGTAACATTTTGTGGAACGGCTACCAAAGCAGTAATTGCCAGTGAGCATAAATAAAATTTTATTAAAAAAAAACGGAGCTTTTGGTGTAATTGGAAAAGCTGTAAATTCGCAACGACCCAAAATTACAATTCACAACGACATTAATTTGATAAATTTTCGCCATAAAGACTCTATGAAACTAATTTGTTCTGTTCTGAAAATTAAATTGTTTAGCTTCACTTTGTTTTCCAGTCCATGTCTGTTAAAAACTTATGTAAAAAAATGCTACAATTTTTTTCAGATTGAGGAAGCTATTAGCTTATACAGGCGGTCGATTATTATATTATAAATTACGAGTTTAAAGCACCTGAGAAATTTGAAACTGAGCTACGTTTTTAAACTATGTCACGAATACAGTGTAAGCGCAAAAAGTGTTATTTCTGTTTTACGAATACATCGACATATTGACCACGTGTAATTCCCCCATATTGGTGCTCGAAAAATATTCGACTGGTGCTTGAGGGGACGGCAGGACATCAAAAAACTCAGTTCGAGTGTGTTTCGCTCGGTATAATCGAAACGCGCTGGATCATCTCCAAAGGCTCCGAGTAGCTCACATGTGCAGTTGGAAAGCGTCTTTTCATAACATTTTGCTCGATTTAGGTCAAGTACATTGTATTTTTGACTACCATATACAAGAATAGAGCCGAATCTATAATTCCCTAATTCCTGCTATGCTTACTTGGGCAAGGAGACCCTTAGGAATCGTTATTTGATTGAAAAATAAGCGATGTCGTTTATCTTTTAAAGTAAATTGAGTGGATCAAGGCAACTGGAAACATCATTAAAATATTTATACAACAATTTATAACCTTTTCGCGGAACAGTTTAAAAACCGCACAATCCCTCTCCATCAGTTGACAACCCTCAGGAGACATTTCCATCGGACAAGAGTAGTTTAGTTAAAATATTCCGAAAAACTTTTACATGTATTTGAAATATAATTTAAACTAAAAAAAAGTAATTCAAATACTTTTCTTTTCAATGCAACACACATTTCTCTCATTCTTTGACACCTTTCACTTTGAAACTTTCTTAATATGCTAAACCATTTCTTAACGATATCAATCTTTCGTTACGAACTCCATCTTGTGATTTTTTGCTTCGTGAAAGAAATGGCTTTAGGCAACAAGTTACAAGAAAGAATCTTTCCGTCTAAGTGCTTTCTGTTTACTGATCCAAAGCTAATACTTTCTCATAAGAATATGAGTAAGCTGCTTACTTATTTATTAACGTCCTCAAATAATATGTCCAGAACTAATGTATGGAATAGTTATTAGACCAACGCAATGACTTTGTATGGCTATGAAGCACGGATAATAAATAAACAAATACAGAGTAAATTAGGATTTGAGAAAAAAGTTCTGAAGAATAATTTTTCGGGAAATGAAAACAAGGTGATGGATAGAGAAGAGCATCAAATAAAGAGCTACAAGAGTGTACTGAAAATGAAAATAATTAGATGAGATGGTTAAGACTGGTTATGGTTATTAGGTTATTACTAGAAAGCGGATTTCTAGCATTTATACTTTTCGTGAGGGATAATAGCAACGCGAAACTTTTTATACTCTGTAACTAATTCAAAATTTGTTATTATTTGACGCATATTTTTTAATGTTTTTTTGCTATTTTGTCAGTTTTATGCATATTTAATTTTATATGCGTGTTTACGTCTTTTCAAGTGTTAATTTTTTATTATTGTTTAAATTTTTTGATCCGTTATCGAAAAAAATTAAAGCAAAGTTTCTCGAATTTTAAATACAGCTCATTTTTTAATATGTACATATATGCCAATCGATCTATAAGTCAAAGAACTTTTATGTAGCTATCTCCTTCTAACTTTCGTGAAACAGCCTTGCGGGTTTTGTCATGTCATGTCATTTCGTCGTATATTTTCGTAACTCAGATCTATACGATCGGCATATAACACGGAACTTTAGTTTTTTTTATAAAAATTCAATTTTATCGACGGGCGGAAAATATGAATTCACTAACGATGAAATCGCGAGTGAATTATTTTTCGGGAGTCGATAATTAAATTTTATCGTCATGGTATAAATTTTTTTTCTATAGCAGATGTTAAAAAGCAAAAAAATTACAAAAACCAATTACAAATTATAGGTATCATTAAGCCGTTTTACAATCGTGGAATAAGGCTAAAGTAACTATTCGCCGAATACCCTTTAACCTGCCTCTATCACAAATCTACATCACGTTATCCTAAAAATACTATTATACTTAGTTTATCCGACGATTATAAAATCGGCCTAAGTATACTTTAAAATTTCTGTATTGTGTTTTTTTTCTACAATGCATGCCAGTGTCAAAGTTTTAGATTTTCTGTTGGAAGCTAATCTATGGTTGGAAGCCTGCTTTATCCCTAAATGTAGAACAGAAATTTTTGTAATTTTCGAATTTTCAGGTAACAGTTACCAACAGCAGAAATATTTTACAGGTATTACAAAAAAACAGACTGTAGGAAGTTTATGTTATGTTTTTATTTGTGAGTTATTCCTTTTTTTATTCTTATTAACACATTACTTTATTAAACATAAATCATGTTTGTATCACAAAATCTTCTAAGCGGACACTAAATCGCGCAACTATACACTTTACGTTTCGCAGTCGTTCGACTGCTTCGTCAGAAGTGAAAATTATTTTCATCGGACAAGAACCAACTGTAAATATAAATCATGTTATTCAAAATATGTAAATGAGTTTGATTAAAAAAAATATTGCTTTCTCAACGTTGAGTCAGTTCGGTTTAATAATAAGAATTTTTGCTATTTTGTTTTGTATGTCCTTTGTTTTATTTTTAAAACTTTTTTTTATTAAAATAAAGCTTTCTTCCATAAAATATTAAGCTTCTTTAAGCGCTTATTTTTATTTTTATTGTTCTTATAAATCCGCTCTCTAGTTATTACAGTTAAAGTTACAACGGAGAATTGAAAGTGCGCTGCCTGTGAAGAACAAGAAGAGAACTTTATTGAGAAAATTGTAACAGGAGACGAAACGTGGATACATCACTTTAACTCTGACAGTAAATAAGAACAGAAGCACACATGTTCTCTAACACCAAAGAAATTTAAAGCTCAACCGTCGACTGGAAATGTGATGGCTACGATTTTCTGGGATTCCAAAGAAATTTTGCTGATAAATTATCTTCCTCATAAAACTACGGTAAAAGGAGCTTATTAAGGAACCTTTTCAGAAAACTGCAGAAGTCTATCGAACAAAATCGGTCTAAAAATGCAAGACAAAAGCCCCTGTGCACAAGGCCGCCGTTGTTAGTGTTCGAAAAGTTATACCACCCTTCTACAGCATAGATTTGACACCCTGCGAATATTTTCTATTTCTCCATTTGAAGAAAAAGCTTCGTGGACAAAGAATTTCGGACGATGATGAGTTAGAATCGAGGTGGTCAGAAGCAACTTTTGTGATTTTGAGAACAAGAGGTTCGAAGGTTAAAGTTCTATAAAAAAAAAATCACAATCAAAGGAAAATTTATGAGATAAAAATACTTTACTTTCTAATATCTTTTTTGATTGTTTCTAAAAATTTGATAAATTTTTGTTCATGTTCGATAAATTTGTGTTTATGCACATAACTCGATTTGTAAATATGAAAAAGCCACTTACACCCCTTTGATTCTAACCGCCTCAATTGGAAATAGAAATTTTTTGCAGCTCAAGAAGAATATTTTTTGAAGGTTTATCTTCTTTAATTTCGAAATATAAAAAGTGCATTCAGGTAGCAGAAGATTATATTGAAAAATAAATAAAGTCATCTTTTATTCCATCCCCTTCATAGTCGAGCAAGTATGTAGGTTCTTTAGATATCAAATTGCCCTCGCATGTCCAGCATCGTTTCTTTTACAGAATGAGCGTCAAAGTTTGGATTTAAAATGTTTCTTAAAAATTACGCGTGAATAGAAAGTCATTATGTTGATATTTGTTGTGCTCTAGGCTTTCTTTATTGATAGTATTATTGACGGAATTGTAAGAATCTTTTTATCAAGTGCCACTTTTAAAGGGACATGAAACCCACTGAATTTTTTTGTGCCAGGTCTCTAATTTCAATTGACCCTAAAAGATCCGTTTATGTATGATTTCTACTACTATGCTTTTCCGATATTTTGATTCATTTTTGAGATATTTGAAAAAATTCACGACATTGGTCGCCTGGTTGTAAGTATTCAGCTTTAGCATGGTATGGAAAACAAAACCCAGATTTCCAACATAGTTTATTGAAGAAAGTCTTTTTGTTTTGACAAGTTCTATGAATTTCTGAATTTATTGAAATTATTATCAGCTTGAACGTAAACTTTCCTCTATTTCCTCTATTGGGTTTCACAAATATTGCATACCTAGGAATGTGTCAAGCGTCGAATACAGTTTATTGTAAAATTTGCAGAATCCAAATGCAATAAAATCCGCTTGTCGTACTTTTTGTAATCACGTATCACATCCATTCGTTTTATTTTCTCGGACAAACTCCAGTTCACAGTTTTTAAACTTTTTTTCAGAATCTATTTCACGTTTATACGCTCGCATTTGTTTCGCAAATTTTGTAGGCTAAAAAACTCTAAACAAAAGAGTTTGAAAATCAATTAAAAAGTATGCACTCTGTTACAATCATGAGTGCAAAATAGGAAAGTCAAACAATACATATCGACTTCAATAAATAAAAAGGATGAATAATATAAATATAGCTCTGTACTCAATAAATATGTTTGTATTTACTTAACATCAATTTTGTCTTTTCAAAAGTTGCTTGAAACACAAGATAAACAGAAGAATATATTGAAATTTTAATTATGGAATTATAAGATGTTTAAAGTAGGCACAAGCTGCGTTAAGATGTTTTTGAACTCCATTAATAACAACACTATTAATTTAACGAATATTGTGTTTTTGAAACTTGAGTTTATTATTTATTAACATGACACTATCTCAAGCCAGAATTTTATTAAAAATTGCAGCGCCTAGTCTAATTTATTTTTATGCTACTCATTTGAGCGAAAGTCCTTTTTCCTACAGTAAAAAATCCACTCGTTAAATAGCATCAGTCACTGTGTAATTCTATTTTTACGTTTTCGAGGGATGATATCCTTCGAATGTGGATATATGTACATACTATTGCTACCATAAAAAAACTAGGACAAGATTTTTTTAGCTGTGTAAAAGTGCTACCGACCATAAATGTAAAATTATTTGAATTTGTCTCTTTCACTCATACCTAAGGTAACGTTTCAGTAGTTTTATCATTCTTGCCGTTATTATGGTTTATTGATATCAAAATTTGACATGACATAAGTATGAATTGCTGACTTGATAATAAAGTAAGATTCAATATAATAAAGTAATGCAAACGCATGGCTACTGAATTTAAAACTTGTCCTAGTTTTTTATGATATCGATAGTACATACACATTTAGGAGTTTCGAAACGAGCCAAATACATGTAGGATAAATTTGGATTAAATATAAATTGCACTGCGTTGACAGATTACTTAGACATTACAAATTCGGTTGGATGTACGCATTACATAATCATGAGGAGCAAACGACGTTTTGAATTATTAACGCAGGGCGATGATGTAATCTGAGGTCGATAGTGTTTAACACGCGGGCCAATTTTGGGGTACAGGTATAATGGGCGTATAAACTATTCCATCACCGTGTGCAAATTTTAGTGAATATATAGGGCGCATATTTGAATGAACATTATTATCAAGTGATTCATGCTGATGAAATGGTGTTGTTTATTATACGAAATATACGTATAGCAACAATAAATAAAATTATCAAACGCTTGCAGTTATACAAGGTGACTGTTAATTAATTCGACAAAATGAAACCCCGATAAGAAGCGGTGTCCGAGAATATGGGAAAAACGTTAAAAAATTCTTTCTACTTTAGTTTTCGATGCGCCCCTGGTTAAAAAGTAGAGGAGCAGATGAACGAAATGCTATCATAAAAGTGTTTTATAGCTTCATGATACGACGGTGTGGTTTCGTGAACTTGCCGTTTAAGTGGAATTTAACAACTCCGTTTTTAAGTCAACGGCCGACGTGAAACAGAACTCGAAAATACTTACTCGATAAATGCATGCAGCAAATTACCTAAAGTAGATTATACCAAGCAAGGGATAACAAAGGTCACACTTTGAACGCCTGTTCTGATAGGTAAACAAATAAATCAGTAAACTCATTCGTAATCTGTTTCGAATGTTAATTATTATAATTTCGGTTTGTGTCTGAGGAATTATTATTAACACAAATCAATTAAAAGTTTAACAAATTCAAGACGCATTTACAACTCCAGATCCTATGTTTTTGGTGTACTGGTTGTAAATTGTTACTCGCTCTACCGTATGCATTCTTTTCACTTTGAATTAAATTCTTAATTAATTATAAACTGTTCCTTAGAATTTTTTAACATGATCCCTTAATCTATTACATTTCTTTACGTACGCGATTTAATCAGAAACTGTACGCTGCTACCTACCTGAAGGCCAGAAAATTGTGCGAGTGACTGACGTTTCTCCAGCACCGCTCGGCAAAGCTCTTGGAGAAGGGAGGTTCGACGTAACCCCAAAGCAAAAGGTGGGCAAAGTGAATAAAATAAAAAGCACCAGCTGAGCACACTTGCTTTTATTTAAAATGCTCAAAAATAGTTAACGTATAAGAAAATAATTAACAGATATCGAATTCGACCCAGAAGGGGTCTCAATGAAAAGAACACGAAATGTATTTAAATAAACAACACGTTAGATATTACCCGATCAACAGATCTGTTCTTCGTTTACAATTATCGCTTAAGGCGATTAAAGAAATTCACTACATGAGCCAGTAAACGAAAAGTAAAAATAAAAATAACAACGCCGCGGTAATTCAACGGAGTAATTAAAAACAATTAGAATAATTCCGACCTTGTAATCAGGATCCGGCGTAATGACAGACAGCTGTCAGTGGCAAGAGAACGCCCTTCAACGGAGGTAACGTACTTTGTCGCAGATATTACGTCACCAAGTGGCGTCGTCTGGCAGATATAGTCGGGTCCACTTTGTCAGGCGGGGGGAAGCCGTGTTGCGAGACTTAAATCGTTTCAAAACGCTAATCAGGGTCGCCGGGTGGCTCAGCGGTAGCCTAGCCGACTTGTAAGTCGTGTCGCTCAGGCGGCGTAGGTTCGAATCCTACCATTAGCCATGGATGTCTGTGTTTGTTTAACGTCTCAGACCCAGCTTAAAAATCACACTTTGTGACTGGCAAAATGAGCCATAGTAGCTCGGCCAGAGTTGGCGGATACTGCGCAAAGCAAAAATAGACAAGACAAAACGCTAATTCCGGCCTTTTCCTGCACCCAAGGGATGACAATATTCTCAACCCAGGTAAAACTACCACTAAAAGCTAGAACTTGAACTACCACTTGAAGCCTAATAGAAGAGAAAAATATGCGTTACTCACGGGGCAAAATCAAAATGGGCACAAAACATACGTGTTCCTAGTTTCAACGACAGGACAGGCTTTCGAAAAGCTTTTTAACGAACTTTAATTCTCTCAACGTACGCTGTACGTTTGCATAAATCTCAGAGTAATTCCGGTTCCGTCTTCCTTCACAAAATCTCGTGAAAGGGAGCACAAAGATAAAAATCACAAATAAACGAGCCGTACGCTAATAGTTCTGTAGACAAACTGAACTGCGAGCGACCGCCGCGTCCTCTCCTACCGTAAGTTCCGACAGGGGTGGTTACGAATGAAATCAGATTTAGCCGGGCGACAGAGTGAAATGGAGATATACTAGACTAAATAACAACGTATGATTTGGTTATCAAACATTGCGAAACATGGGGCAAAGTCACGTATGCATACGGAAGTTACACATTCAGGGTAGCTGCCAATCATTATGGAATAACTTAAATGAATTTTTCAACCGTAACAACGCATATCATCAACGACGTACAGCCTCAATCAAAAGTAATGAAACGTTCAAAACCGAAACGCTGTAGTCAGAGTGCAACGGTGCCGAGTCAGAGAGAGCGCAACGTGTTGTGGGTGGGTCTTCGGACTTCGGAAACATTCGTTCGCCATAAGGCTTCACCTCATTCGGTATCTTCTCTCTCTGACTACAGCGTTTCGGTTTTGAACGTTTCATTAGTTTTGATTGAGGCTGTACATAATAAAGTTTTTATAGTCTAATAAACAAAAAAACTTGTCGGCGATGAACTTCAGGTCTAATAAATCGTTTCACATTTTCAGAGAAAACCGATTCGTTTAAGCGATTCCTTGCGAAGGATGAAGCAAGCAAGCAAGCAATAATGTGTACGATAATTATTTATTAACAATTAGTGTTACGCATAATAG
The DNA here is from genome assembly GCA_033060865.1 of Dorcus hopei. NCBI lineage: Eukaryota > Metazoa > Arthropoda > Insecta > Coleoptera > Lucanidae > Dorcus > Dorcus hopei. The sequence goes on along the minus strand of CM065422.1, from coordinate 22,988,651 downwards.
TAACGACGTTTGATTTTATTATCAGCTGCTTGTCGGGCCGTGCATTTGACCCCTGCGATCACAAGATTTAAATCCTTGCGATTTTTTTTGTGGACGAAGCGACTGCTATATTTCGCTTTAGTAAATAATCCGCGCGAATTAATAAACAATTATTTACACAATTATTTGCGAATTTATTATTCGTATTTCATTCGCAATTCCAGTTATTTTAGAAATTACTAATAATTACGTCGCGTAAAAGAAACTTCCGTTCGCCAGCTGTTAAACGTGTAATAAAACAAATTGAGATGTGTGTCAAGGTCGCATTGTGTGCAAGCGAGTAATCAATAAAAAACTTTCTAGTCCTACTCTATTGCCGCATTTATAGAACCTGGCGATGTATTTCGTACGCAGTGTCGGAGCTTGATGTTGGAGTAACTTTTTAATTAATTATAAACTGCTCACAAGAATTTTTTAAACATTTTTCCCGTAATCGATTGTCTTAAGCGTCTTTTTTTGTCGGTACAATTGTCATTCACCCTGTATGTGTATGACTAAATTAGAAAATCAATAGTTAATATTTCGTAAAGCAAACTTTAAAAACAGGCTCTAAAACTACTTTCTTTTAAATATACTAAAATTCAATTAAAAAAATTAATTTATAAATTCTTTAACATATTAAGTTTTAAGGAAGTTTTACTGCAATTTTTATATTATGTTACATTTCAAGGAAAGTGTGTTTCGCCATGGAGTTATGAAATAAATTTTTCATATCGATATTACAAAAGTTCTTACGATGTCATATGAATTCGACGTCCGAATAGGTAACGCGCCGCAGTTTTACGACGCTCGGAGGAATTTCATAAATGCGGGCGAAATTATTTTTAGCGAAAAAATTTATGCCGTCGGCCCTCGCGGAAAATGCAGAAGATATCATCGCCGCCGTTCATCATAACAAAGAAGTTTCCCCGATAACCGTTAAGTGCTCCCCGAACTTTCGCCTCGAACGGCCCCTCATTTTTCTGGGTTCGATTTTAAGCAGGTAATTGTGTCGACTGTATGAGAAATTTTGTTTCGCGCAAATGTATTCTGGCGCAACCCAATTTATAAAAATAACATTTAAATTTGTGCTCTCCAGCGTAAATTCGAGATGGAAGCGGATGCAAATATTTAACAACGCCCGCGTAGAAAATAAAAAAAAATCTTCCATCTGCAAATACGTTATATGAGTTTAAACGATACTGTCTGCATTCAGATTGCTTTCGATTCTTTTTTTTTTCTCGTTCTTTCCTGAATATTCACGTCTGCGGAATTATTGCCAAAGTCGTTGATATATGGAGGGCAACGTCTTCGTCAACTTGCTTTACGTTTTAATGTAATTGAAAGTTAAGCATCCAATGATCTATCTCCCACAGAGGCTTATCTCTACTAGGCAAGCGAAGACGTAATGTGAAGACGTTTCAAATTAGAATTTATCACTTGCACCACCACTTCGTATTAAATTATTTCTTGCAGCAACACTTTAGTGCTTATTATAAAAACATAAATGTCCCATAAATAAGGGGCCAAACGGCAACAATGGGTAGGTGATCATATACAGGCTGTTACAAATTCGAGGCTCACCATTGGGATCTCGGAAACGGTAAGAGATACGAAGTCGGTTAAATTGGGGCAAAGTTGCGTATTTTGGTGCTGAACAATAATCCCTTCTGAAAAATCTTCTACGTTTTGTAGTTTTTGAAATATTTCAAAAAAACAAGAAAACGTAATTTTCTTTTTTATTTTTTCCTGAAGTTATTGTTGCAGGGATCATAACAAAATTAATACATTCTACAGGCACTTTTTTAAGCTCTTTACGATGATATCATTAGATTTTACTTAAAATGTTTCGTCTCGTCCTGACCATCATCAACTTCATTTTTTCTTATGGGCGCTACATTGGGTTTTAATACCAATGAATAGATCTATTTTTTCTGATGCTTTTCCATATATCATACATCCCTATTTATTAATTTGAAACAGCTGGAAATGCAAGAAATTGTTGAAAATAACACTGCAAAGAAAAACATGGTATGCAGTGAAAACAAAAACCAAAAAAGTTTGATATACCTTCGGAGTTTTATTTCGTGTATCACAAGAGCTGATTTTAGTAAAATTTCTAGATCTAAAAATGAATGTTTTTGAATCCAAGAATGACGTAAATTAAAAAATTTATTGTGGTCTTAACAACAACAATTCAGTAATAACGAGCGAAATTTCCTTCCAACAATATCCAGAAAGACAACTACAAAACAATAGTTGATTAGATTTGTAATTAAATTATACATTATTATTATTAAAGCAAGAAAATATCAAATTAAATTATGTATGTCTTTAGAAAACTCGTATCTTAAAAGATATTACTGCTCAAGGAAACATTCTTTCTTGTAGTCTCATAATTTTATACATTTTATAAGTAACTATTTTTATGTAATCTACCTGGCCATGAAAACAATGACAAATGACAACGATTTTGAAACGTCAAGTACAAACTACCTCTACTAATAATTCTTCATTCTCATCATCATTAAGGCGATCTCGATACGTCCTTCGAGCTTTACGAAAATATCCTTAAAGTGCAATGTTTCTATCTAACTTAATAACATTGTTCTTTGTGGATGGCATCTTTCTGGGTATTATTGGAAGTAAATTTCTCTTGCTATTACTAAATTGTTGTTAGCACAATACATTTTAAATTTATAAGAATGAGAGATTTTTAAAGATATAATTTCTTGTGATACTTTCTTGCTTTAATCATAAAAATGTATAATTTAATTACGAAATTAATTAAATACTGCGTCATCGTCATTGTTGGAAGTAAATTTCTCTTGCTATTACTAAATTGTTGTTGTTAGCACAATACGTTTTAAAATGTACGTCCTTCTTGGATTCACGTCATTCATTTTATATCTAAAAATTTTTCAAAAATCTGCTTTTTTGATATACGAAATAAAACTCCGAAGTTATATCAAACTTATTTTGTTTTTGTTTTCACTGCATAACATGTTTTTCTTTGCAGTGATATATATCAACAATTTCTTGCATTTCCAGCTGTTTCAAATTAATAAATAGGGATGTATGATGATATGGAAAAGCATCAGAAAAAATAGATCTATTCATTGGTATTAAAACCCAATGTAGCGCCCATAAGAAAAAATGAAGTTGATGATGGTCAGGACGAGACGAAACATTTTAAGTAAAATCTAATGATATCATCGTAAAGAGCTTAAAAAAGTGCCTGTAGAATGTATTAATTTTGTTATGATCCCTGCAACAATAACTTCAGGAAAAAATAAAAAAGAAAATTACGTTTTCTTGTTTTTTTGAAATATTTCAAAAACTACAAAACGTAGAAGATTTTTCAGAAGGGATTATTGTTCAGCACCAAAATACGCAACTTTGCCCCAATTTAACCGACTTCGTATCTCTTACCGTTTCCGAGATACCAATGGTGAGCCTCGAATTTGTAACAGCCTGTATAAAAACTATTTCTCCTCTAACAAAATTACGAAAACGGCATCGCTTGGGAGATATGCTAAAGTATAATACTAAGTCTGTACCTGCCTACCCTGTCCCGCGTAACCCAACCCCTATTATGCTGCAAGGCGAAAGCTTTCAGTGAATCACAAAGGTTAATCAGTTCATTTGTGACATTGTGTTAATATAGATGAGAGGTTTCTAAACTTTTTTGTCTCGTAGACCACGTGCCAATTTTTTCTGTTTTGGGTAGACCCCCCGCCTTTCTAATATTGTTACAAATTCATCAATTTCAAATGTGTTTTTGACAGCTGACACAGTGCTACTCACTTTTGATAGGTTTAACTGTAGTGTAGAGTGAAAAAGTTAAAAAAAAACACGTTAAGTTTTATACATTCAGGGCCGATATATCAATCACATTTTAACTTTAACTATCTGTTTATCAGGGTTACCAATGTGCGGGCTATTACCCAAATTACGGGTAATTTAAGTAACCTTGCGGGTAAGAAAATTTTCAAGGAAGACAAAAAACAGATTAATTTTTAAATTTTTGATTGACGACTTGTTAATGAAAAATCACTAAATCCAAGAGCTGACAAAAACTAAAGTAACTAACTTGACGACTTGTTAGTGAAAAATCACTAAATCCGAAAGACGACAAAAACTAAAGTAACTAACTGACAGCCAAATCCACATTGTCGATCAGTGCTGCCAACTCTACCGATAATTCGGTAGACCTACGATTTTGAATTCAATTTTTAACTTTTTTGTAGTGTTATCAATTTTCTTTATTCCTAGATCGTCTTTTGTTTTATTTTACGTCAAAACTTGGACAAATGTCAAATCTTAATTTTAGAAAGTTTTGTTTATTTAATGAGAATTTTTTAAATTTTCGTTAGTTTTCGTAATTTTATAAATTTTCTTTATTTCTCGATCGTCTCTTGTTTTGTTTTTCATCAAAAAATGCACAATTGTCAAATTTTAATAATAATTTTTTAATTTTTTTTTTGTAATTTTTTTTAATGAGATTTTTTTATTTTTGTATTTTTTGTAATTTTATTCAATGAGATTTTTTTTTATATTTACTTTTTTATTTACTTTTTATTTAATTTTATGAATTTGTCGATCGTCTTGTTTTATTTTTCGTAAAAAATTGCACAAATATCAAATCTTAATTTTAGAAAGTTTTATTTATTTAATGAGATTTTTTAAATTTTATAATTTTTTGTAATTTTATTTAATGAGTTTTTTTTATTTTTGTAATATTTTTTCTAATTTTCTTCGATGAGATTTTTATAATTTTATAAATTTGTCGATCGTCTTTTGTTTTATTTTACGCCAAAAATTGCCTAAAGTTTAAATCTTAAATTATTTAAGTTTTGTTTAATTAATGAGAATTTTTTTAATTTTTATAATTTCTTGTAATTTTATAGAAAGTAGAAAGTATTGTTTATTTAATGAAAATTTTTAAATTTTTATTTTTTTGTAATTTTATTTAGAGATTTTTTTTATTTTTGTTATTTTTTCTAATTTTTTTCAATGAGATCTTTTTTATTTTTATTTTTTTTTAATTTTATAAATTTGTCGATCGTCTCTTGTTTTATTTTACGTCAAAAATTGCACAAATATCAAATCTTAATTTTAGAAAGTTTTGTTTATTTAATGAAATTTTTTAATTTTTATAATTTTTTGTGATTTTATAGAAAGTAAAAAGTATTGTTTATTTAATGATTTTTTTAATTTTTATTTTTTGTATTTTATTAATGAGATTTCTTTTATTTTTATTATTTTTTTCTAATTTTAATCAATGAGATTTTTTTTATTTTTTTAAATTTTATAATAATAATAATTTTATAAATTTTCTTTATTTCTCGATCGACTTTTGTTTTATTTTACGTTAAAAATTGCACAAATGTCAAATCTTAATTTTAGAAAGTTTTGTTTACTAAGAATTTTTTAATTTTTTTTTGTAATTTTATAAATTTTCTTTATTTCTCGATCGTCTTTTGTTTTATTTAGCGTCAAAGATTTTCACAATAACTGTCAAATGTCTTAATTTTAGAAATTTGGACCCAGTTTTGTTTATTCCACAATTAAAAATTTTTTTTTTAAATGATTTTCAAAAATAAAAATCGCCTGAATAAAATCAGTGATTTTAACCATGATTTTAATCAAGTGATTTAAATTAGCTCAACCGAAATCCAGAGACATCTATCGGACTTTTGCACAACTATCTTTCGAAATGCTGTCGGTTGGCAGCACTGCACTGTTGCCGATTACCGCCCACAGTCCCACATATTGATGATTTTAACCTGAAAAGTCTCTCTGTCTGTCGTGCAACGTCCATGTGTGTAAGGTGAGTCCAATAATTATTAGGTATTTAAATAAAATAAATTTTGTACCATTTCATTCATTCATTTCAATTTCATTATCATTACTCAATGCGTGCGTTCCGAATTAACGTCAGGCGTACAACTTTTTATCTCGCACATGATTTTTATATGGGAAAATGAAGCGCGAGGTAAAAGTTGTACGCCCGATGTTAATTCGGAACGCACCCAATGTGGGCAGATGTGGGTAAGAGCGGTTTTTTTAAAATTTGAAAAGGGTAATCGGCTTAGAATGGATTGGCAATACTGCTGTTTATTCCCATAGTAACAGTTATGAAAACAATAATTCCTATGGCAATAAAATGAAGCTTAAAGTTAACTTGTGATTGAAAAACTGGCCCTTATTAATTAAAATGACAAAATGCAAATCTAGTAAAATTCTAATATAAAATAACTACACAAAAAATGCTTTTAATGGGAGGGATGAGCCTGATGCAAAGCTCTGGTACAAGTCTGGACAAACGTTGCTATTTCACGTATGCGCGCAACATATTGATACATTTATGGAAAGCCAAAATTTCGGTCACGACATGCTTAAATGAGATCCATTTCCATGGACCCCTATTTACATCTCATGCATCACCAATTTTTGTTTTCGCTGATATGGACCCCTTGCAGGTCGAAGTCGACCCCTGGGGGTCGATATGGACCATTTTGGGAATCATTGATATAGATGCACTTATCGCTGCATGTTTACGACTGTAGAAAACCTATGCGGATATGTTTCTATTTCTAATGTATAATAATAATAATAATCCAGGGCGCAGTACAGGTGATTTTGGCGTGCCACGTACTGTAATGCACTGTATTCTGAGAAAAAATTGTTGCACCCCTATCACGTGCAACGTAGAACTGGCACCAGCAAACTTTAGTGCAAGCAAATTTTCGTCGCCGTGTGGACGCCAGTGGAGGGCATTTCGAACACTTGCTGTAAACATCGCGGTAAGTAATAACATAACGATCAAGGTCCAAACACCCCAGCACTACGTGTCATTATGTTGAGCAGGTCAGTTTTATTATCGTTTTAAATCACATCTGCGAGTCAATGACGGCTATAATTTATAAGCAAAAAATTAAAAGTAGACCATTTTCATTTACATTCGCGGACGCCATGTGTTTCATTGTGTTAGCCCTTGCATTGTGGACCCTTATCTACCTATGAGACAGCCTGTAAAATACCAGCGAACATTTGACTTTTCTTGATTCTGAATTTTAGTTTGGTTACGAACTCGTACATTGTAAGAATGTGCAAAATTCAGTTGAATTAAATTGAAGTAAGATAAAATTTTTGAGCGATTTCCTTTCTAGTTCAGATCTTAATCCATTACTGCATCCGTTGCAGTGGCTGGAGTGTAAACTCTGCACCTTTTACGATTCATTTGGTTTAAGCATCCGTTCCCGTCACAAATAAAATTTTAGTGCCAACAAATTACAAGCCATCGATCGATTCGGAAGAACATCCGTTTAATTAACGGCAATAAATGATTTACGACGACGTTACCTCCAGGGATCGATTCTGTCCCGCGGTTCCTGTCAGGACGGAGGAGCGCAATCACCCGCAGTTTGTCGCGCAGATGTTTCTCAGTTATTAGGCGTGTCACTATGAAATCCTGATGACGGTAAAATCGAACGTCGCGTCGCGACGCCCCAGCACCGAACGAACGACGCTCATTATTTCTCAACGTAACTGTTAAACCGCGAGACAAGCAAAACAACATCGTCGAAGCTGCCAGTTCAATCCACGTTGAAACTTGTCTTATATTTTTATTTCGTAACGCCGCGATGCTGCAGTTTCATTCGCCGCTAATATCGACGTCCGTCGGTCTTGTTTGTTGGACACAAAAAAAATCGACGTTAGGAATATCCTGTCAGTGTCAAATGCGTTTTCCGTCCTGCATAAAGCTTTCGCAATTTCTATTCTTCTTTATTTATTTCTACGTCACCGAATGTTCACACTGAAATCTAGTTGATGAACATGTATAAATTATTGGCGCAAAAAATTTTTCAATTGGTCTTCAATATGATTTTATGTGTAATTTTGCATATGAGGTAATATTAATAAGAAAATTTTGTTATTCCTATCTAGTCAACTATCAAACTTAAAACAGCCATCAAACCCTTTCGCGTTTTCGAGTTATGATAAGTATGTCAAAACAGATTAAACAAATTCCAACACTGCATCGATTCGCGCTCAGCATTTTTCCGAATATTTTATTTACTTTTCGGGCCCGCTCTGAAATTATAAAACAACAGCAGCGAGCCGTTATTTCACCGAACGTTTAACTTAACGCTTGGCCAAACAAATTAATATCCGAAGCTCGCGGAAATAAAAATCATATCGGCGTACTTGGAGCATCCCGTTTTCCGCCAGAGCAAATTTCGCGCAGGTAATCCTGAGTGGACCCTAACACAGTCGGCCGTAATTATGACGGCCTTTTTGTTCGCCCTGTTTATTTTTTCAGCCTGCTAAATTCTGAAATATAACACGGCATGTTAGATATTACACGTGGGCGAGAATCAATCAGTAAGGGAGCGTGTAAAAATAATGTGTAGACCACTCGGAAAATGATTGAAAAAAAAAAATAAGTGAAAGTTATATTTTCTAGTTATGGTGTCAAATAATTTGTCCCTCTGCATCTCAGAAAAATATAGAATACAAATGGCAAATTAATTTTTATCTGATTTTTATCTCAGGCGATAAGAAGTACAGGCGAACAACTTTGGTCAAAATACGCACTCTCCTTACGATAAGTAGCCATTAGATACGTTAAAGTAAATAAGCCACGCGATAGAGACCCTGAACGCGTAAAACCTCACCTACGCAAGATAACAGAGTCGGTCCAGTAACACCTCATAATCCTTTGAGGGTAGGCAACTTAAGTCACTCCAATGACTTAAGTGAGCGGGACCAAAAGGGGGACTCGCACAGATGCCGCCACCTCGCAGTCGCAAATTACAAAAGGGGCTCGGATTTTGAAAATGTGAACAATACGGTTTGGCAGGGAGAGAAGATCCAAAAAATGACCTAATGTTCACCGAGTCATTTTCGCGAACGGTTGCGATTCCAATTTTCACATTCACTTTTTCATGTAATTTTTATAAAACGTTCGCCGAACCCTTTTTGTGAACATTATTTTTAAAAACTTTTAATATACTTTGACAGCACGCTTGGCCGCCTTGTATGGGATGATCTATTAAGTAACGAATTAGCTGCAATTTGTCAATCCTAATACAATGTTAGGTCAAAAAGTGATGGCAGATTGTCGCTATTTAAACTTTTCATTATTATTTTAGTTTTAAATCTTTGATCAAATTTAAGAGTTGTCATTTTTGCTTCTTTAACTTTATTGTCGACCCCTTTTTGCGAGTGGGTATTCCAATTTAAATATTCCTGGTGTGGCTGATGTGATAGCGCCTAGAGCCCCATGAAGAAAAAGAGCAACCCTAAAAGGGAAAGCTGTAGAGGGCTCCTCTACCGTTGAATCCTCGGATTACCCTATTAAATAGGAAACCATCTTTTGTACTGTCTGGATTTTGTAAACCAAAATTTGGCGTCCTGGATATTAGGTGACTGATAATGTAAAGTTGATCGCATTAGAAAACTAGAGGTTTGTTCGAATCGATGGTTCTGACTAGTTCAGAACAGTTCGAATCAGTTGGCCTTCGAAGTTGTGAATTATTTTGAGAAGTACAACTCTGGTGAGTAAATGTTTTGAACGGTTCGGAATTAGTCAGAAGTCGCGGTTCAAACAAACCTTAAGATATGATTCAGCTGACCAGTTTCGGTTTTATTTTAAACCTTCATCAGAGCCTGTAAGATGTTACATTTTAAGAGTTCTACATAAACTAGTAAGAAATTATTAAAGAAACTACCTCTGATACATGTTGTCATGTTCACAAGGACACACAGGCTACGGATTCTTCAAATAAGCAGAGATTTGTTTCAAACTTCAAATGCAAAGGAAATTCTTCAACTAAAACAATAAAACAAAGATCTAAATATTTATTTTACAAATAAAATGTAACATACCTTAATTTTATGTGTATTCTTCGAACCAAACTGAAATTCCTTAAGAATACCATTTTTCTTACTTCCAACACAGACATTAGATGAAAAACTTTAACTGAAACAGAAACACAGGGGCAATTTAAGTATATATTAAAAGTTATACTAATTAAATTGTATCTTACAGTGAATGATCCGGAGTCTTCGATTTTATTGTTGAATTCGCCGAGGAATGAAATATGGGTGAACAGTTGCATAAGAGACTTCTGTGGCTGGCTTGAGGTGCAAGCTAGTGAGTTGGTTGTCACAAAGCAGGAAGAGCAGCGGAAGGTTTCCGGATGCAATCTTGATGTGCCGATTTTAAAGGTACAAGATGATCCTGTGGCAGCTGTTGTGTCGGCCCAGGAAACAAAGAAAAATGACATAAATTTTAGACATAAAAACGGGCGTAAAAGAAAATTTTTAGTAAAGTTGCCAAATGGGGAGAAGTTAAGATTAAAAAAACAAGAGGCGGTTAATTTAGGTTTTTGTTAACTAAGATTTTGTTATTTTTAAAAGTTAATTTTGTTATTAGTTCAATATAATATTTAAACTTACCGAAATTTGTTCAAAATAACGAAAAAACCACGAACGAAAGAAACACACTGACACACGCATTGACGTTTTAATGTCAAATAACAAAATAAAAAGATAATCTCGAAGTAGTAGAACTCGTGACGTCATTTAGCCTAGAAACCCTATTTTTAGATTCAAATTTAAGAAAATCAAAGGCGAAATTAATACATTGTATTATGAAATCTTAAATAGAAAAATATTTAATGATTGACGAAACAAACAGACAAAAGATTCACTGATAATTTATGAAATAAAAATCATTGGAAAAATAAAACAAATCATTGGTTTTTCAAAATAAAAAGCTAGCGCCGACGTCATAAAAAGGAGCCTATATAAAGCCCGTCGAACCGAGATTCGCTCTCATTCATCCGACACTCATCACGGGGTGATTAACCTCAAACAAATTGACAACTATCACGGAGTGATTAACTCTAAACAATTTGACCCCTGTTACAAAAGTAAATAACTGATTAAAAAATCAATTATCATTGGGTGATTAGCCTATTACAAAACTATTAACATTGAGTAAATAACTGATTACAAAAACACTTATCATTGGGTGATTAGCCTATTACAAAACTATTAACATTGAGTAAATAACTGATTACAAAAACACTTATCATTGGGTGATTAGCCTATTACAAAACTATTAACATTGAGTAAATAACTGATTACAAAAACACTTATCATTGGGTGATTAGCCTATTACAAAACTATTAACATTGAGTAAATAACTGATTACAAAAACACTTATCATTGGGCGATTAGCCTATTACAAAAACTATTAACATTGTGCGAATAACTGATTAAAAAAAAAAAAAAGAAAACTCTTATCATTGAGCGACTAGTTCTTTATTTATAACATTCATTGTTGATTGATTAATTTATACAGTTTCATGATATTATTGTTGTTAACATTATTGTTTTATAAAGCATTGAAAAACAAGAGTAAAATAAAAGTTTTTAAAAAAAAAAAAAAAAAAAAAATTGCTACTAAATAAACCACAAGGTTAATGAAAATAGTTAAAAGATAAACTTTTAACACATAAAAGTTTGACAATAACCAGTGGTAGCTATAAGTCATAGCAATAATTTGACGCCCGAGCAGGTACGTCATTAAGACATAGCAATAATTTGACGTATCAAGCTGGGACGTCATTAACACATAGCAATGTGTTAATATTGACAACCATACGGTTCGGGTTAAGAATTGAAATCTGTAATTATAGAAAAGGCCAAGTTCAGTACGAGACTGGTAAGTACAGCAATGTTTACCGGAATGACGACAATTCAAAAAAGAAGAGTAAATTTACAAACTTAAAATATAAAAGATAGGAATGTAATTCCCCAAGTAATAGCCAACATAAACAGTCAAATAAAAAACCAGGTTAGCAGACTTAACAATTCAAAAAAGAAGAGTAGATTTACAAACTTAAAATGTAAAAGATAGGAATCTAATTCCCCAAGTAATAGCCAACATAAACAGTTACATAAAAAACCAGGTTCGCAGACTTAACAATTCAAAAAAGAAGAGTAGGTTTACAAACTTAAAATTTAAAAGATAGGAATGTAATTCCCCAAGTAACAGCCAACATAAACAGCTACGTAACTAGCGATTAAAAGTGTAAAATTTAATTAAATTGTGATACACAATGCTTAGATTTTGAGTATCAGTTTTTAAGTTAATGGAATTTTTTGCATCATCATTTTGGAGATTAATCTTTTTGTGAAAATAGGTTCATGATCTAAGAGATTAATCATTAACAAAATCAAAATTATGGCCTGTAGAAAAATGATGTGTAGCCAAAGCAGTTTTTGTAGTGTTATGTTACAATCATACTTATGATTTCTAATCGTATTACTTAGTTTTTGTTTGGTTTGGCCAATGTAAGGGGAATTACTTACATCCCATACAATTGACTTTATAGACAATGGACGATTGATCTGTCTTTTCGAACTTGAATCAGAACTTTACTTACAATATTAAAAACTCTTTTACGTTTGTCCAAAAAATTAAAAATATTACTATACCACAAAATTACATTTTAATTTCTTTAGATGTAACTAACTTCTTTGTTTGCCAATATTTCAAAACAGTTAGTTCTTAAAATTCTTGATGATGATTGGAATCAAATTCAATTATTTACTAACATACCTAAGGCAGTCTTTGTCAACATGGATGAGTTTTTGCTTGACAGCAGTAAGTTATTTTAATTTCCAAAATAAATTCTGTAAACAAATTTTTGGGACTGCTATGGACAATCCAGCGTCTCCTATCTTACAAGGGAAGTATCCGAACCCGAAAATTCAAAAAAATTTGAAACTTTGTGGGTTAGTAGTTCACCCTAGGGTAAGCATGGAGCCATTTTTTTTATCGGCCCAAAAACGCTTTAAATGGGGAAAAGCACCCTTCGAAATTTCTGCGATTTTCGGTTTTCTGCGAATAACTCGGTAACCAGCAGAGATAAAAATTAAAATTATATGGCAAAATATTTGTTTTGCAATGCCCTATCACATATGTAAAAATTGCCACCCCTTATAATTTGAAAATCAAAACTTACCCCCTACCACCCCAATCTGAGAAGTCAAAAAAATAATTCACTGCTCTGGGTGAGTAGTCCACTTCGGGTGGAGTGCAGCTAAATTTTTTTAACACTCGGAAAAAAATTTTAGGGGGTGAGAACACGTCTCATACGTTCTATAATTTTGAGTACTTGGCAATCTTAATACCAGAGCGCTTAAATATTAATATTGCATCATGTCAAAGTATTAATTTAGAAGTGATTTGTGAAAGTCATTTTTAAATATTAACATCGATTACAGTTCAGAAATCTAGGCATATCTTTATCACATTACTAATCTAACGTACGTATAGGTACATACAGTTTTATTAATGTTAACCGCCCTTGATTATTTTAATTGTTAACCGATTCAAAAAAATTAAAAATTGCTCTTATATGGATTTTTATGTAGATTTCACTTATTCTATCAGTTTTGCGGTAGCGTTTTTAAATGGAACACCATATATATTTTTGCAAATTTTTAATCATTGTGTCACTCTGATAACAAACATGTATAAATATTATCTATTTGGTTTACTAGATTCTGTGTCATTCGTCAATTTATTGAAAACTTGATTGTCGTTTTTTAAATACATTACAGCTTACCTAGAAGAATTATTTTAAGAGATAGAGAAAAACTTTAAATACAATATATTTTAGAGCTCTCACAAAAAACAAAAGCGCATCGCAAAGTGGAGAAAAAATTAATTTTTTGTTTTCTTAAATGGAACACCCTCTATATTGTTCAATATAATGAAATATCATTGTTTGCTGATTTCAAAAACATATAATATGTTGATACTTGGATCAGCTGTTTGTGATACTTTTGAGTTTAAAAAATCAATATTACATATTAACATGTAAACATTCAAGGAAAAAATGCTTAAAAACTTCTAAATCACTGTTTTAGTTAGCAAATGACAGCATATTTGAAACAATTCAAAATTAATTAACAATAAAAACACTTTTACAAGCCCTGACTTTTTAAATATTAATTTATTGAATTTTAGAATCAAATATCTCATAAACCGGTCATCCAAGTATCAAAATATTACATATTTTTTAAATCAGCAAACAACGATACTTCATTGTATTGAAGAATGTATAGGGTGTTCCATTTAAAAAACAAAAATTTAATTTTTTTCTCCACTTTACAATGCGCTTTTGTTTTTTGTGAGATTTAAAGTTTTTCTCTATCTCTTTAAATAATACTTCTAGGTAAGCTGCAAAGTATTTAAAAAACGACAATCAAGTTTTCAATAACACAAAAACTAGTAAACCAATTACACGATATTTATATACGTTTGTTATCAGTGTGACTCAAGGATTAAAAATTTGAAAAAATATACAGGATGTTCCATTTAAAAAAATTATATTTTTTTGTCCACCCGGTATATATAAAACGCTACCGCAAAACTGATAGTATAAGTGAAATCTATATAAAAATCTATATAAGGGCAATTTTTAATTTTTTTTGAATCGGTTAACAATTAAAATAATAAAGGAGAATAAACAATAAAACTAACCCTGTATGTACCTATACGTACGTTAGATTAGTAATGTAACTTCTAAATTAATACCTTGACATGCAATATTAATATTTAAGCGCTCTGGTATTAAGATTGCCAAGTACTCAAAATTATAGAACGTATGAGACGTGTTCTCACCCCCTAAAATTCTTTTCCGAGTGTTAAAAAAATTTAGCTGCACTCCACCCGATGTGGACTACTCACCCAGAGCAATGAATTATTTTTTTGACTTCTCAGATTGGGGTGGTAGGGGGTAAGTTTTGATTTTCAAATTATAAGGGGTAGCAATTTTTACATATGTGATAGAGCATTGAAAGACAAATATTTTGCCATATAATTTTAATTTTTATCTCTGCTGGTTACCGAGTTATTCGCAGAAAACCGAAAATCGCAGAAATTTCGAAGGGTGCTTTTCCCCACTTAAAGCGTTTTTGGGCCGATAAAAAAAATGGCTCCGTGCTTACCCTAGTGTGAACTACTAACCCACAAAGTTTCAAATTTTTTTGAATTTTCGGGTTCGGATACTTCCCTTGTTAGTAAACTTAGTTATGAATAAATTACTTAACAGTGTTTCGCGTGAATTACCGTTTCCGATTTCTCTTTTGTATTGCTATGTCGACGACATTATCACCACTGTTCCTAGTGGTTCGGTGGATTTGATTTTGTCTAAATTTACTATTGAAGTAGAAAATAGCAAAAAACTTCCATTTCTTGATGTGTTGCTCGAAAGATGTGACGATGGTAAGATTATCACTGATTGGTAACGAGCGTCTAAATAAAAATCTGGTCAAGTGGGTTGTGATCGAGACTTTTTCCATTGCATTTACATAGCAGAATTACTAAATGTAGCCTACTTGACCAGGTTTTTATTTAGACACGAGTTATATAAAACCCACTCTTGCTGGCAGAATTATCAACTATCATTCTGTACACCCCCTACATCAAAGATTAGCTGTATTACATCCTTTAAAACATAGAGTCATGGAGATTTCTGATCCGAGTTTATGGACGAAGAATTTTACTGTTATTCAAAAGCTTGCAATAAAAAATGGTTACCCAAGGAAATTCATTGTCCATCTTTTGAGCAATAGATGAAGTACCACAAAAAAGAACTGACAGATGACACAAATAAATTTAAATATTACAAAATTCCGTACATTCCTAGTCCATCACACAATATTGCAAGAATTTTAAACAATAATCAACAAGATATAGCTTTTTATTCTGTTAAATCGATCAATAGTTTGTTTTCGAAATTAAAACCAAAAACCCCTTTGACAGATCAGTCCTCTATTGTCTATAAAATCAATTGTATGGGATTTAATTCCTCTCAAATTGGCCAAACCAATAGTAGTAGAATTGAAATGAAATGCCTTACTTTCTTCTACCATGAGATTTTTGAAAACAGGCCAGAGTTGGCTTTGAACGTTTGTCTTAAATAAATTTACTTATGACAATTAGTATCCAGATTTGTCAACGAACAAATGTTAAAATATTCTTAAAATTGTGACCAGAATGCTTTCTAATGAACAAAAATCGTTTTTATTAGAAATTTTAAATTTAAAAAGAAACTGAGTTCTTTGAGCTTTAGCTCTTCTTTATTAAAACTTATTGCAATTTATCTTATTGAAAGATCAATGTTTATATCAATCAAAAGCTTTTCATCAAGAGAGTTTCATCCCACGTATGGCGTTCCCCAGGGAAGTAACTTGGATCCGCTGCTCCTTACTCCTTTTTATAAACGATATAATAGGGCCAGTTGTACAAACGAGGTTTAAACTGACGCTCAACTAAACCAGGTTCAAAGTGAACAAAATCGCATCAAATTTTATTTATGAATGCATTAATTGCCATATGTCGTTAAGATCCTATGCGAATTTGTTTACTTTGAACCTGGTTCAGTTGAGCGTCAGTTTAAACCTACTTTGTACAACTGGCCCAAGTTAGTCAACTAAACTTTTGTAAAGCTCTATTATTTGCCGATGACATAATTTTTTTTCTGTAAAGCCCCCCATACACCTGCGAACAAATTGCGCAAACTGGCGTTGCACAACAAGTTGTTGTGCAAACAAGGTCACCCATACACTATACGCAATATTGTGCAAACTCCAGTTGCTTTTGTCGTGTACCTACGGAAACATGCCGTCTGACGACGGTATAAATCAATAAACTCATTCAAAAATTACTGCACAATGTGTCGCACAAAGCCCATACACGATGCAATCGTTGCACAATGCTACTCGTTGCGCAATTAATTTCAAACAATTTTGAATTTCTGCAACTAGTTGCGCAGCACGCCAAACAACACCATACACTATACAATTGTTTGCACGACAGACTCTGTTGCGCAATTTGTTCGCAAGTGTATGGGGCCTATTATAAACTGCTTTAACGATTGTCAAGAACTTCAATCGATTAACTATAGGAATGGTCTATAAGAAATAACTTATCCGTTAACATTAATAAGTGTTCGAATATAATAACAGATCTTGGGGTTGTTTTTGACACTGAATATATAAACATTGTAGGGTTGGCAACACTACCTTGCAAGCCGCTAATACGATTCTAGTATAGTGGATTATTAAAAACAATAAATACAAGCTGAATCATAAGCAGAAGTATTAATAATGAACCCTATTAAGACATGGTGTCAGAAGTGTAAATAAACTTGTTTGATACTTACCGTACACCGTACCGAATAGTTTGTGTGGTTAAAAATAAAAAAGCACGTGTTAGACAAGATGGCAGAAGGATCACCAAAATTTCAAGATTTCTTAAGAGTTCAAATGGATACAATGACGAAGCTAGCAAATCAATTGCAACAGATGCAAACGCAAGTAAATACTTTATCCACTGTAAATAATAATTCAAATAGTGTACCATGGTCAAAACCGTTAGATGTTAACGATAGCAATATAGGAGAAAATCTAGATTTATTTTTAACAAATTGGAATACATACGTAAAAGCTACAGGTATGGATAAATGGTCTAGTGATAAAGAGGCTCAAAAGATGAATATATTGTTAACAATCATCGGAGATGCAGTGAAGATGAAATATAATAATTTTGGGTTAACCGAAGCAGATAAAGTAAGTGTTGAAAATGTCATAAAGATAATAAAGAAAAAGATAGTAATGAAAAAGCATGCTGTGTATGAAAGATATCTATTCTTCAATTGCAATCAGTTAGAGAATGAAAGATTTGAGGCATAGTATGTTAGATTGTCAAAATTGTTAGAAATTGTCGAAAAGAAGCCTCGAGTCATAAGTCACTAATATCATGGATAATCCTTTGGTTTTAAAGAATATTATGTTGCGAGATAGAATAGCATTTGGTATTAACGATCAAGACCTGAAAAAGAAATTCTTACGTGAGGACCCAGAAAAAGTTACGTTGGAACATGTTGTGAACACTTGCAAAATAAATGAAGTGACAGAAATGTAAATATTGTAACAAGAAACATGAGTTTAAACCAAACGTATGTCCAGCATTGCAACACATATGTTCAAAGTGTAAGAAGAAAGGTCACTATGAAGTATGTTGTTATTCGAATTATAAGAAGAAGACTACAAAGAAGGTACATCGCTTAGACATTGATGATGAAGACGAGAATCAAACAAGTGACTCAGATTCAGCTAATTCGGATGATTTAGCACGTATATCTAAAATTGTGGACATTAAGAGGTGCAGTAGTGTTCAAACCAACTTAAAATTAAAATTTGGTAAAAAATGGAACACATTTTGTAAATAAATCTATGATAGAATTTTCAGATAAGTATCAATTTAAGCATGTTACATCCGCACCATAACATCAAAGAGGAAACGGTAAAGCGGAATCCGCTGTAAAAATAATAAAGAAAATGATAAAAAAAAGGTAATCAAACGCAAGAGGACTTATATTACATGTTGCTACATTGGAGGAATACACCTAATAAAATTGGATACAGTCCAGCATTGAGACTGCTTTCACGTCATACAAGAAATAGTCTACCCGCAATAGAAGGCTATTATAAACCTACATTGGCTGCTAAGATTCAACAAAAAATCCATAAAAGGAGACAAGATTCAAAATTTTACTATGATAGAAATACTAAAGCATTACCAAAACTGGAGATAGGGCAAGGCGTTTTAGTACAACTGAGACAAGATACAGACAAAAAATGGTATAATGGTGTAATTACAAAGCAACTTATTGTTAGTCCAAGACAATATGAAATAGAGACTAAGGGAGTCACCTATCGAAGAGACAGATCACATATCAAAGTGAGAGAAGAAAAGAATGAGAAAATAAATTTGGAAACATATGAATTGCCAAAAGTAATAGAAAATAAAGGTTTAGAAGAAACTATAGAAGAAAAGAATCGTCCAAGAAAGGAAGAAATACCGGTAAACGACAAGGAATTAACTACAAATGAAGTGGAAGATCGAAAAGAACCTGAGAAGAAAGAAAACGTCGTAGAGAATAAAAAAGATAAATTTCCGATTATTACTAAACCTACCAGTCCAAAGAAAGAAGCCACTACATCAAGACCTAAACGAGGAATACAGAAACCGAAAAGATTTGAAGACTATGTTTGTAATTAAATTGTTATTTTCTTGTAAAGATAGAGGGATGTTATATATATATAAACATTGTAGGGTTGGCAACACTACCGCTAATACAATTCTAGTGTACTGGATTATTAAAAACAATAAATACAAGCTGAATCACAAGCAGAACTATTAATAAAGAACCCTGTTAAGACAGAGTTAATTGATATTGAATGGATTTTGATTTGTTTTTTTATAAAGGAATGAATGGTTTTAATTTTGTTTAGGAATAAAACCAAATATTGTTTGTTAGCCATTAAGAATCTTTTGAGTTGTAATTTTAAAAAGATGAAAAGAGCACTTACCTTATATAAATACGGACGAACAGGCACAACATTCGGAAAAACATCTCGAGCAATTATTCTAAACAATTTGAAAGTAAACATTTAAATTTTAAAAGGAAATGAAACGACTCGAAGTATTTTCCTGCAGTGTCAAAATCTGAATTAATAGTGCCAATATGTTTTCCGAAAAAAACATCAGTTAAGAAAAAGAGCTATCACTCGTGCAACGTCGAATTCATTCGTTTGTCACCGCGTCCGCGCGAATTGTCCTGCGCGTTTATATCAATATCAATATTTTCAATATATTGATCATCTGAGAGGTATATTGAAGCAATAGGTAATATTGATGAAAACATTTTTGAAGAAAATTAAAACGATTTAATTTTTATTGAAGGCCTGGCAATATATTGAGGCAGTGTCAATATGTATTTAACGTGTAAGGGGTACATTGCGCAATATCACGTCAATCTTTGGCAAGCCGTGATCTGGAGTGGGTCATCACACAGTCATATCAAGTATTTTGAGATGGCTGGTGGTAAAAGTACATTTCTTAATTATATTTAGAGAAAACGGGGATTAACAGCTTCAATAAAACTTCTAAAAGTACAAATGAAAAAGAAGGAAAACGAAAGTTGGACTCGACGGATAAAGAAGAAGAGAGAAATTTTAGCTCTTGACCCACACTTTTCTCTGTCTTCTTATTTTCTTCTTCTTAAGTGCCACAGCCAACGAAATTAGTATGATGTCAGATTCAGAATCCCTTGGAGAAAACATACCTAGGTCCGTCCTTCGTCCTTGTTCAAAGCAAGATCGTAACTGACATTATATTGATCAATATTATTGAGTAGTGTGAGGGCTACCCATTTTTTACCATATATTGCTTCAATAATATTGTTTCAATAGTATTGACCGTGTAAGGCAGATCTAAGGGGGAGATCGGTGCGAGCTGCGTAAGTTTGCACATTTCATGAGTTCATGACCCACTCTAGCCTGTTTTCAATAAATCGCATGGTATTTTTATGTTTTGGTAAACCTTGTTTTTGACTAGCTTGGAACCTTATGAAATATTGTCAAAATTATACTATCAAAAATTTACTGGGAAAGAGTCACACTCGAAGGGCAGCGTCAATACTTTGTTAAATCGAGAGGTAGCTCAATAGTAAATTGGTGCCGTTTCATCTCTTGAGCTGAAAATTACCGCAGGGGGGAAAGATAAATCTTCTTAAGTCGACCGGTGCTGAAAAAGTGCGGGTCGAAGAAAAACCTTGGATTATTCCCTAACATAAAGATTTAATAGGATGAACTAACTTGTTAAAATCAATAACGTAACATCTGTTAGAGCAATAAATATTGTAGATTAAGTTCGATGAAAATTGGCTAGTGTAATGTAAACATTTTGCCACGACCCCATAGGTGATAAATTTTCGAATTGGCGGAATATCTCCTGAATATTGTTCAATATGTCAGAATTTGCTTTTCTAATACAAATTTACTTAATAATGAATTCCCATCCTATCAATTTGGTACTATAATTAACGTGTCCGTGTTGACCTGACTATGCCATAATTAATTAACAAGCAATTTGTGGGAAAGCTGAGCCATCAGGGGGTTTCACGGTTTCAGAGATATTTGAATTGATTTCACTACGAGCACGCACTAGAGAAAATAAAAATCTTCGTCGTCAAAATAAACAAATCGTCGCGTCGAGGCCAAAGTTGATTGGTCTTTTTTTATTAACACGAAAGGGCTTCTCCTAATTAAAAAGCATTCCCCCCTGCATCGAATTACACTTGGGCGGTATCAATAATTTCAATTAAAATTTGCTAAATTTTCCATTAGTCGATGAATGCTGACAAATCCTTGGACAATGGGGTATTAATTATGTACGGAAGACATTGTCACAGGCAGAGGGAATCGATACGGGATTGGCAGTTTACGAACGAGGATAGGTGACGTCAGTCGGCAGACGCAGTCAGAGGTGGCCGTAAATCCGGGGAGTATTCATCATTACGGTTTCCGCTTCGTACGATTTCTAATTTAATTCTCGGAAGAGATATGTTGTAATTCCCTGCCGGCATTTCGGCAGACAGTCAAAAATGTTCGCCGCTCGTAAATTTTGTTTTCGAACTTATTTAGGACGAGCTACACAGATCAACGCAGAAAATGAGTACCATGGAAATGGAAATTATTTTAAAATATTTTAGTTAAAAAAGTTTACGGTCACTAAAAAAATGGCATTTAAGAGAAAAATGAGCACTATCTACTCCTGAAAAGAGTTGTAAACATTCTTTAGTATTTCCTGCTACCAGATATTCAGATTTGTCCGAATTTATAGTAGTTCAATTTGTAAGTACATAATAGGTACTTATCCAGTAAAACTTCATCATACAGTTTATATTTATTATTTCGTATTCATTTCGAAACTATTAAGCTTTCTAGCCCAATTGGTGTTACGGTTCGTTTTCGCTTTAACGATTTTATTTTAGGAAATGTTATAATTTTGTCCTCATTTAATGATGTATTTGATAACAAACTCTAAAGTTCTGTTTTGGCTTCACCGATCGCTCTATTCTTAATTCAAACTCTAAGGGCTACCTTTTTGTTTCCTTTCTCGTGCGTGTAGATTGGTTAATTTCGGTTTTGGAACAAAAGAAAACATGTTGGCGTTTGTTTGTTTGTTGATTCGAAAATAAAAATTAATATTAAAATCGCCATTTTTGGTGTTCGTGACATTCCTGAGTGTAGGTCATTTTCGTTTGCTATAGAAACTAATTTATGTGATTCGTGTCGAATTCGACCACCTAGCAGTCAATAGGGATTTTATACACTCAAGAAAGTTGATTGGAATACCGCTAAGGCTTAAGTAGCAGATAAAACTTACGTCACGAACTCCAACTTCAATCACACAATCAAGCGGATGCGTCACAGGTTTTAATAGGCCCTTATTTTTAAACAAGGGGTAAGTCTTCCGATTCAACTTTGAATCTGTCAAACTTTATCGTCATGTTTCTTCCTTTAGCACGTTGTACGGGGCAGTTTGACGTTGTACGGGGCAGTTTCACGTTGTAAGAGGCAGTTTCACGTCATACGGAGCAAATTGGAGCAGGTGATAGGCAGTAAACAGAAAAGCCGTACGAGAGTCATCTAGTTTTACTACCATCAAACACCGTGAAAGTTCGGACGTACATGTAGGATCAAAGCCCTCTCTCAAGACTTCGATGTAAATGTTGTGATTTATGGCATCAGACGACCGGACTAAACGTCGAGCGATATCGTACACTTTTCATTCCTTAATTCGGTTAATCATCAATTATGCTGCATAATGAGTAGTTAAGAGCTTGAAAATTTTATAATTGTATATTTCAAGCCACAGTTTCTTAAGAACATGTCATAATTTGCATAAAGAAAATTAATAACCGCCTCCTACTGTCAAACTTGAGGGTTACTCATATGCTACATTCACGTGTGTAGTCCTAGCGGTAACACGTATTACTTATACCTGGAATAAATATAACGCTAGGTGGCGCCCCTTTCTTAATTAACAACTAGATAACGAGCTACCGACGATCCTATTGTGTAGCTCACTCCCATCTCCACCGAGCTGGGCATAATTTCAGGTAGGTTGTTCACCAACGTAAAGGAGTTTCCCCCAATTTTCGCAATCTATTCAAGGTCGACTATTTTGATATATTTTGATATAGTTAGGTAGGTAGCATTGGTTTCTTGATTCCTCATACTTTTTCTGATGGTACATTCAAAATTGCGCTTTAGACGAGCTCTTAATGCAATCTCTCTCTTATATTAAAGAGAATGACAATCTATTTTGAAGCCTAATGTTCTGGCATTAATTTTCACCCTGAGCCCGTCGACCGGTACTCTGACTTTCTTGTTAACTCCAAAACTTTTCGTTGATTAAGATTTATCTCATTTACCACATTTAGTCTCATTTCTTTAATAAAATTTCTTCAGCTTAAACAAATTCGGTAATATCTGTCTGTACCACAGGCATTAATATTACAATCTCATAAAATTTACTCGCGTGAAATTGGTTGCTTCCGCCCTTAAACGAGCACATAAATTCATAGGATTGCAATAAATTTTAATACTCCACGTTTCCTATTGCTCATTATGCATGAAGACGGCAATTTATCTCCCGGCAAAGCGTCGTGGTTCTCCAGAGATTTACTGCGACGTGTGTTGCTTTTGTTATACATATTTTTTTATTAAGGCGCAGGCAGTTTCCCCGCAACGGGGTCGTCAACGACCCACACCGTTTACCCCCTAATTAATTTCCTCGTGTGCGCGCGGATTACCGCAAAGACCCGGGCACCGAATTTTCAGGTAAAACCTAACAAATGAACGCGGAGCGTACGAGGAAGAGCAGCAGAACCGAAAACAACAGATATATATCCGCAGTGGCGTTTCTGGCTTCGTTAATTGGTTATCGGTTTCTCTTAAACATGTCTTAAGGTTCGTTAATCTTCTCCACGTCTTTCGGATATTGAATTACATCGGTTCGCTAACCAGCTTGAAAGGATGCATCAAGCCGTATCGTTATTCAATTCTGTCTAAAACGTATCAGTTACACGTCACGTTTATAACTAAGTTGTGAGGGGGTGAAAACCTTAATACAAATACGTTAAGATTAATATTTTGTATTCCCTTAATACTTCAATGAAAGAAAGGAATCTTTTCAGTGCAATTTCTTTAATTGACGTTGGACGTTGAATTTTTCAGGAAGTTGCACATTCTGCATTTTCTCAGTTGCCTTCACTATTTACACTCACGAGGTTCTTCTTCTGCTTTGTCCCATTAAGTCTTTGAGGGACAAATTGATTTTTTTAAAACATTTCTTCCTATCTTTACCAAGAGATGTTAGATGTTCAATCATTTCTCTCAGTGCTCTGTTTAGCTGCGCCTACTCGTCTCCTCTCTTGAGGATTCCAGTCCAACACCCTTCTACTAATATCATCTCCATTCTTTCTTTGTGAATATCAAACGCATTCGCACATTTCTTTGCACTGCAGTCAATTTTCAAAATCTTCTGTATCGTATCCTATGAAATTACGGTAAGGTGGTTCCTCATTTCGAGGAATTGCTAACCTTCTCAACCGAAACCAATCTACCGTTATAAGATATTACCAGGCATGGCTTGGAGAAGGCCAAGAACTTCGCAGAAGAGGAACCGGGGACCGAAGACTAACAAATGAAGTGCAGGATCG
Organism: Dorcus hopei; assembly: GCA_033060865.1. Classification (NCBI taxonomy): domain Eukaryota; kingdom Metazoa; phylum Arthropoda; class Insecta; order Coleoptera; family Lucanidae; genus Dorcus; species Dorcus hopei. The sequence continues at coordinate 22,963,959 of CM065422.1, read as the reverse complement.
CCTCCTCAGAATTTGGCTTTAAGAGACGGATTCTCTACCATCAGATCAATTGCTGATGAAAGGTTTGACGAAGAAGGCCGTCCGATAACAATCCGGATGATCTACCGACGTATCATAGCTATTGGCTTGCATTCTTATCGGCCACATCTCGTCTTAACTTTGACTACTCAACATCGTCAGCAACGTTTGGACTGGTGAAAGGAAAGACTCCGCTGGAACGTCGAATGGAAAAGGGTTGTGTTCAGCGATGAATCCCAATTCTGTTTGGGGATGCATGACGGCAGGCAGAGAGCCCGACGAAGACGTGGTGAACAGCAGAATCTTGAATTTTCCGTTGATCAAACGATCACTGTCATGGTGTGGAGTGCTATCGCTTACGGAAGCAGGTTTTCTTTGGTGTTTATCCGAGACAACATGAACATTTAACGTTATGTTAATGAAGTGGTAGAACCCCAAATTCTTCATTACCTGCAGCGACAAGAAAACCCTCTTTTCCAGCAAGATAACGCTCGTCCACACATTGCAAGAACTACAATGAACTTCTTTGAGCAACCCCATGTTAATCTTTTACCATGGCCACCTAGATTTTCCGACCTTCTGCCAACAGAATACGTCTGGGATATGATAGCAAGGAGTTTACGAACGTGGTGAATCGTCCATAGACGCTACAAGCCCACCGAAACGAATTACAGATTGCCTGGGATGTCATATCTCAGGAAGATATAAACAACTTCTTGAAATCGATGCCAAGACGAGTAGAAGAATGTGTAAATACCAGAAGCAAATCGACACATTATTTAAAAAAAAATCCTATATCCTTTTTCTTTGAAATTTCAATCAATTGTTAACTTTCGATAGTCAAACGGTTCTGTAAAATTTCATGAAAAAATTATTATTATTATTATTTCCACCCCTTTTTGGTGTTGTAATTTCCATAGGAGTGAGTATATATTTTTCGAGATTGACGAAATTACGTTCTTTTTTTTAAATGACATTTAATTAAAAATAAAGAGAAAATTTATATAAATGTACATATTCAGAATATGTAAAAACAGTTAGAAATCAAATTAAGAAATTTGACATAAAGTGAAATATCTCAAAATCATGTATTATCAAATAACAATTGAGACAATTTAAGAAAGAAACAAAATTGATTGCATATGATAATTTAGTAAAATTATTAAAGGACACAATTTAGACAAATGCAAAATTTAAATGTAATTACAGATTACTTCAGAATGATGTCGCACAAAGTCAAAACGATATCATACGAGAAAATGCAAAACAAATTCAAAATAATTTTATAACGAGAAAAACAGCATTTCATAAATCAAATAAAGCAGTTGTTAGTTTTTAGTAACATAACTAATTGGCAAATAAAGTAATGTTTTCTTACCCAAACCATGGTACTAGATACAGAGAGACGAGCGGATTTTCGGAATTTGTTCACACACACTAAGACATTCTGTGAATGTTGATTACTCCATCGGGAGTTGCATACGACTAAACGGCTACTAGCTGTCTGATATCTCCGTGAAATCCGATCGCGTTCTTATATCGTTTGTTCCTGAAATTCTGTCTGTCTGCTCTTACTCGTCCCGGCTTTATTGATGAGTTATCTTGGCGACTGCTTGATAATGCAATATGCAACTAAATTTCTGCTAACGCAGCCTCGTTTCAAAGGTCTGTCCTGACTTATGCTAGCGAAACCTTTGACAAAGCAATGCGTTTGTTTGCGTGAACATATTTTCTGAGGTCGTGTAGGTGATGTTGTGTCAAATTTAATTTACGAATTGAGCTTAATAATTTATTAAATGCTAGATTCTTTTGTCGTAGTAGCGTATAGCTTCAAAATCACAAAAACTTTTCAAAGTGTCTCTACCTGTTGACCGCTTTTTCAGGAAGGAAGAAGATCATATTTAACAGATTTTAGGCTTCTTAAATAATTAACTTTAACCGTGAAAGAGGATTTTAAAAAATGGAAAATATTTTGAGTTGATTTTCTATAATATAAAGTTCGAATAAAAATTAATTAAATTTTATTTAATTGAGCTGAATTTGAAAGCAGATGTTGTAATCCCGGAGTGTTGGCAATATTATATCAATGTTCCGTTGAGTGCTGTCGAGTTTGTTTCGAAATATGAGCATAATTACAAACTTCATTGTGTAAATTAGAGGGAGAAAGAGAGTGAGGGAAATTTGAAATTCCGCGTTCAGTCATTTATAATAAATATAATTTGTTCGACGACGGACGTCTAAATATAATATTCATTAAGAACACTGTAATGGAAATAAAGACGATATAATTAAGGGAATTGTTTTGCAAATCTTTTACGTCAAAGTAGTAATTTCCTTTGATGTGTAGCAATACGCCGCAATCCAAACAAAATTAGAGCAGGGGAGTTTCGTCGTTTGACAAAATATGATTCCAGTTTATTTTCATATTCGCTGTCGGGCCTGAAATCTCGAATTTTAGGGTTCGTCGGCGGGCGCAGAGAGAATGTTGACATATTAAGTGGGAAAGAGTGAAGGGTGGAAGGCATTTCTCACTATAGGAGCGGGAGGAGTTTTGGGGGAAGAAGGAAGGAAGCGGCGACTGAGTGGAGTAATGGCTCAAGGGGTGATGTAGCACTAACGAGATGAAGAGGAGGCGAAAGCGTCGCTGGAACGTCTTAGGCGACGCGACTCGCCGATAAATCCGCGCTAAGGAACGGCCCGAATATACAATACCCAAAGCAGACTTTACGGTTAAATTTATTAGACTTAAGATGTCATGGAATGGAAAAGGCCGGGGCACCTTTGTAACACAAAGGTAAAATGGAAATTAAGAATTATTGCCCGAGGAATTAATCCTGTGGCTCTCTGCAGCTGAGCACTTCTCTCAAATCAATGTTTGCATTACGTAATGCAAGACACACTACTAAAGTGCTTTAATCTGTAAAATTGAAATTCACGTGCATGCAAATAAAACGAGCAAAGCACGCAAAAGTCTTTTTTGCAAGAGCAAATAACATCTAAGATATTTCATTCTGGAGTGCATTCAAAGGGATTTTTCCGTCAACATCTTAATATGCCCTGCTACACTCCAAGATTGCTTGTTACTTTTATAAAATCTTGAGTGACATTAAAACAGACAATTTTCCATGATCCTTTCCTATAAAAAATAAACCTGTCTTTTGATGATGCTTCTTCTATCAACAAAGAATATTAAATAATTACAAAAATGGTTGTACAATCAACTCGGTAATGAAAGGAAAAAAGTTTTTATAAATATTTATTGTTATAAATTAATTATCAGTGTTCGATTGAAAAGTTCATCAAATAGCCTTTGAATTTTTGAAGCAAGTCTTGATTAGATAACTTTGGATTATGTTCCACAGCGAAAGCCATCGTTAAACAAAGAAAAGATGTTCTGTTTAGCCCTCACTGAAAGGAGAACTTAATTTGGAGAAATAAAGTTTCACAACAAACCAAATACGTTAAACAACAGTTTAATAACTGTCATATATCAAACTGTCACGCACACTCTAACTAAAAATAACTAAACCCTAAGTTAAACCGATACCAAAACAAACCACGAGGCACAAACGGGTAATTCGCAATGAAACCCGCAGTCGAGTGTGTCCGGCAGGTTACCTGATGGCGAAAAATAAAAAAAACAAAACCGAAACGGATACCAACGAACCTACCTGGATCGCCCGATGCGATGGTTGGGTTGTTGCTGCGACCAAAATCCCGTGTCAGTGGAGAAGGCCGTGGGCAAACAGTTTCGCACAGGTAACTGTAGTTCGAAAAGGGGCGCCACCTGTTGAAGATCGCAACAACTTGCAATCGAGGATTTCCCCCAACAGGAGAGAAAATCCTGCTTACCAGTCGGTTCAGTTCCGATATGATCCGTCCCGAAAGGGAACAGTAAAGGGAGTAAGTTCCGCAAGATATAGAAATTAAAAAAAGACAAACGCCACGTTAAACAAGCTTTAATGAGAGGTAAACCGTCAAGGGGCGTATAAGGCGTCTTGCCGAGCGAAATGTCACAAAGACACAAAGAATTCCGCATTAAACTCTCTCTACAAAAAAAATGAAATATTACGTAACAACAGGAAAATAAAACAAACAACATTCACGCGACACGCGCAAAAAAACTATGCCGTCCGTTAGGGATCCCACACGTCCGTTTACAGACAGGACTGAGAAGCAGTCGTAAACGTATTAAAGAAATTAAACTACGGTAGTAAATTGTAAACAACAAAGAAACATATTTAAAACTAGGCGGCGAAACAATCCGGTATTAAATTAACAAGATCGCTCGCCACTGTACATGCGGCGACCGCACAAATACGACAATAATCAAAAACACGTCGATCATCCAACAAAAGGTGCAAGATCGAACAAAAACCTCGGACGAAATCAAAGTCGCGTCGAAATGCCACAGAACGTGACCAAAAGCGTAGTTAAAAAACGCAAAAAAAAAGGTATTCAATGGGGTACGATACTGTAAACTAATTCGATTGCGCCTTGGGGGAGAAGCTCGCAGGTTCACCCCGTGTCCTCGTGACTACGCAACTGGTTTCGTCCCGCCCGCCGGGAACATTGCGAAATATACTTGAAGTCAAACGGCGAAGGTCAAGGAAAAAAGATCGCTTCCGAAAATCCAGAAGTCGCTTCACGCTTGCGTAAACGCTTAAAATCCGGGGGGGCTACGCGCTACCACTTGCTACCGCCCGTAACTACTCGCTACAATAACAAAACAGACACGAACGAATTAAAATCAAACGGAGTGAAAGAAAGTAAATGCTGGCTTACCTCGGCATGAACACGCCGAGCTTCCGAGATGATTTGCCGCGTGGAACACGCGTTGATCCAGCCCAAAATCCCCAAAAAGGCGTCGGAAAAACAAGGTCAAAAAACCTTTCCAAATCCACGGCTTTCTTGAGTAAATTTTTCAAATCCCCAACTGGGCGCGGTATCACCAAAATCCAAATAACCAAAGACAGCAGAAATACTCAAGGGATCAACGATGAAGCACACACGCGGTAAACACGATGTCGTTTCGGACACACCCTGCTAACCAAGTGCAAAAATCCTAACGCGCCGGTCCACACCCAGAATTCCTCGCGCTTCCTGACTCAACTTAGGTACGAACCATTGATTTAGCGCGAAATTCAAAAGCAGCTCATTAAGGCGTGGAATAGACCGTAACAATTTGTCAATCAGTTTAGGAAGTCATCCCTTTTACGCTCTATCTTCAACAAAATATCAAAACCAACTTGATGAACTTTTCAATTGAACACTCATTTATAAAGGTCATTTTTAAGAAATTTGTACAAAGTTCAAAGAACTGAAAACAATATTTGTATAATTCCTTCTTAGATATTATTGTTACGATATAATTTAAATAAGGGACGTAGCCAGATTAAATAATATATTTGTTATAATAATAATAAAGTCAAAGTTCCCTTACATAATTGGACAGCCTAACACTGTGCCAAAAGAGAGCTTACTTGCTCTGATAATAACTAATTGAAGTTCTGATTTGATTCTATCTAATCTGAGAAATTGCGGGTTTTTATATAGTTTGGAAGTCGAACAATTTAGACGAGAGAGAATGTAAGTTTTATTTTTTATTGCTCGGATGCATATTTGTTTATCTTAACTTTGTCAAATGAACATATTGATTTAATTTACATGGTTACTCCTTGACACATTATTACTAAAAATAATTCCAAACTTTTCTTTCTTAGAAATAACGAAATAATTCCAATTTAATTGCGATTTTCGGTGGTATTGATTCGGACCTGTTCCGGAAAGAAGACGCATCGAGTTAATCTTCACATTTATCCAACTCAGTTTATATTTACTCTTGTTCTCGACTTTCAACTTTGCATTACACTAAAAGCTTTTGCTTCCACTTGCTTTTTTACGTCGAAGCTGTTATAATTCCCCGACAAAACACGGAGAATTTCGTTTTCCTGAATGATAAAGTAGATAAGGAACACATGCATACACATACAAGGTGAATTTAAAAGTTCATTAAACACTTGTATGTCAATGTGTAAAATATTTGCAAAGTTATTAAATTCACCCAGAATACAGAGTAATTCACAGTGAATAGTCCATTAGAAGATTGTGAAACTATGTAAGAAGTGATCTAAAGAAAAATGAATTAGAATTGGCGATGCAACGTTCCTTCAGTCACTTTTAACATTTATATTTGAACTTAACCTGAATTTAATTTGAAATTAAAACATTCAAAGCAAGAAAAAGTTTTATTTAAAAAAAATTAAAGCAGATGTGTAAAATCTACGATACTCTGTGACTAAGGTTAAATATTATTTCCGGCGTGTTATTTATGTTACAATTGATTGACAATTAGTATTAGTATGAAATGATCCAAGACGTGCATTTAAATTCCAACGCCTACTCTAATTCGCTTTTATATTGGTCACTGGTTATAACGGAGCGCTGAAAATAAGACACCGAAAGTTAAATGTTTAATTAACACAAAATCAAACATGATAGAAACGGGAGTCCTTTCTTATTTTAGAATAAGAGGATTAAGTAGAACATCCTGTGTATTATTGCAATTTTGCGCTGCAGTAAAATAATTCGCAAGAGTTAACAAACAAAATTTACAATGCCGCTGCTTTGATTCAAACGGTCCGCATGTTTTTGAATGAGAGAATATGATAAGATGGGCTACAGCGTACGTCGACAATAATGGCTTCCATTTTGAATGCTTGCTTTGACAAGACATCAGCTATTTTAAAAATTATTAATAATTATATCGCGTAAAAGAAACATAACTCAGACTTTCGTTCCCAACTGTTAAACATGTAATAAAACGAAATTGAGACTTGTATCAAGGTCGCATTGTGTGTAGTCAAGTATTCAATAAAATAATAATCATAAAATTTTAGATTCCAATGTACTAGTGCATTTATAAAACGTAATTTTTTAATTGATTATAAAACATTGTTCCCGTAATCTATTACGTTCATTTGCTTACTGTTTTTGTTTTATGGGAAGCAATTCTCACTCATTCTGTATTAACACTTATATTATTTCACAATTCTATATTCGCTGTATTAAGTAGTTCGCACGTTCAGTTTCCGAATAAACACTTTAAACTTCGCCCTCAATTCAGCTTTTATAATGTAATCTCTTTGTCTTGAATCTTCGAAAAGAATCGCCGAGAATATGCGCAAAGTTTGCTTTTAAAAAGCTCTTTCTTATTTCCATCAGTATGACTCCTCCCACTGAAATTTCAAATTGTCGACATTTACATTCCCAATCGATTTCTAACTTTTTTAAATTTTCTGCCACGTGCTCATCAATTTTATTTATGTTGTTGTTTTTTTTTTGGTGTCACAACAATTTGAGAATTCTTAAGTAATTCCTAAACATCTAAAGTTCTTTTTTTTATATGCATACGAGGTCTGAGTTAAGAAAATATACGACGAAAAGGAGATAGCTTTACAAAAGTTCTTTTACTTATTGATCGATCGATCGGCATGTAGTACGAGTAAAAAAATGACCTGTACATATATTTTTTTTTTAATATTTCAAATCATTAATTAATTAATTAAATTCATGATGTAATTGAACTTTCAATAAAAAATTAAGCTCTACATTCCAAACTTGTTCACGAGCTTCCTATTCCTGCCAATTTTTTTTAGTGGAAACGAATCTGAAATATATCGTATGTAAAACCGAGATAAATAAACATGATCGGAACTCGTAACTGCATCCAGGGCGTATAAACCTAGGATCCCCCAAAAAAAAATAACCATTTCACGTTGAAATATATTGGCATTCGGTAAGCGGCGAGCGGGTGTGTGCGAGCTGCGGATAGGGAGATTATTTTTAAGAGATAGATTGGTCCGCTCTATCGGTCATTTGTTACACTTTTCTGTTGATAGCCGGTTATTATACGGGTTTTTCTGATTTATTGGGCGGGATTTCTCTCGCAATGTTCGCGTTTAAGGGATTATCCGCGCGATTAAAACGGAGCACATCTTTTTCAACGAGCTCAATATGTTCCACAAAACATTCTCGACTAACGAAAACCCTAGATATTAGATTACATTTACAAAAAAATGATTCCAATCGAATTCGTTTTGAAAGAATAACCTGAAGGACAACTTCTTTAAATAGGCGTTCAAATGAAAAGTAGCCTTTGAATTTTTTATAACATTTGTCGCGTTTCTTTTACACCGATTCTTAGATAATCTCACCTCACTTTCATTCCCTCACTTAAATTAATAATATTCCCTTTGCATGAAGTGGTGAGGTGAGTAGAAGTGGAAGGTATTTGCCCTTGCCAATTTGATTAACCACAAATAAGTTGCTTGGTACTTGGACCTAGCCTGCAAAAAATTGGACGTCTTTACCTTATTTTCTCAATCAATTCGGCGATTTTTTTAAAAAGGAGAGTAAAATATATTCTATTAGGCTTAGGTTACTTACGTTGCACGATATGTTAGTTCTTTGAAAATGAAGAGTATAATTTGCCATCTGAGGCGTAAATTACTATGAAGCACATCTCTTTGTAAGGTTACCTTCACGAAACTGTATAAGTCTCGGTTTTAAAAAAATAACAGCCCCCAGACGGATAGTCTGCGCATCTTATTTTTCTGTGATAAAAGAGCCGAAAGCGTCCGCAGAAATTACGAAAGACGAGATTCGGTTTCGCGTTTCAAAGAGATACGAGCGCCTTCGAAACGCGGGAACGCTCCTTGCCGATATTAGATTCGAATAAATAATGATCATAGAATGGGCTGTACCATGATTTATTCGTTTAGATTTGTTTGGATTTAACTAAGAAGATGTGAAATGCGCTATTTATGAACTGCCGATATCATCTTGAGTTTTCTATCCAAAAAGCTCTTCATATATCATTTCAATTCCAAATCTGAGTTAAGACTAAGTTTTGGGGGAAGCCTTGCCAGTACTTAGAGCTGTTCTCGTGAGGAATAAAAATGGAAGGTTACTAACAAGATGAACCTAAAATGACAATAGAGCCTAAACAACCTTACCTCAAAAAAGTAGTCTGAGCAACTAGCTGGAAACTGTATAACCCTAAGAAGTAAACCAAGGATAAAGAGGTCAGAAGTGAAATTTCAGTAAACAAGAAGCTTTATAATCAAAGGCAAAAGATTGCCCAAAAATGTAATTATGATTTAAAGTGGAAGCAGAAATATTGTTATCAGCAAAGGCGTTTTTTGAAAATTCGTTCTGTTCTATTTTCAAACATTTTGTTTTCTGAACGTTTTACCTTTATTAACGATGACTTTCTTGCTATCGCTTATCTTCATTTAAAAGTGAAGCTTCCAACTAAAACATTGCTTCACACTTGATTGATTTCATTATTTAATTTTAGTATGCTTTTATTACATACCTAAGTATCTATATCATGAAAGCATAAAGAAGTAGTAGTGGTAGCACTCGATACATCGTAAGTAAAAATCCCTTCATATTCTGTGAATAAGTAGCACTCATTGTTCTGAAGTATCATACTTGTCCATTCAGGCAAGAACTGAGATTCATCTTTATTGTCTCCGACTTCTTCTATTATGCCACTCCAGAAGAAAATGTTCAAAAAAAATCAGACAGAAAACGTAGGGAAAACTCGTCTCGAAAACCTTGCATCTTATGTTCCTCTGCTACGAGGACCCTCCTACCTTGCTGCCATAGAAATCGCAAGGGTCGCCACTCGATATATTTAAGTGGAGAGGCGCAGTTTGTTCTTTATTACGGCATTCGTTCGCGGGCTTTCCTTGGGAGTGTTATTAAATTCGCAATTAGGGAAAATTGCAAATTATTTTCTTGTACGGCAACGTTGTCATTCCGATGATTTATATGTGGGGCTGTGTAATTCTACTCATAAATCATCGTTTTGTACGAAATATTAACTGAGGATTTAGTATATTGTCTGGCGCTGGTTGTGAACAAGCCTGAACGATAGACACTTTGCTGAAATTAGAGGCATAAATTATAAAATTCAATTTATTATTTTTTCTGCAGGGAATTTATGTAAACTGAGAAATCCCTATTAAATAAATTTTAAATTTTATCTGTTTATGCGAAGTTCATCTTCAAGTATTTAGCTGATTCTAGAGCAAATTAATTACAGAGAAAAGTTTTAGCTAAATGTTCCCAAGATACCTAGAAGTCTAAGATCCAAGTTTTTATCAAAATAGGATAACTAGTAGGTAGCTACAGTCATAGTTCTTTATGAGATCAACAAAAACAACAGAACGAGTCAAAATAATTAAATACTTTAGCTCGAAAGTTACTAGCAAGTTCTTTTACGCGTAATCCTTGTCCTTGCCTTGTTCTGTCATTGACGGAAATGTTTGCGTATAAATTATGCAGCTTTTCCCCCATATTATACAAGTTATTAGAGGAAGTTATTTGGGGGAATTCTTTCTCGAAATAATTGGTAAGTGAAGCACACAAATTCACGCTCAGTTGTGGACCTGCCAGGTCCCAGAGGTCCTGATAAGGGTTAACCTCAACTACTTCGTCTTAAAGTACTGTTGCAAGTTCAGGAACTTAACTTCCAATCACCTAGGTGTACCTAGTCGAATTCTAGGCATAAGTTTAAAACTGACTCAGAAATATACCTGCGAAAATTTAATCGCCTTGTAAGCCCCATAATAGTTATTACGTACAACATCGAATGAGCGCTCTATTGCCATTTACAAGCAACAAATCAATAACAAATTACATACTCTAGTAGGCCGGACATAATACAGATCATTATAAATTACACTATACACAGCTTGCCATGCGCTGATGATTTTACGTTAACAGAAAACTTGTAAAGTTATTTATTTGAGAAGAGAGAATTTAAAATATTAATTATATACAGCGGAAATAGTGTTACGCTAACGTGTTACCTCCACCATGTCACTCTATCGTATCCAGCGGTTCACGTTAGCCGTTTAGGGGCGTAGGTAGAGTTTGAAAACGATTTGATACAAAATATACCTCTATTAGTTTTCTAAATTAATTTAATATTGATGCGGGGAAATGCCCGTCTGGGAAACTTTGTTACGGTAGAAAAATTCATTTAAGTTATTCCATAATAATTGGCAGCCACCCTGTATGTATAACTTCAGTACGCCTACGTGACTTTGCCCCATGTTTCTTAATTTTTCATAACCAAATCATACGTTGTCCTATATTTTCATTTCACTCTGTCGCCCGGCTAAATCTGATTTCATTCGTAACGACTTCCGTCGTAGCGATTAATGGGAGAGGACGTCTTGGTGGTCAGACTTGCATCAGCCTTCGAGCCGTGCGTTCCTTTGTTTGTGTTGGTGATTAAAATCTTTGTGTTTCTTTCACGGAGTTTGTGATTGAAACCTAAAACGGAATTCTCTCCGAGATTTGTTAAAGCATGCCGAGTGAATTACAAGCTTGTTAATCAGCTTTTCGAAAGCCTGTCGTTGAAATAAGGAACAAGCTTTTAGTGGTAGTTTTATCTGGGTTGAGAATATCGTCATCCCTTGGGTACCAGAAACGGCCGGAATTGGTTTTTGGAACGATTTAAGCCCCGCGACACGGCCTCCCCCGCCTGTGAAAGTGGACTTGTCCTGCAAGACGACGTTACTTAGCGACATTACCGCTGCACCGACTTACGGCGCTAACCACCGTGAGAGGGCACTCCGACACTGTTACAGCTGACTGTCATTACGCTGGATTTTGATTACAAGGTCGGAATTACTCTAATTATTTTTAATTACTCTGTTGAGTTACCTTGGCATTGTTATTTTTCTTTTTCTTTTATTTCTTAATCGAGTGAATTTCTTTAATCGCTTTAAGCGATAATCACAGACGAAGAACAGATCTGTTGATCAGATTAAATCTAACTTGTTTGTTTACTTAATTACATTTTGAGTTCTTTTCATCGGGACCCCTTCAGGGTCGAACTCGATACTTGTAAATTTATTTTTCTTATTCGTTACTTAATTTTGAGCATTTTAAATAAAAACAAGTGTGCTTAGCTGGTGCTTTTCATTTTATTCACTTTGCCCACCTTTTGCTATGGGATTTCGTCGAATCCTCCCATCTCCAAGTGCTTTGCCGAGCGGTGCTGGAGAAACGTCAGTCACTCGCACAATTTGCTGGCCTCCAAATAGGTAGCAACTTGGCGTCGAGATGTCGGCTGAAGGATTACGCGGCGCAAACAGGGTTGCTCCTTGGGGTTGTTGCGATGGGTGCAGTTGGAGTTACTCGTCGGAGGCTCGTGGATACTGCTGTGGACTTCAATTAATGCCTCGGAGGTTGCGTAGATCTAGTGAAGTGATGGAGATGGCAACGAGGGATGTCTTCGGCCTCGGAATAAAGAGTCGTCCAGGGAGCAGCGATGCTGTGGCGATCTGATCGGTTCTTTTGGATGCGTCGACAGCAAGGGATGTCTTCGGCCTGATGTGAGAGTCGTCCAGGGAGCAGCGATTCTATGACGATTTGGTCGGTCCTTTTGGATGCGTCGGTAGCAAGGGATGTCTTCGACCTCGTGTAGATGCCTGGTCTGGAGAGGCGGCGTAATGACGTCAGTCGTTAGGTGAAGATGAGGGTGACGCACCTCTTCTAGTGAATCGGAGTACCGAGTAGCAATATTTTGCTCAAATAAAAGTATAACGATCACAACAAATTGTCTGCATATTGATTTCATAATTGGAACATAAATCGTAACGAAACTCGGACGATGTAAACAATAATTACATTACAATGCTTACACGGTGGAAACTTACTTTTGTGCTGGTGACCCAATGACTTGGAGCTAAGCGCTGAATTTGTGGTTTTAAAATGAGAATGCAATTACAACATTAATTTAAAACTGTCCTAGTAAATTATTTTCCATTATTTTAGATTAAGATTGCCTATAATTATTTTAACGCGACAATAGTGTTAGATATTTAATTAAAAATAAATAAGTAATTCTTTTCAAGAAAATACGTTCCTCCAATTTTCCACTCGAGCAAATTACCTAGAACTAAATTGCTTTCGTGCTTTCCTCATGCCATTTTTCGAAAGTGTCATCCCACAAATAAACCTCCTAAACATTTTACAAGTACCAGGGTCGAGCCTTAATCGATTGCGAGAAGTGTAAAAACCATTATAAAAATAGCGTTCCGCTTATAAAATATACACACTTTCACTTCGGCTGCCCCCCGCAATTGCTTAGCTTTCGATGACAGTGAACGTCAATCAGTGTCAACATTGCTGTAAGCCTTTCGCAAGCAAGATATTACGTACCGGCAAAAATAGCCGGAAAATATGCAACAGGAAAGTTTAATGGATTTTTAAGTATGAAAATGGAAGGCGGCGGGCAGACCGCTCTTCCCCTGTCCGAAATCGATCGAGGGGCATGGAAGTTATTTTTTCCTATAGAATGGCTTTATTTGACATTATTTTCTATTGACTGAGTTCGATGATGTATGGTGACGTTGATGAATTATTATGACTTACTAACAATAGCTAACGCATGCTGACGAGGTGAAAATTGTTGCGATCTTTATTATACTTTTTGTTAAGAAATATACTACATAAATGTATTAATAAAATATCTTACAAAAATTATGATTGAGTATATCCCAAAGTTTGTTTAATATCATAAACTTCAAAATTATTTTTTGATCCATATTGCCTTAGAATTAGGTAAAATGAAAGATATTAAAAATCACCACTATGGGTTTTTGTTAGAGCTTTAAAAAATTTGATGTGTAAATGATTAAATAAGTCGGTGATAGAGTGTATCATTTTGATATTACATAAATAATTAGGTTTTATATTCATTTCAGAAATTACAAATCCATTCTGTAATGAAACATAAATTGCGGAGGATGCTATAGAGTGTCGTATGAAACTTAATTAGCGGGATGAATACTAAGCAGTCCTTTGTCAGACGCGTAGGTATTGTTGACTGGCACTGAATATCCATCATCCGTCTAATTATTCCAAAACAAACCAGAGTTGAAAAAAAGACAACTTCGCGCTTCGCAATCGAACCAACGAACAACGACCAGACAAACAAACACGTCTTTATCATTCGTTACGCTGCGATTCACACCCGGAGCAATCAATCTCACTTCTACGCTCCACTCCGGGCCCGATTGCAGCGAGCGACGTTCCGTTCCGGGCGCACATTTGCATGCAATGACGTTCCGCAATTAGATAATGCCAATAATGAACGTTCGCCGGCTTATTTTGCCAGTTGCTTCACGTTTTAATTAAAATGTCACTTATGCGAAAGAGAGAGCGACGATTCGTAATCGCGCTTTGTCGCAGGTCTAGTCCGAGTCCGGGGTAAATTGCTACAGTCGTCAGGAGGGTCCTCGCTTGACCAATTGCTTCGGTCCATTGTCCTGGACGTTTTCCACAACGATAAATCTCTTTTCGACAGTTTATTTACGATACTGAATAAATACGATTTATTTTGGGGGTTAGTCTCTTTTTATAATAAAAATGAAATGAATTGTTAATGCATGTGTCCATCAAGTTGTGAGTGAATTCGAAGAACTGCAGCAAAATTAAAACGAAATTTACGTGCAACTATGTATATTAGCATACGTGCTGCGGGTTAACACTGAACGGGTGAACGCTCGATTACATAACGATTGATTAATCGCTGACGAAGCATTTTTACAAAAATAAGACGGGGAGCATCGAATTACAAAAGGGTTTCTTATATTAATTTTCACCTAAATTTTCATTAGTTTCATTTTTTGTATGAAATATTTTGGACATTTCAAGTAGCGACATCTTTTGATCGCTTTTTAACCTACGAGCTACGGTTCTGCTGACGAAGGCCCAACTAGGCCTGAAACAGCTGTAACAGAGCCTGCTCGGGGAATTCGCTGTAATCGAAACCGATTTGCACAAAACTTTTTTGAAATATTTTGGATTAAACACAGGCAGAAATTAAATATTAAATATTAATGTAATTGTCATCTCAAATTAATTACATATACAGAAAATACATAATAATTTCCAATTATTACGTATTTAGCTGTTCCTGGCGGCTAAATTGTATTATTAATTACAACAAATTTCCTCTAATTTAACAACATATTCTGCCTAATGCACCTACGGAATTCCAATAAATAATTAATTATTTCCGACACAAGCACGTAATTTAGTTACACACATATTACTTTTAAAGGAGGAATTTTTTTTTTCGGAATACAAAATCCGACTGGGGCGATTATGGGGTAATAATCCCTCGATAAATTGCGGAAAGTGAAAGCCGTTTTTATCATGTGCGTACGCGAATTTTATTACGTCATAAAATTTAATTCCGGCGCTCCATACCGTTCACGCAATTTAATTAATTACTCCATATAGTTAATAAATGAAATCATTTCGGTTTGCAGCAGATGTTCGCTCAAGTCCATTATTAACGGCACGTCATAAAATGTGACAAAATTTATGCTTGCAATGTGGCTTAATTAAAGGGCCTAACAATAATACTTGGAAAACCTGAAAACAATGTTGGGTATTATTTTCAACAAGAAGTTACAACAGAATTACAACAAATTTTGTAATCTGTATGCAATAATGTTTTGTTTTATCTAATCTATGATCTAACTTGATGTGTCTAATCTCTACATCGTATTTTATTTTTCACATCTCTTTAAAATATGTAATTTGTTGATGTTAACTCTTGTAAGGATGCTAAACAAGATATACCTTTAATAAATTCCAGAAGGAACTAAATTATCACAGAGTTTTGTTTATATTTTATTTAACCTGTTTGTATTAATTGTATTAAAATACATAGACCAATCTTATCTGATCCTTTTGTACCTCACACGAACGAATATTGTGTGTATGTACACATACAGTCGCAATCATAATTCATGACGCTTACAGAAAGCTTATAGAACATCGTGCCCATCTCCTTCTAAACTGTGAAAGGCAAATGCATCCAAATCTTACTACTTAAAAGTGAATCGGAGATATCGACCATAACTAAAATGTCCAAGACTAGTTTTTCTGTAAAGGTTATGTCATGAATTATGATTCCGACTGTACATGCAGAAGATAAACGCGGGCCTTCATCAACCTCGCGCTAACGTTTACTGTGTGGTTTCGCAGAAAATACAAACAATGGTATAAATAGTAAGAGCTAACGAAGTAAAAGAATGGCCGGGCTGGGGAACAATAGAGAGCAAATATATTGATGCTGGTCTTAATTTAATTTCGGCTTTACGACTTCTACCCCGAATAAAGGGGATTAGCGCTTTTGATTCTTTCCTTGCTTTCACATTTCAAAGTATTTTCCGAGAAAAAACCATGTGCATTGTGGCGAAAGAACGTGGTTACTGTGATTTACTTAATGAAGCTTTTGTACAATGTTTATAATCTTAAACAGTAACTAAAATTAAAGCTGGTTCTTGTCCGATGAAAATTGTATCACAAACTCTTTTAAACGGTCGTTGAAAGTGAAAAATATTTTTCACTTCTGACGAAGCTGTCGAACGACTGCGAAACGTTAAGTGTTTGTGCGCCATTTAGTGTCCGTTTAAAAGAGTTTGTTAAACAGTAACATACTCAGAAATATTGAGAAAAGTGTATACTTGTGCCACTTGACATTCGCATGATATTTAATACTCATTTCATAAATACTTTATAATAGATGATACATTGCCATTGAAAATTGGATATTTTTAAAATATGAAGGCTTGAAATAATAATATCCAGAGAGCTTAAACAAAAATGACAAACAATTTGATTCAGCCGTATCCTAAATCTTTGAAATAAATGTCATCATAAACGATTGATGACGATCGTTTTTACATTCGTAGGCTTTAGAATAGACTTAATGGGAAATAAATAAGAAGGTCGTACTGTAACTACCAGAACCTCCTATTCGATAGGCATTTCCGACATAATAGACCGTTATTATAATTTATTACTGAAACGCTCACATGTCATCCCCTCGATAAATCACAGTGGTTAAAACAAGAAGTCCTATACTTTATTTATGTCCTTTAATGGTAGTACCTACTCATCAATCAATTCACCTAATCGCGTTTAGAGGTTTCGTCAAGATAACGAACGCACACAATGTGCCCCTGAATTTACTTAACCGAGCATTATGCGTAATAATTTGTGTTCTGTTTGTTTTCTAATCATGCAAACAAGTACGTGAAACACAATGTGCTCACGGCTGATTAGAGAGCACTATTATAACGATAATCCATTGTGCGGATTAATCCTGATGGTATTAAGATATGCAATTCGGTAATTCAACAAGAATGCGTTCATAATCGCCTTCGGTTGGTTTAATTGCCAGCAGGTTAGAGGACAATACCTGAAGGAATAATGCGCGGTTATCTCGGAAATGACGCGATAAGCTTTCAACAATTTGACCTTACGAAGTATTATGATGCTATATAAAATTTGTAATGGGGAGGATCAAAATTGGTCATCAAAGTTTCTATCTTATCATTACTACCCATTTATCCTGGCGAATGAAGAATAATTAAACGATTACCTTTTACTTATTATATTTCTTTTGACTGGCCTAATTCTGAAATAAACTGTGCCAATTGCAAAGGAAATCACCACGTTCCAGCGCTATGGATATTCATGAGTGCAAGCAGTTTAAATAGAGACATATTTTTTAGAAACTTTAGATTTTTGAACCAATACTTTTAGTTGCTGACACAAGTCTAGTGTGAATTACTCCTGACTTAATTACTTAGATCGATAACAAGTCTGCGCTGTACCTTCCATCAGCTTTTCCTCAAACTAGCAGCAGTGAAGAATGGGTGTGGGTCATTAGATGTTAAAGTAGGCGCCATGCGCCAGGGTGAACAAACTACCCAAATTGTCCTCGACAGTGTTCCCAAATTGTCTCGGCCTTGCAGTTGATCGTTCGCAACAATCACAGGTGATTTGATTTACTCATTGTACGCTGCACAAATACACAAACTTCCTACTTTAATTACAAACATGCAGAATATTTACATAATTACAAACAGATATCGCTAAAAGGCTTGTAACAGGTCGTCTTTTTTTTAGTGATGTTGATGTTCTCTCTCTTTCATCGTCAGTCTTGGTATCCGGGTTTGGTCGCCTATGGTCTCGGTGTCAGGGTTTGTTCGCCGACGTCCAGGTTCAGCGGACTGAAACTACGTCGTACACTTCACAACTCAATAACTTTACTATGTATATATTTGCAACAACTTAGAATGTATACATCGCGGGTAGTTTAAATGTGACGGAGACTCGGTTCGGACTCCAAGAATCGGACGGGTCGGATGATATTGAGTGAGACACCCACTCAAGAACGGTATTGTTAAGGAAACATGTGGTAACATAAATGTGAGTCGTAGCTTTATAAAAACAATACATTTATTAACTATAATTACAATTATACTTACATGATTGTTCACGATTATAATAACAATAAAACAACAGGGAGTTCTACCCTTCTGACTAGCTTTCACTTTAATAATATAATGATCAACTTGTCGACTATTTAAAGGGGTTTCGTCCGAGGGGTTTCATCCCGGGCAGTTATGAAATTATGCCTTGGCATATGACTCATGGGTAACTGAAAGCGTGTTACTCGGAACTTGCATATTCCTTCCTTGACATTTCTGAAAGATTCATACTTATCTAATTGTTTACGTACAGCTTTGGCGGACTGATTTTTGCTGCTGCGAATTCTTGCATTGGTGGCGTTCTAATTTCCTTGTTGTAGCATATACTAGTCACCTGTATCAGATTGGTAAGAATGAGACACCTACTCAAAGGACGGTATATACAGGAGACCCGTATCAGATAGCTAAGAGTAAGATACCCACTCAAAAGAAGGTATATAAGAGACACCTGTATCAGGTTAGGTAAGAGTAAGACACCCACTCAGAGGGCGGTAGCAGGTAAATGACTGGAGTCAGGTCGCTTAGGGCGTTCGAGTCATGCACCGGCCGGCGGATGGTTGGTTTAATCTGCGCTCTCAGGTACTTAAACAGGCTTGTAAGAGGTAGAACCTTACCCAGGCACTCTGCTGGAGTTCCCACCCAAAATAAAAATTTATTCTGCCCAATAAATCTCCTAACTATTATATATGTATGTATTTACATGAAAAGATAAAATAAATAAACAATTTTCAAAATAAAATTAAAAGAATTCTAAGTAACAATGGTCACTTTGTTACACACTGATTCTAAATCGACTCAAAATGTTGTACCCGAGTGTACATTTACTTAATTACTCTACTCGATACTTCAGACCGTCTTATTTCTCCAACAGCAATTTACTTCACCTAATTAAGGCGCAAGATTTGTCGAAAATTCGCTCTTTATAACGCAGCGTCACGAAGCAGATAATAAAGAAATTAATTAAACTCACACAATCAAAAATATGTCCTGTGAGTTAAGGATGTTTACGCTTTCCGGCGTGTCTTCTGCAGGAGGTCCAAAGCAGTCATGCACCCTTCAGCCAGGCACGTGCGTCGTTTTCGGCAGTATGCAACCACGGGACGAGTGCGATGAGTCCCGATA
Source organism: Dorcus hopei (assembly GCA_033060865.1). NCBI lineage: Eukaryota > Metazoa > Arthropoda > Insecta > Coleoptera > Lucanidae > Dorcus > Dorcus hopei. The sequence continues at coordinate 22,944,433 of CM065422.1, read as the reverse complement.
GCACAGCTTTTAAAATATCGGTTAGATTAACTGTTTATTAAAATAGTATCCCAAAGTGAAAAAGCCTGAGTTGAAAGAAGAAACAATATAATTAATGTCACGACTTAAGGTAAACTTCCACCATGTCACGAATTAAGGGTTGTTCCATAATGTTACGTATTAGGGGAAGGCTCCACTTTGTCGCGTTGTAAGGGAAAACGTGATTATGTTATAAGGGGGTCGCCACCACGTTATATTTTCTCTTATACCGAGTACTCGCTTGCGGGGCAGGATATTCGCGAACGCAACATAATAATTTAAATTCTACATTACCTCGCCTCTTTGCACCTGACTCGACCAAACGCCGCCCCCAAGGACCGATTCCGAAGTCACAATTAAAACTCACCAACACATTAAACTAATTTTATTAATGAATACTAGAAACTGCCCGTTGACCGTTTTTCGATTATACAACTCCACGATTCATTATGAATTAACTGTAACAAAACCGCGACCAAAAAAAGTTAACTACTCCCCTTTCATTTCCCAATTTCCCTTTCTATTCCACCCATACCAGATGTCACAAAGTGCGTTTTCAAAGGTTGGGGTTCAAGGCTCTGTGTTTTAAAATTGTCAGCGTTAATTGTTTTTTTGAATGAAAATACGAACTGTTGTGTAGCATTCTCAAATAAGTTCAAACAACTTAGTTTAAATTTGTCAGCATGGAATCCCCTGTATTAATCGTTAATTTTGCATAAGTTCCATTGATCGGAAAGGAGTTCGACCTGCAAGCTGAGCAAAGGTGGGTTGTTCATTTTAGACCGCGTCTGCGGCGGCTAAGCCGATGACCGTACTTGTGAAATGCTAGCTAAACAATTTTGTCAATTGAACCTAAAATACGCGCGTTAAATTTCGTGTAACTCGAACTTGACAAATCACGAATCGTGAATTCACGCAGAGTGTGTAATCACTTGATTCAGAAATTACTACGAATTACAACGAACTTGACAAATCACGAATCGCGAATTCACGCATAGTCTGTAGCCACCTTAATGAAACGTTACAATAAGTTAAATCAGGTGACACGAGACGATCGCAGATGCCGTCAGTTCCGACCAATCACAAATGATTATTATCGAAAATGCCCATATAAGGACATGTTACGTAGCGATCGATATAATCGTATGCCTACGGGTGTCAGGGCTGCCACAATAAATTCTAAATTACCAAATATTGTCAACGTGTTCTTTCCTCAATTTGGAACTGTAACATAGTTGTAGAACTGTAACTGGTAAATAAGTCTTTAAGTTACTCGAAAATTACTAAAACTAAAAAATAACCGTTAAAGTTAAAAATTCAAGAAAGGCAAAAAAAACGAAATGTGTAGATGAATAAGTTTAAACAAAAAGAATATAATGTTGTGATTTATCATTGCAGTTGTTTGTGCGGTTCTGGCCAAAATACATTATATTTACTGCACATAAATACAGGAATAGAAATGGAGAATTAAAAACATGTAACATGGATACTTTTTGTCAAAAGCTGAAATTGGAGGGTTAATATGATGCGGTTTTTGAAGCATTTGTCTGCAATTTTATTTTGTGCAATTCCATAAAAAGGACCACTATTTTAGTTGAAACCCTTGCATGCATGCAATAAAACCGTAGTTGTTAACAAATTGCTAAACTAATCCCTTTATTGTTACCTATGCTAATTGATGCTACATTTACATCAAAACTGAAATTAATACTACGGACGTTATATGTATGGTTGTAAAAAGTATTGGATTTTAATGAATATGAATATGGCTGCATTTCAGGCTTTATTTTTGAACCATATTAATTGACGTATTTTTAAAAATAATAACTAACGAATAAAATGACGTGTTGTATCAGTCTTTTGCATTTGCAGTTCATGCATTTTGTTTGGTTCTCAGTTTTCCTAAAGTGCAACATACATTTTAGGATGCCACTTTTATGCGATATCTTATTATGACGAAGTGCTGCGGGACAGTTTAAAAATTGACCCTATTTGTTTTCGCAACTCGTGAAACGTGAAACTGAAGTCCTGGATATATCTGCAATATTTTGAGAGATTTATGGAGTCGACCCATCGCGAAAGGCAGAAACGCTGTTTGCACACAGCTCTACCCTACGACTTCCTGATGCAATTTTTGCCCCGAGATATTTACTTAAATATATTACCTCGTTGTGTGAATAGTGTTTCTTTTTTCTTTACAGAAGAAAAGAAAACTACAGAAACAAAATTTAATGGGAAATTTTAAAAAATGTTACCTACTCACTTTTTGGTTTTACAGTAAACTATGATAAATCGAAATGCTTAGATACTTAATGACATACTTGTTCAATTGCAATAATGAAATATACGAGGGCAATTTGATATCTAAGATACAATGTTGGTTGACATATTTCTTGCAATGTTGATTGACATATTTGTTGAAGTGTTCAACAGGATGTTTGAATATCGGTGAATATCGTATTAAGGATTATCTAAGATATTGTTTAGGCATCGTTAGAAAAAGATGTAAGTACTAACGTTAGACTTACTCATTGCTTCGTCGGAAACGTCATCAGAATTGCTTTAAGTTATCAAACAAATTATATAATCTAGTTTATTATAATATAATAATTTAAACGCCATTTTTTTGACAAGTATGAATTAATTCACAGAAAGAAAATAATACACAAATTTATATTTATGGCTTGGTTGGAATATTATGAAACTGCCTGGTGCAGAAATTTCAGAGCTGCATAATAAGTCGAGTGGAAATTTAAATTTCATAAATTTGTCGCACAGCGTTTCTTCACGCCTGCATCTGTTGTGCATACATTATGCATGTATATTATTAAAGCGGATTAAAACAAAATTTGCTGTAAGCTGTAAGTGAAATTAATTTTTCCGGAACGCTGCGAAAAAATATGCTGTAAATTTGCTTGAATTTCGCTGTACCTTCAGGATAAATAACAATACTGTTCTATTTGTTTTCTATCCTATAGTTTTTCTATAGCAAATGTACAGGATGATTCTTGAATAGACGGACAAAACAATACTGAGGAAAGAAAAGACTTCCCAGAACATGGGAAAAAATTTAAAAAATGTATACAACAATTTATAATTAATTAAAAATTTATTCGAAATGCACATTACGCCCATGCATTAGATGAGAACCAATATTATTACTTAGATTTCATTTCTAATTATTATTAATAAATAAACCGATATTCGAAGTTTTTATGGTAATTTATCAGAAGGGATTAAACACTCACTAATTGAACGCTAATTATGCGTAAGCTTTGATGATTTGTATCCAATTCAAGACAGAGCTTTATGTATTTTCAGCATCGACGTTTGCATCCCACATAATCACAGTCATGAGCTTACAATTCCATGAATGAACTAAATAAAATCCTGTTCCTTTGAATCTGAAATTAAATTCCGTGATAGTATTAGTACCATTCAACAAGAGCAGATTCAGTTATTTAGACCTTCCTTTCACTATAAAATGATTCAATTAAATAAACGATTTCTAAATAACGAATGAAAAGCAGAAAACAAATTTTTAATTTCTTCGTCTTTCTAAAGATTATATGTACATTTAAATCACTATTCTTGTTAAACATTGCTGTTGATTTAAAATACTCTATTCCCTAATTGAAGCACTTTCTTGTTCATTGAAAATCATCGTACAACGGACAACGAAATCTATTTATGACCAAATTGCCTTATCTAAATCAATAAAACTATGAACAAATCAAATACATACTCTAATTACTGTAAAATAAAGCTTGTTTTATATTAACAGAGACTTTCATCCGCCTGAATGGAAAGATATTCGCGGTGCTCCAGCGGCGAAGTATTTTAACATCATTTAAACTCCCCATTTAGTTCCCACAATTAAAGAATAACGACCCCAAAAAAAACGTATCTCAAACTCCACTCTGAGCTGGAAATATAAATTACACCGCAATGTAACAGGATAGTTTTATCTCGTAAATTCTCAGTAATGAAATTTCCTACTCGTCTTAGAAATTAAGTTGCCCCGGACGATTAAAAAGAAAATTGCTTCAATTTGCGAGGATGGCATCTTTATAAATCACAGCAGTTTCATATCCCGTCTTTAACAATTAATTTCAAATTGTGTATCTGAAACCGCATGCCAAATCACATTATGTAATATTTTTATGCAGTTTCAAATGGGGGAGGGGGTTACTTCCTGATAAAGTATGAAGTCAAAGTTATTCTTCGTTGGTTAGACCTTCACGACTAAGAACGGGGGCTTACTTCAAAGACAGCAGCGTAAAAAGGAAATCGTAAGAGAGAGAGAGAGAGCAAAATGACTTTTTCTTTTATATTTGCTCAGTTTGCCTCGCAAGCGATGATGTAATGCGAACTTCAGACGTCGCCCTGGAAAATGACACCTTTTTATCTTGTGCTCGTTAGCTTAAACCACAGATCATCCCTAATAGATTTATGACGGTGTAAATTTACTGTCACGTAAATTAATTTTTTAGACAACCCGATATCATCCCTGAAATTTTTCTCTTAAGAAATCTCAGTTATTGAGAAAATATGGGGACAACGTTACCAATAACATTTATTATGGAAAACTGAATTGCTTTTTCCATGAAGGTAGAGTTGATATTTTTCCCAATTCTAACTTATTTCATGATTACTGAAAGTCTACAGGTTCTCTATCATGAAAACATCAGCTTACACATTATTATTGTATGTACTCTCTGAAGAAGAAATGTAATTTGCATGACTGCATGAACCTACCATTACAGAGGCGATTGAAATACCTATATTCCGCCAGTATTTGCCCAAGAAGAATAGAAAGTGCTTGTTCTTCTTAAAGAGGAGCCTCGTGATCGTCCTCGTGACTTTTCCGATTGGTTTCATTCGCAGTAGCTCTTTGACATAATTCCTCTGAGCAGTCTCTCATGTTTCTCGGAGCATTGTTTTCATTGAAATTTGATAATTGTAGCTTTAAGAGTCTCTTTGTTCAAGATTTTAAGTCCTCTTTGTTCTGTTTCTGTTCTTGCTTAATTCTTATTCCCCCGTAGATTCTCCTCAATATATTCCACTCCCATCTTTAATTATCTGTCGTCGTACTGAAAACTGCTTTGTGTATTCTTAATTTTACATTTCTGATGCATATTTTGAGTTCTTCATTGTTTACATTACTTCCTGTATTATCCTTTATAATAATTCTCGTCTAACTTCCTGTCCATTATCCGTTAAACCCGTTAAAACTCCGAGATGCATGAACTGGTTCGTTTGTTTGTTCCTGGGTCTTCTTTTCTAAGATCGTTGTTGATTTAAAAACGCCTTGATTCGTTTACCTTAACCTTAATCCTTTTTGAAGCTTGATGCAGTTATTCGTATTTTATTCAGCCATGCGCCGGCTTAAATCTATCTTACATGATAGCATTCCGTACTCGCTTAAATGCGAAGAGGAAAAGCTAAATAAAATTAGAGCCAAGCGTGTTAGGTGAGAGAAAGTTTCAAATTTCATTAGGAATAATCTCATTGGCCGAAAGCGTAAGGCAGAGTTTTTATTTTGCCAAAATCCGGATTTAGATTCACAACTGCGGGGCTTTCCTTGTTCTGCGCGCTTCACATATTAACAAGTTCGGGCATCAGGCCAACATTAGATTTTTCCTGGAATTTATATTCTACACGTGAATGAAAAATAAAAGCGTTGTTGCCGTTGAGGGTTTTGGATACCGTTATAATTTCAAAATTCTACGTGGATAGAATCTCATCGAGGTACAAAATTTCCTCTCGGGCCTCTAATTTATAATTAGTGATACAGTGATTTTGTCTTTAAAGAATTAACCCTGATCTTCGGAGTTACAAAGAAAAAACCGATCATAAATCTTCTGTTTAGTAATGACAGATAAGAAATAATAATAAAACCTCTTAGGCATCTACGCAACATACCAAGTAATTGATATGAGGTTGTTTGCAAGTTACTATAATCAAATGTGTGAATTTTTTTATACCTGCTCGCTTCTCTTTTATGAACTGTGCATTTTCTGCAAGAGTTTAATTTTTCTTGAACTGGCTTTAGCAAAAATTGACAACTTCCTTCAAGTTCAAAACGAAATCAAGACAAGTCCGAATGTGTTGTGAGGTGGTCGGTTTAAAAAGACGGAAACATCGCAAATCATAGAAAGCCCAGTTACATGTACCTATAATTCTATTAATTTTAATTCGTTTTAGTTCTCTCCTACCTCTCTCATATCCCTTATAAAATAGTTAAGTATTTTATAAGTTTCAAACATTGTGAAATGTTCTACACTTAACAATTTAAATCTTGTTTTATGCGTTGCAAATGATTTCATTTAGTTTCTTATTCTTCTTTTTATACGTTTCCTTAACAACTGTCAGTTATTTCATAACATGGCATTACTATCTTTCCTTGAAAGTCTATCGTCTTATCAATTGGACATCAATGATTACTGACCATTGTTACGGTTTAAATTTTATTCATCAAATTTTCAAACTATTTTTCAGTTTCGTTTTCTCTTTATTTTTATACTCTAAGAATTCTCCATTGTCTCGTTATATTTTCATTGGTAACTGTTCATAACAGTTGGGAACACTGTTAGTCTTCGCGCCAAAATCGCCGTACGTTAGAGGTGGTGGCTGAGAATTGTTCACGTTGGTGGGTTTTGTCGTCCATTTTGGAAGATCACGAGTACGCATCGCAGACGTCGCGTCGGTCGAATATTTTTGTACTCTTTGAGCTGTTGCTTGTAGTCAAGACTGCTCTGCGATAAAGGGTTTTATTAACGTCTGTGAGAAGCTTATGTAAATTTTAGTTCCGATGCTTATTAGCGGACAAATTACGCGTTGCTCGAATCTCGACGCCCACGCTTCTATTGTAGTAAGTCTCTTTCGAATCAGCTCCTTTCTCGTTATGGAATTTCTCTTGTATTTTATGTTTTTTCCGTTAGCACGTTTTGGGCGTTAGAATCAAGGCCTTATTTGAGTCTTTGGGGCGAACGAGTTGTTGATTCCAAGGAATCTCGAGATCCTTTCTACTACGGCATCATGTTCGCAGAGGAGGACCCCTGATTATAGCTGGCGAACCTCATAGAGCCCACTCCGAGGGCTGCACCTCTTCCGAGACGAACACTGATAGATCGGTGGAGATCGTCTTGGTATCGTTGAAAATTTTATCATATGTTTGCGTTGTTTTTCATACGCGTTAATTTTGGGGACTAATCTGTGCCTCCTATCACATAGTTTGCCTGACGTAGGCCTTGGTTCCTTCCGAACCCGTATTTTAAATTCATTATTAAGGTAAAGCCGTTTGTGAATTAACGTTACTGTCCTGAGGACATAGTTTTGTACGTATAATGTAAACCAAACAAGATATAATTTCGTATTGTAAATGTCATTACGAAAATTAATTAACTATATAATAACACATTTGACGCGACGGCTGGCAAACAGTTCTGTTTCGACCGGTAAATTTCTTTCTGAGACGCCTGTTTCTAATTTGTTAATTTGTTAATTTGTTAATAAACGAACCGTGCCACCATTTCTTATGTTTTATCTAAGTTTGGGTTACGATAAAGATGATTTTTAATTGTGTTACTAAACAGGGTGATTGATATTATCGATATTATCGATGATATCGATATTATCGATAATATCGATAATATCGATAATATCGATATATCGATAACTGAAAATGGAAATATCGTTATTCGATAATTATCGATATTATCGATAATATCGATATATCGATAAATTTTCGCAGCCCTAGTTGTACCACTCGTTCGTCGTGCTGATACAAAGATTACCGGTAGACTCCAGATCAGAATAACTTTTCCCCACTACAATCATGGACGTGTCGTCTGTATATTGGCATAATTTCATATTATTTTCTGTGGTCAATGTACAAATAGTATTCAGGTCGTTACTGTATATTAAGAATAACAGAGGCGATAAATTTCCACCTTGAGGCACTCCCACATTCAAATTAAAACATTTAGATCTGTAACAAATACCAGACACCTTTATCTCTACAAATTGTTTTCGGTTAGAGAGATACGATGAAAACCAACTTGCCACTGGGCCTACTAATCCATACGATTGAAGCTTTGTTAGAAGAATGTTGTGGTCTACTAGATCAAAGACCCACGGCAGATCGAAGAATATTCCAGTTGCCTTCATTTTAGAATCCATGGTTGTCAGAATGTTGTTTACAACTTCACATAGTGCTGTGCTAGTACTCCTACCTTTCCTGAATCCACGATGAGTTTCGGATAAGATTTCATGGTTCTCGAAATAATCTACCACTTGTTTATACACAAGCTTGTCTATTGCCTTTGCAAAGACTGATAAGTTGAATCCATGTTTAAACTACCCATAATCTATTTAGAGCCCACCCCGTCTTCACTGAGCTGGGCATATTTCCAAATAGAGTTTTTAACATCGACGATTTTCCCCCAGCGTACGCAACGAAGGATAAAAGCGTGGGTGTCCTTTTTGTCCACCTCTAATAAAATTAAAGCATCAGTTTGTGATTAAAAGTGAATTTAATCATTTAGTTTACACTTAGTGGTCATTTTAATATAAAATTATTCAATTTTCAATCTCTAAAAGAAAACTCGTGCCCAGACACATTTTAATTGTTTTCCATACTAGCCACTGCTTTCAATTCGAAGGTATTGAAAACTACTTTTACGACTATGGCAGAATACTTTTTGATACATTGTGCTTGCCTGCCGCCGTGCAAAACGCAATGAAAAACACGATCAATAGAATCTCCACAGAGCTGGTTTATATGCTCTGCGGTAATAAAAGTGTACACGATAGTTTCCAATTGTGCTGCCCCGGTAACATCCATACCCGGTCGCAATAAATACCGGTCGTATGCAGTTTTCAACCCTGTGCGGTGACTCCATAAAAGTTCGACGCCGCCGATGCAATAACAAAAGTTCAATTAAATTACAAATATTTGCGACTCGTGCGGTGTAAACGGCGGTATAAATGAAACACAGTTGATTTGGAGCGAGTGCAGCTGTAAAAGTCGCATCTTCGGATAATGATTGCCGCAGTTCGCCTGAAAATGTGGAGCGATAAAGTGAACGATGCACAATTTCGATCGAGTTCATCTTTAACGACAGCAAGAAGCATCACATAAATATCTAAGTTGATAATTACATACTTTATCAGAATTGTATTTCATTTCACTAAATAATAAAAGATGATCGAATCTTTTTTTAATTAGTTTCGAAAACTTGGACAGTCCTTGAGGTTTGATTTAGATAAAGTGACTTATCAAAGAAATCTGCATTGTACAAACAGGACTAAAAGCGAACGATCTGGAAATTCAAGATGACAAGATTTTTCATAATCGGAATTTTCGGTATATACCATATAAAAGGCGACTGGGTTTCATGATACATATCATACATTTCCTTTCTTTCATCATTTTTAGCCACCGTCTCTCACAGAAGGAAAACAATCTTCCTTGGAGTTCAATACATGTCTAGGGTCTTGCAATGGAATTATGAATCTATTAGTCAACAAATTTGTATAACTTATGGCGTTCCTTTTAGGGCCAGTTGCACAAATATCGTTCAACTATGAACTTGGTTCTAATACTATGGCAACACATTCCCTTACAATTGCACTAGTAATAGAACCAAGTTCAAAAGTGAACCATAGTGGTTCCATGATATTTGTGCAAATGGACAAGTCAACCTGTATAACTATTTCAAATATGGGGGGATTAGAAAACACTTGTTATCCTGAAGTTTCCAAATTATAAAAGTTAAATTACTGTGGAACACTTGATATTAAGATTTTTTGTTAGTTTTATGTAAAGATTCTTTTGTTCATAAAAAAGACAAAACAATTATTAAACTTTTACTTAATTTGCTTTCATATTTTCGTGATGTAATTACAGAAAATTTACTGTAAAGTTACGTGAATAAAATTGTTCCTTTCATTATAACGTTCTTAATATTTCACGAATGAAGTAAACTTCTTTAAGAAAAAAAAAACTTTAACTTTGATGCCGATGTAATCAAAGATATTCGCGGCCTTTTGAACTTCGTTCGAGCGGCGGTGGCTTTCCGTAGGGTCGGGGGGGAAACAAAATTGATTACATAACAAAAATGCAGATATTGGAAGTAATAAACCCTAACAGAGGCAATAAAAGAACATTAAGGCCTCATTAGCAGAGAGACTCACGGCCGTTTTATATTCAGTTTAATTGTACGCTTCCTTTTGTCCTTTCCTTTGTTCCCCGGGCTGAATTTACATTTCTCAGATACAATTAGGACGGAGAGGATAAACATGGAGACGTTTTGTTTATTGCCTTGCACTGTTAAATTGCGATTTCACGTGAAGATCACCTTTAAAAAAAAACCCTCAAAGGAACGCTTGTAGGCTATCAGGAAACAAAGGAAACTCTTTGTTTGTTTTTTTCTAAAGACTTGGTATTGAAAAACACAAAACGGTGACAACTTATTTGATCCAAATTTTTCGTGAATGAAGCTGGCAAATTTGTTTTGTTTGGCCGTGTCAAAACGCAAGGGATATTGAATTACCAAAAAGGAACCTATAAAGCTATTAAGTGAAATCAGTACTGCATACATACATACAGTTCTAATTTGATTCCTGCTTGTTCAGACTTGAAAGAAATTCGTTGATCTAAAATAGATTAAATTAACTGCACATTCGTGAATTTTGAATTATTGTAGTGAGACAATTTTAATTGAATTAAAAAACTAACAGGTATTATTTGATATAATCTGGCATCTGTCGCCTATTTCATCATCATTTATTAGAACTCAACTGCCTAGGAACAAAATTGATTTAAATTGATAATTAATCACTTTAATAGTTCTTCGTGCGAGTCTACAAATATGTCCACGCGTTTGTAGGCACCTTGTGTAACTAACGGCCGACGTTCAATAAAAGCTTTTAAATCTTTCCCTAACTTACTGACAGCTCAACTTAACGGCCGGCGTTTTTCCACTAAAAGAACTTGTACTACCGCATTCTCGGATAACTAAATGATAACCGTTACATCGGGAAACGGAAAACTAACGTGTTGAATTTATTTCGAGAACGTACACGCTGTAATAAAACGAGTTAGAGATAGCCGGAGAACATAAATTGACGGGGGCTTTGCTTTCAGTGACAGGCCACTGGAATGAATTGTGTGATAAATTGCGGGAAACAATAGTTTTCTTGAGGTAATGTGATTTTTAAACTGATATTATGCTGACGCGTGACGGGCTTTGTCGACGAAGAAAAATTATTTACAAGAACAAGATTAATTACGTGCTCGCGAAGGACGTGCTACATGAATAATATTTAGACGCAAAAAGTATGTGTCGATGAAATGCAGGGAAAAACCTGTTTTTCAGATATTATGATAATAAAACGATGATGCAGTTTCAAATTTTACTTTTCGTTAATGATATACGACTAATCATTTACACTGTTTCAAAAAGAGTCTTAAAAGCGAATTCTATACAAGTTAATTTCTTAATCTTCCAAAGTTTAGGAAATTCCATAATCTAAAAACACTTTTTAAAATCCTATAAATTTGCTTACCTAAATCCTTTGCCATATTTTAATTAATTAATAAAGAAAGAATTTACATAAAAGTTTCGAGGGGTGAGCTTAGCTACTCAACTTTGGTGGTATCAATAAAATTATTTGGATAATTAAGAAACCTCATTTGTTAGGGATTTTGAGGGACTGAATCGTCCTTGAAAAGAGCTTAAGGAGCCATTTTACATTACAGCGAAACGTCAAACGTGAATATTTGACAGAGTGAAACCATGATAAGAAGCGATGTCCGAGAGTATGGGAAAAACCGTTAAAAAATTCTTTCTACTTTAGTTTTCGAGAAATAATTAATCAAAAGTAACTACTTTTTAATAATTTACTATTTCAATTACTGCCTTTCTTTTTCTATTCTTGTTGATAAAATTTTAACGAACTTTTATATTCAAGAATTGCAGATACTTTAAAAATCAATCAGTAGTTGCATTGCCGCTTTAATTGAGTTCTGTGACAATGAATCTGATGCTTTGTTGAGTACATGTGTGGAAGATTTTCTCATAGCTTCTCTGAACCGATTTTTTTTGTGTTTCTCCAGTTTAAGGCAAACGCCCATGAACAGGGAAACAATAATAGCAGTCGCGGCAGTTCATTATTTTGTAACTCGTCAAAACACGTCTCTCAAGTTTTTTAAGAAAGTTAACAATCGAAATGGATGTTAGATATTCAGTTTTTTAAGAATAAATTCTGCTAACCATTCTTGTACCACCTTTCATATAATAAAATTCTTCTAAATTAGTGGAGAGTGTTCCACAGTGAAACATGTTCCACAATGAAACATTACAGAGAAAATAAAAACAAAATAAAGTTAGACCTTGCTCTATCTCACACTATAAGAGTTTGAGTTACTATCTCATCGTTGACAAAAAAAAATTAGCACCTTATCGGTCGCTCGTTACTTTATCTACAGACAATTTGAAATTTCTAACCACGCCGCGCCGTTGCCGTTGGTTACTTTCCATCTGTACTTTAAAGTGTTAAAGACACAGTTTTCGAAATCAAAAGCCAATTCTTTGTGCAATAGCAAGTGTACATATTGTAAAAGGTATGTGGCATTTCAGATATTAGTAAACTGTCAACTTATAGCCCTATAATTTTTTTTTCCATCGGGGGTTACAGTTGTTGAACAGTGAAACACGACTGTTTCACTGAGCCCCAAATATATTTTATTGTGTCTACCATTGCTAAGTTCATGGTCAGGTATTTTACTTGACTCTTTAGTTTTGCAGATGGCAAGAAATCGTAAAATGAAAACTACAATTGGTCTGACCTTGGCAGAAATGGTGCTGATGCTGTGAAAATGGTTTAAACTTACATCAAAGCGGTTTATCTTTACGAAATTTGCTGAAAGTTTATTTACGTTGATAATGATTTGTTAAGATAACAATCACTGCATTCCTTTAAATAAAATTATGTATTTTGAGATTTTTGATATTGTTTCATTGCACCCCACTAGTGTTCCACAAAATACATGAAGAAATAAAATAAAATTTATTCGTAAATTTTTATGTTTAACTGTATTTTACCCACTGAGTATTAAAATGAATAAGTCCAATGATCCAATATTTCAAGCCACACTGAACTTTTATTGTAGTCTGTATTTTCTAAAAAGGAAAAGAAAAATGCGTTTCACTGTGAAACACTCTCCTCTACTTGAGCTGTACTTATACTTGATTGATATGTATTTTTTTGTCATACTTGTGAACCTATTTCTATATTTTTTCTCTGCAAATTTGTCTTATTTAAAAGATTTTTTGTGTTCTAATTATTGTATTATTTTTTGACTAAATACACAAGGAGTAAGGTATTTTTTTGTATATTCTAAATGTTAATTCCGTAGGTCTACTCTTAATGGAGTATTAAAACCAAAACACAATCAGTCAATTTTGCTCGAAGATGGCCTTTATATGTGTATTGCGACATACGTAATCAATTTTTTTTTTTCATTTCATAGTGAGAAACTATAATTAATTATTTTTTTTTACTTGAAATATTCGCTTTCGGTTTCATTTCTAAATTGTGATTTCAAATCTATTGCATTCTCACTTTATATGAGTCTTTTAAGTGTTGAAAGAGTATAATTATAATTAAAGAGTATATTATAATTAATTTTAATATGTACTTCCTTGTATTTATACTTTGAAATCAATTCAGCATTCGAATAAAATTACAATAAAGAAAAGAAACATTTTTTTATTTTTATTTCTCATTCCTTCAACAATATTGTACACATGTAATTATTTTTATTGTTTATTTATTTATTACTTATTTAATAAATTTATTTCATTCAATGAAATTTAATTTTTCTAGAAATCTGTAATGTCACAAACTTTTAAACACATGTTGCACAGAAAAAAAAAAGCTGTCTAGAAATAATTTTAAATGAAATTTATCGCTGAAATTAATTTAGTTGAACACTGAATTCGAAAAGTAAATGGTTTATAATTCGGGGTCTATAAAGATAAAAGGGTCATTCCATATGAAATCATCAAAAATAAATAAAATTGGTTGCCGCACTATTTTAGATTTCGATGAAATTCAGTAAGAATCTTCTTTTAGATGTCAAAGAAGGAAAGTCACCGTGGTTTAATTTTTTGAGTGCTTTAGTTTTGGTTCGTGATGAACAAAACACTGAAAAGGTGTGACATTTATACTCTATTACGATTGGCTCTCAAAATCGTTCTATTAGAGATATCTAAACTTTTATAGTCGCTTTTGAAAGCTAAAAGAATGTAATTTCATTAAAAAATACAAATATTAGAGCATTACGTTTCTTTAAAGAATGAGAGCGTACTGAAAATAAACTTTTTTCTGCTTTATTTTAAGATTTTCTGTTGACTGTTGTATCTGCCCTACTATACCTGATAAGCTGAGTTTTTTTGTGCACCGTCCCCACATGTAAAACAAAAACCCATGATTAGCTGGTTATATCGGCTTTCTCTTAGAAAAAAATTAACTTGAAATTAAAAATTTTTTGAAAAAGGCATATTTCGAGCTTTGAAATTATTATGTGGGGGACAAGATACAAATTTGAATTTTTCTGGAAATGTAGTCCTTTTCTTTAATTTTAAAGAACCGTTAAGCTCGTTTTGTTATTTTCATCCCCCTATTAACTACCAGCGATTGAAGGGAGGTAAACATGCTATTTTTTTAAACGCGTATTTTTTGTTTTTTAACTATTAAAATAAGCTATATAGCTATCAGATAATTTAATAATTATGTATACTGCCCAACCAACGCGATAAAATTTTTTTAAGCTCAAAATATCTACGCGCCAGTACAGTGCGAACAAATAACAACGATCAAAGTTCACCATGAATAAAGAGCCAAATGTCGTTTTTCACTTTTTAATTTAAAAGAGACATTTTTTTATGAATAGATAATGGATTACAACACTTATTTCCAAACAAATGAAAAAACTTTTCCACGTATTTTATATAATGATATGGACAAATACTGGTAATTGATTGAACTCCTGTTTGTCGTTGTAACTTAAATTATTTTCATTCTTCATCACTGATGTTCTTGAATAACTAAGTTTATGACACTTTCCTCTTAAAAACAAGCCGATTGAGCACTCCATTTTTCTAATTCTAATTTTTCACGAGGATTAAAATAAATTTTAATTCAAAACAATAAAACCAATAACACTTGTAAACGATAGAATAAAAAATTAATTGTCAAGATACAATTATCACTTTTAAATTATAAAGTGAAAAACAACATTTGGCTTCTTATTCATGGTGAACTTTGATCTGTATCGGGAGAACCACTTTTGATGGTTTTACAGGGTTTCTCGGTTACTTACAGAAATAAAAGAAAACCGTTTTCGCGACCCAATGCTACTTTTTCGAGAATAACTCAATGATGAAGACAAAAGTTAGCTCCATATATCGATTCGTTTGGGAAATATCGGCCGAAAACGAATTTTAAACGAAGTTATTTTTCACAATATCTCAGCCGATATTTCCCGAACGAATCGATATAGCTAACTTTTGTCTTCACCAGTTTTTCTCGAAAAAGTAGCATTAGGTCGCGAAAATGGTTTTCTTTTATTCCTATAAATAAACCCTGCAAAACCATCAAAAATGATCCACTCTGTACAGGTGCGTAGATATTTTGAGTTTAAAAAAGTATTCCATCGCGTTGGGTGGGCAGTATACATAATTATCAAATTATCTGATAGCTATATTCATCAATTTATTATGAGGCCCCTATTTTAATAATTAAAAAACAAAAAAATACATGTTCAAAAAAATATACATATTTACCTCCCTTCAATCGCTTGTAGCTAATAAGGGGATGAAAATAACAAAATGAGCTTAACGGTTCTTTAAAATTAAAGAAAAGGACTACATTTCCAGAAAACTCACACTTATATCTTGTCCCCCACATAATGACTTCAAAGCTCGAAGTATGCCTTTTCCAAAAAATTTTTAAATTCAAGTTAATTTTTTTCTAAGAGAAAGCCGATATAACCAGCTAATCATGGGTTTTTGTTTTGTGTGTTAGGTGGGGACGGTGCACAAGAAACTCAGCTTATCAGGTTTAATAGAGCAGATACAACAGTCAACAGAAAATCTCAAAATATAGCAGAAAAAGGTTTATTTTCAGTACGCTGTCACTCTTTAAAGAAATGTAATGCTCTAATATTTGTATTTTTTGATGAAACTACATTCTTTTAGCTTTCAAAAGCGACTCTAAAAGTTTAGATATCTCTAATAGAACGATTTTGAGAGCCAATCGTAATAGAGTGCAAATGTCACACCTTTTCAGTGTTTTGTTCATCACGGACCGAAACTAAAGCACTCAAAAAAAATTAAACGACGAAGATTCTTACCGATTTTCATCGAAATCCAAAACAGTGCGGCTTTACCCATTTGACGTTTTCCTATGGAATAACCCAAAAACGATATTTGTCACAGTCACTGATAGACAGATTCTTTTATCACAGCTGTGTCGATAACCGTCGCCTTTTAGAAATTACTTCACAAACTCTTAATTTTCTCTTAATTTAAAAAAAATAGCTTTTTATTGCAGCACATTACGACATTACTGAACGCAGGAAGGAAGTTCTTTAAAAATTTATTGCAATTATTTTTTCTAATCAAGTGACCTATGGAAATAAAATCGTGTGTCTTGGATTAGTTTATTATGTCAAATGGCATTTGAATTATTTATATTGCATTCCTACACAAAATCTAACTATTCTTATGTATTACATGTTTTTTTTTTAAATAAATTTGGATTTGAAGTTCACATTTCCTACATAATGAAAGCATGCGCCAAGAGCAACGGAAAACTAGTTCATGTCCGCCGTTCTCTTGTAAATACAAGCGAATTCTGCGTTTTAAATTGTTAATAACATTCGCTAAGATTACTGGATTGTTATTTAACTGTTCGCAATGTAACAATAAACTCTTATGAACAATGATTTCTGTTAATGAATTAAACTCATTCACAGTTATAAATAACTGAAATGAGATTGACATTTGAAAAAAATTAATTAATCAAAGACATACGATTTTCTTTCAATAGGTCACTTGATTAGAAAAGATATTGATCACGCGTTATAAATGACACAAGAAATGGTACATTCTAGTATTTTCTCTGCCATTTCACTTGGTTATAAAAAAGAGAGGGTATAATTCAATCATATACATGAAAAACGCTGAGAGATGTAATATTTAGATTTTTGTTGTGGATCTGATGTAATGTTGTAAGAATATTCTGCGTCAATTTTAATGGCAACGTCAATAACAATTTTTTAATAAAATATTTGGTTTCTATCATTTGTGAACAGATAACGTGCGACTTTTGGAACTTGAAGCCCAATTTATAATCACATGCTTTCTTTATCCTTTAGTTTAAACTCCAAAAGAACGTGATACTGAATCTAATTTTTTTGATGGTGAGAAACTATACTCGTATCTTTGAATTAATTTCATGTATTATGAAATTTCCTCTAGTCTATCTAGTTACCTGTTCTACTAAGGCCCGATTTTACAATCGTCGGATAAGCATTATTATTGGTATAACGTGACGGTAGGTGTGACGTAGATATGGAGGAACATTAAAGGATATGTGGCGAACAGTTATTCCGTTCTTATTTCACGATTGTAGAACTGGGCCTAACTGTTGCTCAATATACCAGAAATTTTTTGTAAATAAAATACAATTTTTAAATTTATTTTTTATAAATAATGCATGTTTGCGTGTTACGAAACGAAAATTTCCAGAGCATGAAATTCATTTTCCTGCGAAATAAATTTACAGTACGCCCAGGAAAAAAGCGAAAGCCGAATATCCGCGCGCAGCACATGAATAAAAAATGTACGCAAATTTTCACGCAGGATTTTTCCCGTAAAATATAAACGACCATAAACATGCCCCCGAAGATTTTTGCCCGGTCGGGTCCCTTTTTAAACTTACGAACGGACCAATTTATTTTCGGCGAGCGCTTTCCGCATACGTGCCGTAGTTTTAATTAAAACTTAACGGCATAATTAACGAGTTCGCATGCAGTGGGAAAAATTCTCTGCACGTTCACCGACGGGCGTCCCGGCGCGTGTGTTTTATGCACTTCACTGTGCGCCGGCAAATTACTCGGTAATAGTGAAATAATGGGTGCATTAGCAGAAGTTTTCAATTAAGCTCTGTGATAAACTCGGCGTTTGAGGAAAGCTCAATTAAATTTTCAAATGAAGTACTTAACAGCGAAATTACGTCGCTTTACTACGCGGAAGGCTTAAATGTTATTTACTATTGCGCTTTGGAAAGGGCACAGAGGTAATACTGTACGCATGAGATTTCAGAATATATAAGCTCTTCAGATTGTTTGCTGATATTTTCTTAGATTATTACAATTTTTATAGTCAATATTTATTCATTTTTTAAATAAATACATGTATTTCATTCGTAATCTACATTGACTAACTATTGTTTGCAAAAAAAGGTATGAGGAAGAAGATATTTAACCGTTTTCACTACCCGAAAAGTATCTTGTTTGATGTTGAAGTGTTAATTAGTCAAATTCGAAAAAAATAGCATCTTGAATAAGTCCTTCATAGATTTAAAACTTCAAAGTGAACTCAGATCTTTACTCATCTAAATTTTCTTGCGGAAGTACTAACAATCAGAGTAGAAGAGTATATTGACCGAAAGTGAGTCGACGGAGAACCGAAACTTCATCCTCCGTGAGGAAGAGCTGACACACAAATGTCTGATAAGAGATGGCATAATGCAAAGTCAACAGTGTTGTTTGAGAACGCTCTCAATTCGAACGGTGTTTGCTCACAAACTCGCCGCCGCGCTCGAAAATGTTATTAAACTATCAATATTTCGCAGGAAAAAGCTCTCAGCTTTTTGGGAGCGAACAGCTTTGTTTTCGCATTTCATTTCGAAATAAACGCAGAGGCGAAAACGTAAATATTCTGCGATATTTATTTCATTGAAAGTTACTTAACAGCTGCGAACAAATATCTATAGGCTGTTCCATAAATAAGGGGGCATACGGAAGCAAACAACAAACAAAATTACGAAAACGCCATCGTTTGGAAGATATGCTGAAGTATAATAAGTAAGTCCGTACCTACATTCCCTGACCTGCACAACCCGACCCCTACTGTGCCGCAAGGTGAAAGTTTTCAGTGAATTACAAAAGTTAATCAGTTCATTTGTGACATTGTGTCATTGAAGAAGCATTTATCGCAGCATGTTTACACTGTAGAATATGCGGATATGTGTCTAATGTATAATACATAGTAATAATCCAGGACGCCGTACAGGTGCTGTTGTGCACTGTATTCTGAGAGAAAATTTGTTACATCCCTAGCACGTGCAACGTGTGCAACACTTGATAGAAGAGGATTACCATCAGTGACGCGTCTTTCGCCAGTGGATGCAACAACAAGAACTGGCAGTAACAAGCTTTAGCGCAAGCAAATTTTCGTCGCCGTATGGATGCCAACGGAGGGCATTTCGAACACTTGCTGTAAACATCGCGGTAAGTGATGACAACGATCGAGATTCAAAGAACCCAGCAATACGTGTCATTATTTTGAGCAGGTAAGTTTTATTATCGTTTTACATCGCATCTGCGTGCTAATGGCGCATAGAATTTATAAGCAAATATGCAAGCAAATGAGCGAGTGAATGGATGTAAAGTCAGCCTTACCCTTTCAAAAATAAAATTCTCTAATCTCTAATAAAAAAAGAACAATTTATAAATTGCCCTTTTAATTAGGATTGCGCCATTTTTATTGCTTCGCTCTAATTTGTTTGGATTATCCTTATCGTATCCCATAAATCCGGTTGAAACGCTTTACCTTTCATCCGCTTTAAGATACGTCTCGTGTGCGATTTGTAAATGAGATATATTCAACATAAGAGTGGTATCGAGGGAATCTATCTGGCCACGCAGCAGGAAAAATATTGTCGGAGATGAAGCAAAGTACCCGGAATAATAAGAGCGACTTTTGAATGAAATTGTATCCGGATCTGCTCCAAATCCACGCTTTATTTTCATTTCGATATTCATCTCCGCTTATCTCCCCGACTTCTCGCAAAAATTACTCCGGCCTCGACTTTTTTTTCAGTCGGAAAGCTGCAAATCTCTTTATTATTCACTATTTGAATTTTTGACAATTATAGTCTTCCAAGTCATTAATTAGTTCATTGATATAAATTTAATTTAATTAAAGCATCATTTAAGAGGCGCCTCACGAGTCATAAGAGACTACCGATTATCACAAGCCTGTGCAACCACGAGGTGTCTGTCATACATCTTAATTATTTTCCTGATTCAGTTATTGGTGTGGTGTTTTATATTAGCATTTATTACTATGTCCATCTGAGAGAAAGAGGGGATGCAATTTATAGTGAAAGCAATTTTTCCTTGTTCCTTTGATTGCAAGGGCTTAAGGAATGAATCGCTTTGCAACAGCAATTTTCTGCATTTATTTTAATAATTTTTCATCAGTACATTATTGATTCCTCAAAAAAGGTTTGAGATTGAGAATTTCAATTATGGTTCATGTACACTCCGATTTATATCAACTTCCGTTGCTTTGTGTTACACAGAGCATCATTGAATAATGAACCAAACAGAAGCCGCCGAAGTGAATTCCTACTCGAGCGACTGAGCCGCATCGTCCAATTCTCATTCGTAAAGAGAGAGAGCTTTTAAAGCTCTTCGGTTTTGAAGTGCAGTGCATACTCACGAACAATTATTCCCCAACATTTATTTTACAAATTAAAACAGTGCATGAAGTTAAAAAATGTTTTTACAGTGACAGACAATTATTAATTGTTTTGTCATGAATTTATACAGGTCATCCCTAAAATGCGTAGACATGGCTTAGCTGTAGATTCTTGGGCTCGAAATAAGACGATTTAATCCAACTTTTCTCTATTCAGAAGTGTTTCATTAAACCAGTATTCTGCCTCAAAGTTTTTCAAAAGAAAATTAATTTTTCTTGTCACAAAACAAAAGAATGTTTGAATCAGTTGGACAGATATTTGGTGTAAGACCTCATAGGTAGCTAAGTCACATTTTAATATGATTTTAATAATTTGCATAGTTGGTACATACAATTATAACTATTGTAGGAAGAGTCGATGGGAGAGGAAGATAAGAATTTTCCCCCATTATTTAAACTTTCTTATTGTAGTCGCGGAATTTATGGTTAATTAAATTATATGGCCATTTATCCTAAATTTTGTACAACTTTCGGAGCAGTGAATAAAACACCAGGAATTTATTAGAGCATATTCAACATTAATTAATTTTAAATATTTTTTGTTGGGGAACCTTATTGTTTACAAAATTTCGGCTACTGGAATGACTTAATCCTGTAGGGATTTTTGTTAAGTCGTCCTAGAAATGTTAATGTATTTCTCACGCGTCAAGTATTCTACATCGTCATTTTTTTTAACATGTTTTAATGGTCACTTATCTGAAGGAGAGTCAATATTTTGGCTAGAAGCTTTCCGCTTGAGCACGTTATCTTGTGAGAACGTTTACATTGCAATCAAAGTTTGAAATTCCTTTGTGGATGCGCCTTAGAAGATTTTCACTTTAATTTAATAATTCAGAGTTTTAAATTTTCGGCTGTTTACGCTATTCGCAGGTTAGGACAAAAACTTTAGTATTTTTTTTTTTTCTAGAAAGTGACATTCATTGGGGTACTTTTTATGTTCAGTCGCAAAATAGAAAAACCTAGGTGGCTGCAACGACCCTTTTTGAAAAGAGATGTACCGGGTGGACCTTTCCTGATCGTTTTACAGGGTCTCTCGGTTATTTATAAGAATTAAAAAAACCGTTTTCGCGACCCAGTTCTACTTTTTCGAGAAAAACTCAATGGTGAAGACAAAAGTTAGCTACCTGGATTCGCTCGGGAAATATCGGCCGAAAACGAATTGAATCAATGCCTATCTGTAAAAACAAAACTTAGTCTACATTCAGTCCATATCTACAGTTTAAAAACTTGTTTCAATCATTTATTATAGAAATTAAACCAAATCTTGTACAAGTAATAGGGTAGTTTAAAACAAGCTTTATGCAATTTAAACCACTTGTGTATTTATTAACTTTTGTTAGTGTCACTATCTCGCAACAATCATGATCTACTGTCGAATTATAAATTTATTCAAATTCACTTTAATCAATAAATGTAACTTACATGTTTTGTTTAGAACAGATTTATTAGAATAACTTAAAAATTATTTCTGATTGGATTATCATGTGAGCAATATGTTTTTGTATTTCAGTTTTCTTTTTATAAATTCGTTTCAAAATAATGCATAAAACTGCCAATTTTAAATTCATGCTAAAAAAATTAATTAAATTTCAAAATAACATTTAATTTTATTGTTGGATTAAAAAAATGATGAAAAATCCTGAAAATTCCGCTGGTATCAGTCACTGTCGAACTAAAATTATACAACACGGCCTGAAATCCCGTTGCTTGTTTGCGTAATGTACACAAGGATTTGTCTGCAATACAACAAGTTTCCGGTTACATTGCCGAGAATAAAAACGAATATGACCGCCCAGTAATCATCGGCAAATTTCGAAATAAAAGCTCTAACGGCAGCGTGCAAAATCGTAAATTTCCAGTTTAATTCGAAAACGCGTTCGGATTACGTGCAAAACTTAAAAAAAAACGCTAAATATTTGCCCGCTTTAAATTTGTAGGGGATTAATAATTCACGTGGTAGTTTTCCGCAGTGTCTGCCGCAGATACCTTTTTTTTTGGAACCGTTTTGGAGCAAATAAATAGAATAAATAAGTTCTAATCAATTCTATTGAATTACTTAAGCTTAAATAATTTGCATTTAAGCAATTTCATATGTGAATTTAATCGAAGGGATAGTGGACGTGTAAAAATTCGGAATTTAGTTGATATCCAACGAGACTACCGGAGAGGATTTTCTCGGCCCATATTATGTGTATTGAGTCGAACGGAACTCGATTCTTAGGATATTTCTGACTGAAGGAGTTTCACACATCAGCACTTTCCCATTTCATTTTCCTTGGCGACTCTATGTGTTGCTAAGTATTAAGCTCGAGAGAAATGAGACGAAACAAACCTATTATCGAATTATCCACATTCATCTTTCTTATGGATCATTCTTACGAAAAGAGGATTGCTATGTGATTATCTAATTTATACTTAATCACATACTTCAACAGCGTGGGTGGTAATAATAACAATAATGGGTATTTTATGTTCTAATTTACTTCTTTGTACATGATCCGTACAAAATTTCATTTTGAAAGTCGTTTGACTTAAATATTTCGCAAATAATTGTTTTAATATACTTAAGACAATTTTTACTAACATCCATGTAAATGGTGAAAAACTCAATGATGGCTTACTATGAGTCATTTTATTTTTGATCGCGTGGTACACTCAACTCAAGTGCTTCCGTTTATTGATGCTTTTGTAGTGACTGTAAACTAACAGCATTTTAAATTCACTGCTCAAAGAGCACTGTTAAAGTTCATTCTCATTCAGTTTTAACGTCGTGTAATAATAGGAGAGGAAATAGTGTATGAGTGCTCCAGGGAAAACGCTGTAAGCTTTAGACATGGAGAACAAATTGTAATTTCTATGCTATACTTACATGACTTCGTAAATTGAGTTATTTCTAAATTTAATGTTCTTCTAAAGAGGAACGTCGAAACGTCAGCTCTTTACTAATTGCTCGATTCAACTGCAAGAAATTGGAATTCGGTACAAGAAACTTATTTCAAAATTAGGAACTAAATTGCCATCATAAAATTTAAACGTATGAGTCTGTGAATCTGAATCAACAGCTCTGTTCCAACCACGCTTTGTGACCGTATAAGAAACCGTCATAATCAGTTGCCCACCGAAATTATGATCGATTTTGACAACTTTGTCGAGTGTAAAACTTTGATGAGTGCATGCTTGTGACGGTTTGGAAACGGTCATAATGCGTGGTTGGAGCAGACTTTATGTAAACAAAGGGACCGATTTATTATGTTACTTTTAACGTATTCTTTCTAAGACTTGCAGCTGCAAAACCTTAAGGAAAATTGCTGAGATTGCAACTGGACAAAAGTGCGATAACAACTGTTCCGCTGCTTAGGCACAACAAGAAGAAAAACAAACATTATGGATACCTGTTATTGTGATGTAACTTTACTCCTCTTGAAACGGCAGACTGATTATTTCAATACAATATCTTATTTCATTTCTCAATTTTGTAAACATTGTTTTATTTGAATATATTTGTTTTATTTCATTGAATACAAAGATTCTTAAGACATAAATAAATAAGAGAGAAGGATAGATGGAAAGTCGAAGTCAGAAATTGCTACCTACCTAACTATATCAAAATAGTCGACCTTGATTAGATTGCGAAAATTGGGGGAAACTCCTTTACATTGGTGAACAACCTACCTGAAATTATGACCAGCTCAGTGGAGAAGGGAGTGGGCTACACAATAGGATTGTCGGTAGCTCGTTATCTTGCTTATCTTTCTTATAATTAAGAAAGGGGCGCCACCTAGCGTTATATTTATTCCAGGTATAAGTAATACGTGTTACCGCTAGGGCTACACACGTGAATGTAGCATACGAGTAATCCTCAAGTTTGAAATTCCGCGTTTAACCCTACAGTGGTGACGTGAAACTTTAGCACACGAGTGGTGACGTCATCGGTCTGATAGACCGACTTTTTAAGCATGTATTTGTAATTTGTCTTACATACGTTTATGCTGGATATGATGCATTTGAGTCTTAGCTATTTTTCAATAAAATTAACAGCAACTTTAAAGGGGAGGGGCCACTGCGCGCGAAGCGAAACTAAGTTTTTTGAAAATTAGCTCCAACGTAATCTTACGCGGACGTAGCAACTAAAGCTTAGCAAAGCGAAGTTAGGATAGCAAAGATATAAAGCAATGTTTACCTTCGCTCGGTTGCCTCGTCCGCGTAAGATTGCGTTGGATCTAATTTTCAAAAACTTAGTTTCGCTCAACTAAGCTTCGCTTCGTGCGCAGTGGCCGCCCGCCCTTACGCGAACGTGGCAACTAAAGCTAAGCGAAGCGAAGTTAGGATAGTAAAGATATAAAACAATGTTTATCTTCGATCAGTTGCCTCGTCCGCGTAAGATTACGTTGGAGCTAATTTTCAAAAAACTTAGTTTCGCTCAGCTCAGTTCAATGTGCATGCTGTACGGAGCTTGAAGCTCTTGAAAGGATTTATGTACTACTTACTATAATCGTACTTCTCGAATGACTTGCCAGTTCAAAACACGAAAAATTAGCAGACAGAACTGTTTTCCGAACTATTACACAAGTAGTGAGTGACATCGGTCTGGGACACCGAAGTCGCTAATAATTGAAAACTTGTTAATTTTTCTCTTTTCTGGTACACTCTGCGTTCTCAGACAATAGAAATAATAAACTAGCAAGAAGCAGGATATCATATGTCCCGCCATGGCGTCAAAATTGAAAAAACAAATCCGAGTCGGTCTGAGAGACCGCACGTCACCACTGCAGGTTTAAAAAAAATATTTTTATCAGTCACCCTATAAATATCGAAATTATCAGTCACCCTATATATACAACGAAATCTAAAAGAAAAGTGTGACACTTCACGATATTAAGTTTATTGATCGTTTTAAATGAAAATTACGTAAATGTTGATCGAAATAAAATTAAAATTCACAGAGCAAGTGTAACAGGTAAACACCGGCAAGGATATCTTATTTGGTTTACAAAGGTGATGTACAAGTTATAAACACCTGTCAGTTTGACAGTAGGAGGCGGTTATTAATTTTCTTTATACAAATTATGACATGTTCTTAAGGAACCGTGACTTGAAATATACAATTACAACATTTTCAAGTCCCTTAATTACTCATTATGCAACGTAATTGATGATTAAGGAATGAAAAGTGTACGATACATGGACGTCCGAATTTTCGCGATGTTTGATGGTAGTAGAACTAGATGACTCTCGTACAGCTTTTCTGTTTACTGCCCATCTCCTGCTACCATTTGCCTCGCATAACGTGAAACTGCTCCGTATGACGTGAAACTGCCTCGTACAACGTGAAGCTGCCCCGTACAACGTGAAACTGCCCCGTACAACGTGCTAAAGGAAGAAACGTGACGATAGGGGGAGTAGGGGCACTTTGAAACACGGGGCACTTTGATACCAGGGTTGTTTCACCAGTATCTAAATAGTCTACGAAATTCTGAGCGTGTCTATCAAATAGTGCTATGAATGTGTTTCGCACTCTGTTGAGGTAGAATTTCGTAAACTATTTAGGTACTTTTGAATTACCCATGTATCAAAGTGCCCTCGTGTTTCAAAGTGCCCCTATTCCCCCTAAGTTTGACAAATTCAAAGTTGAATCGGAAGACTTACCCGTTGTTTAAAAGTAAGAGCCTATTAAAACCTGTGACACATCCTTTTGATTGTGTGATTGAAGTTGGAGGTCGTGACGTGAGTTTTATCTGCTACTTAAGCCTTGGCGATATTCCAATCAACTTTCTTGAGTGTATAAAATTCCTATTGACTGCTAGGTGATCGAATTCGACACGATTCACAAAAATTAGCTTCTACAGCAAACGAAAATGACCTACACTCAGGAATGTCACGAACACCAAGATGGCGATTTTAATATTAATTTTTATTTTCGAATCAACAAACAAACAAACGCCAACACGTTTCCTTTTGTTCCAAAACCGAAATTAACCAATCTACACGCACGAGAAAGGAAACAAAAAGGTAGCCCTTAGAGTTTGAATTCAGAATAGAGCGATCAGTGAAGCCAAAACAGAACTTTAGAGTTTGTTATCAAATAGACCATTAAATGAAGACAAAATTTTAACATTCACTAAAATAAAATCGTTAAAGCGAAAACGAACCGCAACAAAATTTATTTGAACTTCTACTTCTTGGACTTCCCTTTGATAACTTCTTTGCAACTCCTTCGGGCCTTTACACAACTATAAAATAATAGTACGTTTTTTTTTATAATTAATTATACATATACACATATTTTATTGAAATCGTTCTGTGAGTTGACATTCGACGTTTTAAATTTATTGCAATTTAAACTACGCTTTTTATTACATATAAAATGATTGATTTATTTCAGTATTTAAATTACTCATACGTCAAAATTCGACAGTTTATTGATATTGCAGAGCTGATTCACATTCATGATCATTCAAGGAAAATCATAATAGTAATCTCGATTTGTTTAATAGTATCTGGTAATGGTCGTTAAAGACGCTTTACACTACACTTGTATTTTTTACACGTCTATTACTTTAAATTACCGTGCATGCAATTTGGAAATTCTGGATTAGTATTATCTTCATAATTATAATTAGGGATTGTGGTATGTGTATATTTGTTGCGTTTTTTAAATAAATTCGCATCAATAACTCCGACTTTGTTAATGCCGATTCTCTAGAATCCCGCAGAAACTCAGTCTTGTCATTGATGAGAATGTTTTATGTATTTGTTGCGTTTTGTAAATCGTAAGTTCTACATTTCTTAAAGTAGTTTTTTCATTTTATTTAGAAACTCACGAATGATTGATCAAAATCAAGGTTTCAGAAAGTTGTTAACACAAAGCAAAACGTCGATATACCAAACGTTATAATGTTGTCCCGAGAATATTTATTTTAAATTCGTTTCGTATTGTTCGACAAGTTTTTAAGAATGAATTGCACAAATTATAAGAAAAAATAAAATGTTACTTGTACGAAAGTCTTTTTTCCGGGGAAATATATTTGTAAAAGAATTGTATTTTACAAGAAATGTCTGAAACACTAAACCAAGAATCATTACCTTCTTCAAGATTAATGTTTGTACATCGAACAAACGACATGTTAAGTATGAGTGAAGACAAATAACTAGAGCCGGAGTGAAGCGTCGCTTAAAGACGGCAATCTTTTACGACTAAACGGCAATCCGAAAGACGTAGTGTCCATCAAATACAAATTTAAAAGCAGTTCCGAATTTAACCGTCTCTTATCAGCGTAAACTTGTCGTTTAGCCCTCGTCGTCGCAAGAACGGCCCGAGATACATTTAATTTTGAATCTCCTCCGGGCGAAAGCCCCAAAAAGAGGGAAGTACCGACACTGATGAAGCCTTAGAATAAATGAGGTTTAATAAAATGGCTTAAGGTAGATTCAATGCTGGGACATGGAGTACGTAGGACGTGACTCGCTTGTCGATGTCTCCTTCGTGTTCTTCGTATTCGGCGCTCATCCGGCAAACCGACACTTCGAAACTCATTTTAAAGTCGGTTCGGACGTATTTCTGCAAACAGCGTTTTGCAATTTTGTGTATATTTTGCGAGCGACGCCGTTCTTTCACAAATCTCGCGAAAGAATAACAACGATATTGCTCTTCCGTGTTTATAAAAGTTTCAGCGTTCGACGCTCCGTTCGAAACTATTCAATATTTATTTGCCGCGGAGTTTCCAGATATACAATAACAAATTGAATTCTTTCCGAATTTATGTAGCTATTTATTTTACTTTTATGCTGTTTAATTCACGAAATCAAGTTTCAACTTCTGCGTTCGTTCCATTACAAAATATGTACTTACATTTATTTTTGTTTATGCTTGCAAATGAAAAACAACTTCTTTCTTTATGCTTTAGCAGTATATAGAAGGTATTGTTTCATTTTTAATTAATTGTTATGTACTGAAATCCTTTGTTATGTAGGTAGCCAAAATGTTTCCTCTGTGAATAATTTTAAAATATCATGGAACATAAGCATAATAAAAATAACATTACATTTACGAAAAACACATGAAATTCAATTTATTACGCAAACATTTTCTCCAATTAAAAAATAATTCGTTTAATTACTTCTAGACTACAAAGCAGTAGCTATAATGCTTCAATCTCGCTTAGAAAACGTGCCGATATATGAGAGGTATCGATTATATTCAAAATGCAGATTGTAATAATTACTACTACCCTTCCGGGCTCAAATTCTGTATATTACCTGCAGGTTTATGAATAGTTTTCGCTCGTCATCGATTTATCCTGTTTCAAAGTATATTTTGCGGCTGCGTTTTAATTGAAATATCAATAGCCTGTTTGGTTGTGCAAAAAATGAAATGACGATGCTCTGTTTCAAACAAGTGCAATTTTCTTTGCTGCTTCCACGCGTGATAGATTTCATGTTCGATTTATGAAAATATTCACCAAAAATTAAAAACGGCTACGGCACACTTTAATGTTGGACATACATGTATCAAATAATAATAACGAGTATACAAGATTTCGCTAGCTGACGGTAACGTTCGCATTTGAGCCTTGCTCAGATTTTTTAAGTAATATCAATATATTAGTTAAACAATCTAAGCAAGGCTCGTAGCAATCTAAGGATCATAGCTTTCGTCAATTTGATTGATGAGTTAGTAATGGCGAAAAGGAAGTATTAGCACGATTCTTTGGCGAGTCAGCGGCGATCGATGAGACTGTGTTTGGCGAAAGATATATGTTTAGGAAGTGTGCTTTTCGATGCTTGAAATGTGAGATGAAAAGGTTTCTTTAGCAGAGGGCACTTTCTTCTCATGCATGCATTTGAACTTTGACCTGGTGTTTCAATTAATTAATGTAATGTTGAGCGAGCGTAAATCAGTGGATTTCACGTGCAAATTATTGAATATGTGTAAAGCAACTCTTTACTTACTTTCGAAACATTTGTTCGTGGAAAAGGTGATTGAGTCAGTAGTGAACAAATGAAAGTATCAGCGTAGTCGCTTAGTGAGTCTTGTAAACCCGTAGCTTCAGATCTATTTATTACTTTTTTTTTCATTTTACTGTCCTTTGCCTTCTCTTGCCACTCCTAAACACCTACTTGTGACAGGTCTTCTTTCACTGCTGTCATCTATCTCATTTTCGGCCTTTCTTTACGATCTATGATATATTTGATTTCTCATTTAGTTCCATAATTTCTGGATTTATATCCCTCCAAAAACTCCATACATTAATTTTCGTTTCTTTTTGTCTATTGAGAATCCATGTTTCGTACCTACATAACACACTCGGTCTTATTATTGTACCAAATACTCTTACTTTTGCTTTTCTGGATAGATGTTTCGACTTTATTTGTCACTCTATTGCCTTTTGCTAACCTTTTATTTATTTCTTTATTGTGATTCCTAAATATGCTTTCTCGGAGTTATTATCATTTCCTACCTTCCATTTAGTTTGTTTCGACACTTGCGTGGATGTTATCTTCATTTCCATACTTTATAATTTCTTAAATGTCGTCGACGCGACGTATGCTATACATTTGTTGTCTATTGTTGTATCTTAGACCATTTCTTTGTAACTATTATCTCAAGGGTAGATAGAAAGAATACCTCTTGTCTCAAAACTTTCCTTGTTTCAAGTTCTCTAGATAATATTTCCCCTACAGTCTGTTCAATTTGAATGGTTCGCCATTTATAACTTTCTTATTTTTAAAGACAGAAATTCGTTTAAATTCGCAAAGTGTCTTTAATTTTCATGCTGATTCTGAATTTCTAATCAAGAAAACAATTGCACTGCTAGTTGTCAAAATATTTGTGCAACCGGATTTTTTAAAATAGCAATCTAGTAATTTTTATAATTCATACGGTAGAGATTTTCTTTCTGTTTACGGGGATACCAAAATTTCTTAAATCTGCTTAAAAAATAACGAGATAATTTAAGAAAATCAGTTTCGAATAAGTATATAGGCCATGTTATTGTATGATATCAAGTTGACTAAATAATTGACTAATGATATCCAGCTAATGTGCACGTAAACAAATAAATGAAAGAAAATATTATCGTTATTAATTTCTTTTGAATTTGTATTAATTGAAATGAACAATTTTCCACAGCTTATATCAAAATTTCTTGAAATTCTTTATAAAATAATAACATATTTAAGAAATCATTTCCACATGAGTAGGCCATGTTCATGTCTAAAATCAAGTTGTCTAAAGTCTAAATAATTGACAAATGATATCTGCCTATGCACGTAAACAACAAAAAAGAAATGAAAAAATGCATTGTTATTAGTACTTTTTTTTTTAATTATTTTTATTACTTAAAATGAATAATTTTATTAAAGAAAATTATGCAGATTAAAAAATAGGTATATTTTCAAATGAATAGACTACGTTTATGGCAGATTGAATATAACAAGTTAAACTATTTATTTGGTGGGATACGATTTGGGATCTTTCAATAAAGATAGAATAAGCCTTGAGATGGAATACTGTTCATTTTAATTAATATAAATTCAAAGGAAATTGCTAACTGTGATGCTTTCTTTTATTTATTTGTTGTCTACATGCATTTGTCAGTACCTAGGAAACTTGATTTTATACATAAATATGGTCTACTCATTCGAAAACGATATTCTCGAATTATTTCGTAATTTTATAAAGCAGATTTAAGAAATTTTGACGTCGCTGTAAAGAGAAAGTAAAGTTCTACCAAATGAATTACAAAAATTATAACATTTCTATTTCAAAAAAGTACGGTCGTACAAATATTTCGACAACTACCAGTGCAACTGTTTTCTTGATCAGAAATTCATAATCAGCATGAAAATTACAGAATCTTTGCCCATTTAACCGAATTTCTATTTTAAAAAATAAAAAGGTTAGCAATGGTGAACGTTTCAAGTTAAACAATTGATATAATACTTGTTTTTTCCAAATTTATACATTCTTTATTTATTGGTATTGGAATCCTTTGCCTTCTTGAAATCGATAAATAATATATGGAGTCCTAAATTCTGTTCATATTGCTGTGGTTTGTGCATATGAATTTTTGAAATATTTGTAATCTCAGGGCCTAGTAATTTTATTGTTAAACAATTTCCGTCACTGCACGAGGTTCATATGCGCTGGCAGAGAAGTGAAAATAAAAATGAGACTCGAAATGCATTTACTGAAGTTTTATGGTGCAAATTTACGAATGACGTGGTAAATGGGTAAGTAAAAATCAAATATCTTAGTGACAAATTTATTAAACACAATAATGCCAACATTTACAGCAAATGTCAAAAATTTATTACGATATAACCAAGAAATTGCATCAGACAAAAATATGTTCATAAGCTATGATATAATTTGCAACGGTGAATTAAAATCAATAAATCTCGACCTCAAATTCATCGTAAACAAACAGGTAAATGGTTTTCAGAGACCGCTAAAGCAAAATGCCTTGTTCTGTGTCTCTTAAAAATTCTGAAAACTGTTAAGTAAGTATAAAACAGGTTTGTTGTAGAAATTGCTGAAATGTAATGTGAAATGTTTAAAACTTTGCAAATGACACAACAACTTATAATTACTCTAAATTGTAAATGCCATTAACAAGTTTAATTCGTACCGTTTTAAGAAAACAGATCTAATTCGTGTACGAACAGTTAAATAAAGTTGTGTGGTGATCGTGTTGGTGTTTAACTTTGCAAATGACAAAATAACTTATAATTATTCTAAATTGTAAATGCCATTAACAAATTTAATTCATATCGTTTTAAGAAAACAGATCTAATTCGTGTACGAAACAGTTAAATAAAGTTGTGTGGTGATCGTGTTGGTGTTTAACTTTGCAAATGAGTACTTATAATTACATATTCTAAATTGTAAATGTCACTTACAAAATATTTGTTGAATCAATCAGAAAAACAGATTCTATCTGTATTTAACAAGTTATACAAATGTGTGCAATCAAGAAATGTCAAGTTCACAACAATTAAATAATATTATAAAAATTAAACATTTTACCATTCTTGTAGAGATGTTTTCACCAACACTGACCAAGGACATGATACTACGAAGCTTAAAGATATGCTCTTGCGCATCGACTACGTCATCCGGCGACAAAAGCGCCACGAATTCGTCTTAAAGTGAGAAAATAAGAAAAAAAATTCGCACATTTAATGAGATCGGAGACCTAACTAAAGCATTAAGCTGACGATAAAGTATATAAAAGCATCATAAATGGACATTTATTAATTTTGTTCCTTTCAATTATAGCACACAAAGTTTGATTTTTGTCACTCAGTGACGCTATGCGCAAACGAAACGTAAACTCATCTGTTTATGTATCATATCTTTAAGGTCTTAGTATCATGGACCAAGGAAGACTTAAAATGCATTGAAAATCTCCCCATTTATATAGGGAGAAAAATTAACAAAAACTTGCCCCAAAGAAAACTTAACCTCAAAATACAAAATTAAAATCAAAAATACTACAAAATTAAACTTAAAAACGTGATTCTATATAAACTAAACTAATATAAATTAAATTATCTCTTTGTAGGCCACCCTATAAGACCGAGACGGAGGGCCTCCACCTTGTAGATCTTCACTTTGGTCCCATCAGGAAAGTGCAGCAAATAACGGCGTTTGTTCCCCTGGTGATTTTTGAGGAAATCATGAGGAAGCTTTTTGATTGCTTCCTCAAATTCACCGACCTCCATCTGCTGAGAAACGACCGTTTCCGGAACCGTAGACCCAACCTTCCTGACCGGGACGTTTGGAACCTCGGGAACCTCAATCACAGGCCTCGAAAGGGGAGGGATGTAGTCAGACATAGCCTCAGTGTCGGAGTCATCCCCAAACAACTCCCGAAACTTTCCCTTGAGCCAATTAGATGTTGTAGGGGAATCAAGGCATAAATGTTCGGCATCGAGGTTAGGTAAGCTCTACATACAAGAGAACAAAAATTTTAATAAAAGCAAAACCTTAAGGAAAACTTAATTTTCCGAATTCTAGGGATCTGTTTAATATAAATATAATAGAAAAATGACACCAAAAGCCAAAAGAATAACCATTTTAGAAATAAAATAAATTCAACGTGCGTATCTTTTTTATGTTTTATTCTCCTATAACGGAATAACACAGCAATATGTATTAGGTAGTAGAGTATTTGTTTCGTCAGGAAAATTTCAACTCATTTTCTTGTATTTTATATAGTCTGTTTCGTATTACTGATGTTACTATTTTATGTACTACATCTACCTGATAGTTATTACATTTGTCCTACCCCTTTCTTATACCGTGATTTTTTTTTATCTCTCAACATACATAAATATATTAAATATTCCTATGTTCAGTTTAAAAAAAAAACATGTCAATGCATTGCAGGATATGGAAGCAGTCTCCTAGCAATCTTCAACAAAATAAATGTGCTGTCAGTGTCAATTATGAAATGTCAGGATTTAAATCCCGAAATCTTAAGAAAATCTTCTTTTAAAACTAAACATAGGAATATTTACATCGTACGTTCAAAGTTTAAAAAAACTCATGGTATGTCGGACACAGAATCGCCGTGCTTCATGCATATCCTTTCTTGCCGTATTCTCCTCACCAATTGGGCAATACTTTTCAGGACACTTTTTCCGCATTCTATCAGAATTTCTGCAGATTCCATTCTCGTCAGGTGTTTTGTTATTTTTTTAGCTTCCCAAATACTTCAAAACTGAACATTTCCGAATGAAAAAACCAAACACCAAAAGTTTTTCTTTCTTCACGCAGTGGCATAGCGATTGGGGATGCATCGCTTCAACTCATCTTCAACTACACCATAAGGAACACTTTTGATCCTAATAGAAATTTTTGAAAAGAAAAAATCGTAGTTTTTGATGATTTTTTTTTAAACAAGATAATGTAGATTATCGGTTCTTGTATGTTAGCTCTTAAAGGTCGTAAATATTAATCGAAAAATATATTTAAACTTCATTTTATATAATTTATAAACTTTTTAAACCGTTTTATTTATTACTGCTGTACATTGTGCTATGACAAGCGTCCAAAACGTTTTGCAAAGGTTTTTATTTTACAATGGAATTATACATCATTATAACAAGGCAAACAAAATTTTTCGAAATGAAATGCAAGAGTAAACATACATGCAGAGTTAATTAAATAATATGAACACACAAACGACAAAGAAAAGCTGTATACACTGTATAGGATATTTGAACTGTAAACTATTACAGTGACCTTACACAAAACGTTAAAATTACCTGAAATATATTACAAGTAAACAACTGAACACATTAGAAATGAAGATTTTAACAATTGCAAAGACATGGCACTGCATAAAGTAGCTGCATCTTTTGGCATAAATAGCAAATTATTTTGCCTTGCACTGTATACAACAATTCATCAAATTATACTGCATGTCCCAAGCTCAGCTCATCTGAACTATAGGAAATTGACATGCGATATCAAATATTGTTGATTTTTATGTTCCCAAGACAAAATATGGTAAACATTCACATACAACTAGATTTTCTAAAATATTTTTCTTTAATTATTTAAAGAATTGCAATATAATACTTCATAATTTCAAGCATCAAGTTGTATTCATTCGAGAACCAGCAGATGCAATGTATAGTTTTGCAATATTTTGTTTTGGGAACATCAATCACCAATATTTGAAATCCCGTGAAATTTCCTATAGCTCAGATGGGCTGAGACCATGGACACCGGATATAAATGAAATACAATAATAAATTAAAATTTTAATAAAATTTTCCGGCTAGAAATTTGATACTTTTCATAAATCAAAAAATTATGTGCTACCACAATTAGTTTAAAAATTGAAAGCACTTCATGAAATCTTTGATTGGTATGAACCAGAGGACATTGTCCTCACCAAATTTTGAGTGGAATTTAAAAAAAAGCTTTCTTTCATTAATAAATATCAGGCTGTTCAATGCATTCTAGGTTGGTTGTGGAAAAAAGTCATGTCTTTGATTATACCTAAATTATACGTAAATGACAGCCAGCGGATTAACCAATTCACCGCATACGTTCAATATCCGCGGTCTGTCTAGAATGAAAATTTAATGAATCGCATTTTACAAAAATGTTAATTTAAGCATCATGAAATATGTTATCTATATGATATTTGTTTGTTCGTTGTTTAATGAAATAATGAAGCACATATTAAATGATGTGCAACAGTAAAAATTTTGCTGTATGCTTTAAGAGCACAATATCGTCGTTAAAAATAATACAAAAACCCATTAAATCTCGAAAAAGAGATTTCAAGTTAGTTAACCCAATCTCGAATCCAGCGTCGACGCGCCAATAGAAAATAAAATAGATGTTTGGTTGGCGTATTATTCAAAGGCAGTCCGACGTCTGCAAGCTGGAAGCGATAAGATTTAGCTTCGTTTCGTCGTTTTGCTCTGGCACCGTTACCGTTCTCCTTTCTGAACGAGATCCTCGCCCCGGTGCGCTAAAAATGCGACACTAAACGAGCAGCCCTTCTGACCAATGGACGCCTTTCCACTTTTATCGTACTTTTTCCCCGCAAAAACTATTCCAGGAATTAACCCAGGAAAGAACCTTTACTTGCTTGGGTTATTTACGTCGTAATATGTGTTTGCTGTAAAGGAAACTATCCATTACAGTAGAAGCTGTAACTTCATTTTAAAATCGTTTTCAACGTTGACATTTGATAAATTGTTTTTAATAATTTCAGTTTTAATTTTTCCTTACTCTTTGTTAAGTGAAGAAGCGCTTTTTCTCGTTAAGGAAAGCTAACTTTTTGTAACTGTGTTTTATTTTCTCTCACTGCGTAAGGAAGAGAGCCTCCATGCCTAAAACAATAGTTGGAAATTACTTTTCTCTAGCGCTATCGGAAAAATAAATAACTCACATCCCTCTGTCATCTGGGCATCTAAATATTATTCATGTAACATTTGTTTTCATCAATACATAATTAATACATAATATATTCGGGGATTTTCATACCTAATTTGTTCAAGCTGTAAGGTCTGAGTGAGCTTAAGGGTTGTAAAAAGACATTATCGAAACATAAAGGGGAGTTCAAGTGTTAGAAATTCTAAATATCTCACTCCAGACAAAATTCCACACAATAACCGGCAACCATTAAAATTCTCACTCTTTTTTACCCATACATGGTATGAATTCGGCCCTTTCTTACCAAACCATTACTTTGTAACTTCGGGATTGCTGAATTTTTTCTCCTTTGTTTCAATTAATACGTGGGAGCTTAATTTTTTAAGGCTTAAAAAAATGAATTTTTCTCACAGCATTTCCAGGTCCTTACAAAGCGAAGAGCACTTTTTTTTCCAAAAAACATTAAAATTTTGTCGGTAGACTCTTGTATGTGTTTAATGTCATAAGTCTATTTGGTGTCCGAAATGAAATCGTAAACTTTCCTCAATTTTCGTGAATTATATTCATGTTTCGAAACAGTAACATAATATTTGGTAGGGAAATGTGGAATAGTCTCTTATTTCACGCCGTGAACGCAGAACTTTTCAATAAAACAGTGCAAATAGTTACAAGACTTCTGCAATGTTATTGCGTTCGGCTTCAACTTAAGGTTTGCGGAACGTACATACATACAGCATACATATCATAAGCAGCGGAGCGGGTAAATAATGCGGACGAAGCGAAACGGAAAATCATATTCCGGTTCCGAAGGGTGCAATAAAGACAGAGAAGATGCCAAGTAGTCTTGTACATTATCTCTCGGCCGCTTTTTGCCGATGTCTACTGCTGGAACCATCATCGCGGGCGGACGTCTCCGGGGAAACCACCCCAAGATGTTGCTCCTCGCCGCAAATATGCTGGCACACTGTACGAAATTGTCATCTCGTGTAGTTGGCGGCTTGTAAAGGCATTAGAGCCCTTGTTTTAACGGAATATATCAATTTTTATGACGTAAACAAAATTCGCGCGTTCGCCCTCTTAGTGAAAGCGAATTTATGTTTTTTTTCTCTTGCAATTTTCATTGCATATTCTGGATGTACGTTACGTGTTCGCGTTTACGAATTTGAATTTATTACGGAACGTAAAAGTTTCAATGCTTTCGTTTCGTTTCATGCAGTGGAAATGCCTTTGTCTTTTACGGATCCTTTTAGGAAGGCAAAATAATTTAATGAAAAAGGATACGGGCGGAAAATAAAAGATATAATGCCGTTGGATTCCTTTCAAATGTAGAAAAGGCAAAAAGAATAATTTGAAGTCTTTTCTATTTTATTTATGGTGTATGTTGTTGTATGTAGCATGGCATATTTGTTAATGAAGGCGTTCAGATTGTTTTTAAAAATGCTTGAATACATCCACGGAAAATTTGCACAGGGATTGTGAATAATCGATTTTATTTAATAGAAGTAGCAAATTTTGACCAATTCTCAAATGGGTTGTACGTTCCAAATTGTATAGGCTACCTACTGGAACTGTCAAAACTGTCATCACCTTGAGTGACCCCTTCATACGATCCTTCCATTTATAAACAAAATAAAAATGTAAAATTAAATATGTTGGTATCGTTTCATTATTTCAATTAATTTACAGTCAGATGTAAGGAACCGGTATTTTGAACAGACCAGACCAGACCCTTTCCCTAATCACACCTTACCTTATCAAGCGGTTCCTAGGCGAATTAGCGCTTATCCGCTTGGGCCCCGACCAGAGCCATCGGATTGAGATACGCCCAATCAGCGCGCAGGGCAGGCCCACCTTTCGGTGGCTGGCACTATAAAGTGACATCCAACTCACTGCTACCAAAGTGGTCCGGGGTGCACGCCCCTCGCCCCTTCTGGTCAAGGGAGATCTATCTAATCTCTATTAGCTAACCAGGCTGGAACTGAGATCCGCAGTTCACTCGTCGGGATGGATGGACATCATCCCTAGCCCAAGCATGCGGGCTTGCAACCACTGCCCCAGTGAGTCCAACCCAGTCGACCGGCGGAGGACTCCCTCTACGCACTCCACTCCAGGGGAGGGAAGGGTATCCTCCGGGCTAACCGGTCCCCACGGTACCAGTTAACTTCATTGGTTGGAAGTTCGGCCACGTCCTAAGACGCGTCCTGCAGATTAGGTTTCGTGCAAACCAGGCGCTGGTACGTCAACTCGGTACGGTGGGCTCGTCACACCTATAGAGACTCTATCAAACGTCCACAATGGTCACCTACGGCCGAAGTCGTTGAATCTACGTCTCGGTTAGCAAGGTTCCCCCCCTGCCGGAAGTACAGAAGTAAATCGTTCTGTTCATTTCGCAAGTTAAGTTAAACAAATACTCGTCAGAACATCGTCAACGTGCGACCTCGGATATCACAGCTGCCTAGAATTAATATAACCAAATGTTATATCGCGGCTTGCATCTTCAAAGACGGCTTCGCCATCATGGTGCTGAGATTAACCGAGAATGCCGAAAAAAACATCTGCACATTGCACCATCAAACAGTCGCTGAGGTTCAAAGATATTTATAACTAGATAAAGGGATTGTATATAAATTTGGACATACGTTTGGGATAACATCTAGAAATACGTTTTAATTCTATCTCTGTTAGACATAAATTTAAAGTATATGTTTTCCTTCTTTAAAAGCCGGCGCATGCACGCATTTTCAGCTTCTAGACGAAGGAAGATACACATTGATGTCAGGACGCTTGTATACTGAACAAAGTAAACCGACTTGCAATCAGTCGAGGATTTCATCATACATGTTAGCCCACAGTTGCTGCTGTATCTCTTTATCTAATTATAAATATCTCTGCTGAGGTTACTCATAAACACCACATTCGGCCTAGGAAGTCGGTATTCAAAATACAAAAAGAGAAGAAGAAGCGTAATTTCGACAATCCCCAAAAATGTACATATTGTAATGTTTTTGGGGGTGTCAGGTTATTTTTCTCTTTGTGGATTTTTTCTTCTTTCTAGCCCCACCTTGGTACTTTCGTGATGATCAGGATGGATTCCTCGAATAATCTTAGTGGGTCTTCGTTTCAGTCAGATAAGGAAATGAGAATGGATGGAGTGAAGGTGTGCGTGTGTTTGTGGGTGTGTGTGTGTGTGTGTGTGCAAATAACCCAGTAACAGAGATGGGATCGTATACGACAGATTTTGCAATCAGTGCCGGACTATAATCACTCTATGGTACCCGGAAATTTGGTTGTGTGCTTGGTTTGGCAAACCTTCGTATCAGAGGGTAGATCGGATTCAACAGATTTTGCGATCAGTGTTGAACTGTAACCTTCCTATGGTACGCCGATTTTGTGTCTATGTAATTGTATGAGTAAGTGCGTGTTTGTGTTAAGATGGAACCTGACTGACTTTGATTTTTCTCCCATGTCCCGGCCCTTGCACCCTCTTTGGAGAAAAGGAAAACATAAGACACGGAAACTAATGGAAAGGTTTTTCTTTTTCAAAAATAAAATGTCTCTTCTTCTAAAAAGTCTATGACAATTTTAATTTTTATTCAATCAATCAATCAATCAATCAATCAATCTTTATTTATACAACGCCATTTACATAGATGTACATGTCAACCAACTAAACTAGCTTAGTATTCTAAACTTAAAGACTAGAAGGAATAACGTTGATGTTATCCTGCAGGTATTCGCTTACAGAATAATAGCATCTCTCAATGAGCAGTTTGCGAATTTTTTTCTTAAAAATATTATACGTGCTGGAGGCAATTTCGCTAGGAAGCTTATTGAAAAGTTTCGTACCTAGGAGTGAAATAGTATTTCCAAATTTGGTCGTTTTGTGTTTTTTCATACGAAATAAGTTTTTTGATCGGGTGTCATACCCGTGATAGTCGTGCTTCTGGAATTTTTCCTTATTGCGATGGAAATACAGTAGAGATTTGTATATAAATAAGGACGGAAGGGACAAAATTCCGCTTTCTTTAAAGGTAGGTTTACAAGACTCTCTGTATTCTAAATTGAATAAAAGACGAATTATACGTTTTTGTGCCACAAAACTCTGTAGCTATCACAGGCACTACCCCATAGTATTATATTGTAGGATAATTTACTGTGAACCAAAGCATAGTAAACTGAAGTTAATTCATTAATCGACAGCATGTTTTCAGTTGTCGTAGGGCGAATAGGATCTATTTATACAGGTACTTACATAGTCTATATGTTTACACCAGGTTAGACCCTCATCGATGTATACTCCCAAAAGTTTTGTTGCTTCAACAGCCCGTATGTTCCATTAATTTTATAAGTTTCTTTGTCAGTATTTTTCTGTTAAAAAATTTTACTATTATGGTTTTATCTGCATTAAGGATTAATTTATTATTGAAACACCATATACCAAACTGTGTCGTAACCTCTGTTATCTTCTGGAGAAGCTCCTCGACCGTCCCAGCTGACACCAACATGGAAGTATCATCCGCACACATGGAGATTTACACAGCTGTTACATACTTCGTTAAATCATTAACAAAAAGTAAGAAAATTAATGGTCCCAGCACAGACCCCTGGGGAACTCCACAGTTTATGTCATATTCAGAAAAGAAGGTGTTTTTAACCTTTACACATAATTTGCGTGCAGATAAGTAAGACTCTATCCAGTCTAAGACTAGTCCTCTTATACCTAGTGCACTTAACTTGTCACAGACAAACGAGATATCTAAGCAGTCAAAAGCTCGGGATAGGTCGAAGAAGATGCCGACTACGTGACGCCCCTTGTCAATTTGGTCGTAAATGGAGTGTAGAAAATTAGCCACAGCCTCCTCTGTTGACCTACCCGCGCGAAAACCGAACTGGCAATCATTCAAAAGGTCGCAGACATCGGCAAACTTCCTCAGTCTATCACAAATTATAGATTCAAAGATTTTAGATAAAGTACAAAGAACCGATATAGGACGATAGTTATTCACATCTAGAGGATCATTCTTTTTATAGATGGGTGTGATTACTGCCGTTTTCAGTGATAGAGGGAATTTACCCGACATAATTGAGCAATTGATTATTTGGGCTAGAGGTTCAGCGAGAATGTCTTTGGTCGCTTTTATAATTTTTATAGAAATGTTGTCAGTGCCTGAGCTCTTAGTATTCTTAAAATTTTGTATAATTTTTTTAATTTCTGAAGCATCTGTCGGCAGGAAGGCGAAAGACCTAGGATTAACATCATCTAGAGTACACGCGTGTGAATAGTTATGACTGTATGCCTTTTTTAAGGAAGCCTCTGCAACACTGGAGAAGTGTTGCGCAAAAATTTCAGCTACTTCAAATGAATGACTGTAAGTTGCGTTATTGAGAGTTAGTTGTATGTCTTTGGATGTGCTTATCCTGTGTAATTTTGTATTTACTAATTTCCACACGGTTTTTTGTTTATTAGAGGAAGTATCAATTAAATTGGCAAAGTATTGTTTTTTGGTATCATTAATTAGTTTGGTGTAAAGTTTTTTTTGTATTTTATAATTGTTTGCAACATTTTCATCTTTTGTTTGGCACATTAACCAGTACAAATCTTTTAACTTCCGGCCAGTTGATATGATATTATCGTCTAACCATATTTTATTGTCAATATCCACTTTAGGTTTGTGGTGTTTTATGGGGCAATGTAGTTCAATGCCCCAGAGTAGGGTGTTTGAAAATTGGGTGAATAGAGAATCAATATCATTAGTAGCATCAGATGTATTTATGTAATTGAAATTAATTGATATTAGGTGTTCTTTTAGTTTTTTAAGTGTTGTTGTATTAATTTTTCTATGTAACCGAAAGTCCTCTTTTTTCTCTTTAATGACCTTATTATTCTCCTCTATAGAAATGTCTAAGAGTAATGCAAGATGATCGCTCAGATTCGGTTGGATAACCACCGTCCTACACAAATCAAAATTCACTTCATCAACAATGATATAATCGAGTTTTGATGTGGAGTAACTAGTACTATTATTATTAAAACTTAATCTAGTAGGTAATTCAGATGTACATTTCAAGTCAAAGCATGTTAATATGTCACTGAATAATTGCTTAATTATTGTATTACCTAAATAGTTGATATTTAG
This sequence comes from Dorcus hopei, assembly GCA_033060865.1. Classification (NCBI taxonomy): domain Eukaryota; kingdom Metazoa; phylum Arthropoda; class Insecta; order Coleoptera; family Lucanidae; genus Dorcus; species Dorcus hopei. The sequence continues at coordinate 22,901,528 of CM065422.1, read as the reverse complement.
GTCTCCACATAAAAATATATTGTTAGTGATTTCTTTACAATACAGTAATACCTGGGTTAGTCTTTGAAAAAAATATTCATGGTTGCCATTTGGCGGCCTGTAAATATTTACAATACAACATAGAAATGTACCCGCTTCCAATTTTAGAACACTGGACTCGAAATGCATTTCATCTAATTCGTCGTTCCTATGAGGTATGACCGTTGTTTTTAGAAGGTCGTCATTCTTCACATATATAAGTGATCCACCGTGGATATGCTTTTCTCTGCAGAAACTTGCTTCAACTTTATAACCTGGTATTTGCATAAAAATGATGTTGTCACCTGAACACCAATGTTCTGAGACACATATGATATCAGGTGAGAAGTTATTCAAAGTTACTAGCATTTTGTCCAATTTATTAGACAGTGATTGCACATTTATTTGCATTATTCTTAAACCATTTCTGCGACTTTCCTCTTTGAGAAGAACAGGAACAGGAGTTGTTGATAAATGCGAATTATTATACATAATGTAGTCATTAGTAATATTATGAGGCATATTTTCATTAGTTTCTACACTACAGCGGGAGGACCTTGGAAGTTCGAAAAATTTTTCTGACAACTTTGATATACTTCTGAGGAAGAATCTACAATAAATTGTGCTAATTCCCAACACACTATCTTCTTAGCGAAGTATTTAAGATGCAAACCTGCATTTGTATAGCATGAACGATAAAGTAGGTTGTTGATACAAAATATTTCTACGTGACTATGTTCGTTAGCTAATAGATATAGACGTCTGTTAATATGTTCTATTACTCCATTTACATGAGGCTTGTCAAATCTATACAAGATCGTACTGATAATTGTGTTCACACCCTTTGTTTTTTCCATGATATTTCTGAAAGTGTCTACAACTTTTGTAATATTTGAACTATCGTAGCAAAGATCGGTATCGTTTGTGCCTCCTTGTATAAACAGATAGTCGTTACATCCAAAGTCTTTAATTACAGCGTCTAAATTATCTATTACAGAATCTAGTTTGGCATTCGGTTTTATATAACTTAAGAGTTTGCATTTTGTTGGCAAGATGTCTTCCAGTAGCTTATTATAACTTCTTCCATGACTATCACTCAATATAGCAACTTTATGTGTTGTAGCACTATCAGGCTCCTTAGCAGATATTATTTTGTATGTATGATTTAGCTTGGCTTTTTCAGTAGCAGCAGCAGTATTTTTCGATAAAGCATTTATTTTATTTTTGAATATTAAACATTTTTCTCGTAGATTAGCAATTTCAACTCTTAAAGTTGCAGTATCTAGTTCTTCGTCGATGTCTAAAATTTCATTTTCTTCAGAGTCACTTTCATACTCAACGTCATTTAACTTGCAATTTTTTAGCGTATGGTCCACTCGTTCAACGGTTTGGGTACTTACAGATTTATTAATATTTATATTCGTCTGAGTAAAAGAGCTTACGTGTTTTAAATTTTTCTTTGTATTTAACTCCGCTACAAATTCATTGATTATTTTTGTTTTTGCGTTTATTTCAATTTCGAGTTGGTTGATTTTTGATTTCAGTTTATCATTATCGCCTTTCATTTCTGCGATAATATTTTCTGCCTTTGCCAATTTGTCTCGCAATGTAACATTAATAGTTGCCAAGGTTGATTTGGAGTCATCTCCTTCGTTATGTGTAATACTAATGTAACTATTATTGGAGTTCAGTTTTGTAACTGTCCTTTTCACATCCGTTAATTTTTTTTGATTTCTTGTAATAACGTTTGAGTTCATTATATTATATTCGCTTCAAGAGAGTCTAAGTAATTTGAAATCTAATTTAAATTGTGACCTCTGTAATGCTAGTTTTTAAAGCGAGTATTTACACGAATGTTTTATATTAATAACTGGTATTTCTTGCTAAAAAGGTTGTAGTTTGTTACAACTTTGGTCTCTCACACACAATTTGACACACAAAAGACGCGTAAACATACGTAGAGATCTATTATTAATCTATCACCACTAGTAAATCGAAACGATCCGATTAAATCGGAGGCGAGCACCACTCCTTTCAAATATTTATTTCACTTTTTCAATTATAATGACTCACTACGGAATTCAAATCTTCTTTTACCATATTAAAATTCGTTTTGCAATCATTGGAACCCGAACACGGCGATCGTCTTCCGTATACAGCAGCCTTTTTTTACTTCCCTTGTTGCCTGTTTTTACTGGCCAATGTCTAGCGGTAAGGGGGTGCCGGAGTCTCAAGAACCTCTGGTCCGTAAATGTTTTGAAATACAACCAATTTATGTCCATCTCGAACTGTCGCACCCAATCTACCTCAGTATCCTCGATCGATATCAGTACGATTTCATTACCGTACAACAAAATAAACTGGATCTTATTGGTTTGTGGTAAAGGAGTGTTGAGGTGTTGTGTGCTGATGTGTTTAATGTGTTTTTTGTTTGTAGATCGATGAAAATTTTGCTTGATGTGACGTTTCTGGCCTACGATGTACATTTTTAGCTGCGTACGATGGACTCTGTTGCTCTGGTGTGCCAAACATTCTCTCAAGAACCCTTTGCATTATCTAGTATTGGTCCTTTCACTTGACACGCAGCCTCCGGAACACTTGATGTCGAACTTGGTGCGCTTTTCCATTATTTGTTGTTGAGACACTAGTGTTTTTTGTAAGGGACCAAGGTAATTATCACTGCAATATGTAGTGGCAGGCAAGGGCTAAAATTTCATTTCATATAAAAAGGGCATTAAGAGTAATTTCTTGCTACTTAAAACTCAAACCAGAAACGTACAAACAAAGAAGTTGCCAGTTGAGCTTTTTATGGTTTGACTAAAATTTTAGTGAAAGAATGAGGAGAAGAGGTGGAAATATTATATAAATTTTATTATTATATAAATTTTTTTATAAAGTCTCGTCGTGGTATGCAAAGGAGAAAAGTACCTCGACCAGGCCATGTAAATTGATAAATTCGAAAGTAAAGGATATTTATTTTTACCCCCAATCGCTGACAGAATTAAAAGTAATGTTTTCCCAATAAAAACTTAAATCTTGGCCTAATCACTTTTGACTGCCATAACGAGTGAGCGGACAAGCGGACAGGATTGCTCGGTAGCCTACTTGTTATGGTGACCGACATGGATAAGACATTAATTTTAATTCCGACTGGAGATTCTAACTATTATGCGGTCAGGAGTTTCGTGCAATTCATAATTTTCTGTTTAGGTTTAGATTACATTTACAGAAAAAAATAAATAAAAAGAAGATTCAGCTAAAAGTATTCACGGATAATTATCCAACAAATCAGGCATTGAAGACCACCCATTCAAATATGCTCACTCCTGCGTTTGAAGTTGTTTGCTATTACTCATGTGTTTATTGTCGATAACTAGTGTGTATGTGGGTCAACCTCATTCCCGCCGGAAATTAATTGCGGAGACTGAAACAAATATCGTCAACGCAAAGCGGAATGTTCCCTAAGTGGACTCGACGACCGTGTATAACTTGAACTTCTCCGGTTACTAACAAAGAGTCGGAGTCCATTATTAAAGTGTAAATACGTAAATTGAGTTGTAAAGTTATTTATAAGTATACAATTCTATATTAACGGAAAACTGGATTAAAGCAAACCAAGTTTTCACTGAACAATATCAATGAAATATTATTTGGAAGAAGGAAAACCTGCAAACTGCCCGGCTAACTAATTTAACGTGAAGCTTGGCGAGATGTCCGTTGGTATGGTTTGGCCAAGATGTTCTTCTACATTTATCAAGTTCAACATTTCATCAAACCTATACATCTCATAAATAAATTTGACAACTTCTCTTCAAATATTATCATTAACATCTGTGGAGCGTAATATATAAATCACCGATAATTTGAAAATTGCTACCTGTTTTTTACCATACATGCGAGTTTGATACGTCTTTGATATACTATTTTTACATTACAGCTTCCAAATACGAATGACACCGACTGTGAGTATGTTAATCTAAAAGTACGTAGAATAAGTGACATATTTACGACAGTGATTGAAGTTACGACAAAAATAGAAAAACTGTCGTGTGATATAGACATTTATCTTTCAGTACAATGTTATGTTTGACACGACAGTAGCTATAAAAAGTTTCTCAAATACGGCTGATATGTATACGATTTGTTAACTGATTGAAGAAAGAACTATCAATCCGAGTTGGGGATGGTATCTTTATATCTTGCAGACTCAGGAGGTATAAAGTATTGATTTAGTGCATCTCTAGTAACGCTTCTAGAATGTTATGGCGTGGCTTGCATATTTAATGGTTAGAAGTGTGATAAACTATTAGTTAAATAAATAAAATTCAAATTCGTGCTATAAAGTACTATGCAGTGTCTGCTTTTACTGCTTCCTCTCTAGTTGCAATATCAAGATAGAACAACGTAGAGTATACAAGGTAAACAGACATAAACAAAGTTATTATTTATTTTATTTCCCGTCGTAGTAATAAATCGGAGACAATTTCTCCCAATGTAGCAACCGCCAACGTGCGAATTGAGTCTTGCTCTCGCGCGATACGACCAATAAAAGACTTGCCTAAAATTTATAGTCAAACAATAAAAACAAATATGTGCGCGGGGAGATTTATTTGCGGTGGGGAAAAACAACTGAAAAACAATGTGCTCCGCGGAGAAAATGGGAAACTGAATTGAGATTTTATTCCGCTTTCAATATTCGAATCCGCTGCGTAACAGGGTAAAGGGCGGCGGGAAAAACTAAATAAGGCGGGCTCTTTGAGAATTTTTCCCGTTTTGCTCGGCGCCCCCTTTATTCCGCGAGTATTGTGTGTTTTAAGGGTGTTTTACCCTTATTTTATAGTTGCTCGAATACAATAACGGGAATTTTATTGTGCCCTTAATTTTGCTCGCTTTCTTTTGTTGTCCCCGTTTTACTTTCATAAAGGCAAATTTCATTTTTCATTACATAAAGGGGCTAAGGTATTTATTTCGTGTTTTTACCACAGGCGTGCGGTAATTTTGAGATTCTTTCTGACCTTTGCAGAAAATAAACATTACTGTACGCTAATGTAAATAGGACTGTAGAAGAACATAAATTTATTTAAGGGTCGGTCTTTCCATCTCTTAATAAACTGACTAATAACTTTAATGGGGAGATGGAATAAATACGATTACATGAAAATAAGAATAAGAACATAATTAAAAAAAAAATAGAAAACTTTGTTTCTATTTCATAACTATTTTAATCCTAGACATAATAACATGAATCCCAGATGCCTAAATAATGTGAATCGAAGTTTTATATCCTGGGATTAAATTTGTTATGATTTTACATATCTACTGTAAAAAGAGTACACCACTATAAAATTCCTACTAAAAGTAAGAGGCAATCATCAGTGTTCTTGGGAAAATTGGAAGTACCTACACAACGTGTGCAGGACAAGTTTGTGGATGCTTTGGTAACTATAGAGATTTTAGCAAAAGGAACAAAATAGGAAGCTGTTTCATGTGAGGATAAACACAATAAGCACAGACACTGTTGAACGCATAATTTTCAAGGAGCCGTGGAAAATGTCAATTCTGTTCCAAGATGTGGAAGTTAGATACGTAAATTAAATTCGATACAAAGTCGCCTATGCAACCGCGGAAAATATACTCACCTAAAAATTATGTAAACAAACGTTATAGCAACTCGCCTTATCAAACTCTTTGGCCGCCATGAGTCATAACTGACCTTTGCAATAAAATTGAAGAGTCGAGTGGATGAAGAAACGATTAAAGGGGGTAAGTGGCAAGTGGCAATTATTCATTTAACAATTCCCGTCGTAAAATATTAAATATAAAGGGAAATCTGAATTCATAAATGAGATATGTAACAATTCTTTAACAAAGAGAATTAAATATAAAACTTTTAAATCAATGTTTCTTCACTATTAACTTTTGTCACATACTTCCTTCATCCACTCGACTCTTCAATTGCATTCGCAGAATTTCAGCTGCATAGGTGGGCCATCGGGTATTTTGCAAGCATATGAGCAGACGGTTTCGGAAAATCATGATGAATCAACTGGCCAACATGTAAAGTTTTACGTAATGAATTAAGATATAGAGTTTGGGAGTAATAATAGCACTTCTCTTTCAATCTCGTCGTGACATCTAGGGAAGCCTAGTGTCTCGTCGAGGCTTTGTAAAATTGATAAATTTTAAATAAAGAATAAATCATCCCCTTTCTATTATCGTTTTTAACCACCCGTCCCTCACAAAACAAATGTGAGTAATTTAGTATCGATGTAAAAAGAAAAATAATCTCTGTTGAATGGATTCTTACAAGATTCCTATTTAAAAAAAGTACGTCTTCTCATATTGTTTTAATCTGATGCAGTAATAATACTTTGAGAGTGTTCTAGAGCAGTCAATCGAAAACGCTATAACAAACAATATCTCACAAAAGTCTATATACAGATAAATAAAAGTTTACAAACAAAGCTATTCTAAACTAATTAAAACCAAACTCCTCCTTTTGCTTTAAATATTGTTTACAATTGGAAACTTTTAAATATTGTCTTTAATCTCCGTAGCTTCGAGATCAGCAATTTCTGTCACTTTTTTAGATATTTAGTTCCATTCTTCTACTACGCTTTATCCATGAGCGCCGTTTTAAATGTTCCAATAAATGTTCGATAGGGTTTAAATCTGGAGTCTGGGGAGGGAAATGAACTTGTTCTGGGTACATTATACATGTTACAGTCCCCAATTGCGTAAGGAATAGGTTGGCAATATTTGAAAATTTTCAGTCAACTTAGAATTTATTGTGGCAACCCTGTTAACGAATAAATAGGCGTACGATGCTCGATCACTTCGTGAAATGTCCCAATATGGGCATGGTTTCCGATTGGTTGAGGTTGGCGGCATCTTATGATTAAAGTTATCGGAGTTCTCGCTAAGAAAGATTAGGAAAACTCGAATTCGACGTGATCGGAAATTCTTAGTGCATCCTCAAACGAGGGCCTGGTTTTCTTAAAATCCAAGTAATGTTAGGCTAACGGCATGACGCCATCTTGTTATTAATTATACTGTTTCTTTTAACTCAGAGATACCTCCTAAGATATCTCCCTTCTGGATACTCTTTTGATACTCGGTTATTTAACCGTTATTTTGGAAGCTGTTGCTATCGAAACTCACCACTTTCATCTCGCGGTTTAGTTTTGCCGAATCGGAGAACGTAACCGGCTAAAGAGGACATCGTGCAGAATACACGCAGGGAAGCGTAAACGACCTTAAACGACTTACAGGACCCATTCTTGGTTGCGTGAGTTTAATCAGCATCTCTAATTAACTGTTTCATGACGCTACGTTGTTCAAGAGCGAATTTTCGACAGATCTTGCGCCTTTAATTATTTTATGAATTGTTGTAATAAAAATAAGGCGGGTTAGATTTGAAGTATCAAGTTGAGTAAATAAATAAGTTGTACACTCGGGTACAATATTCTTGAGTCATTTTGACTTGTGTTTTTGCGACATTCTGTCGGATTGGATTAACCTGTTTGTGACTTTGTAATTATCCGGTGCACTTGTATTTATTCCGTGCATTTGTAATTAAAGCAATTATTATTTTAGCTGTTTGTGTATTTGTGCCGCTCTCGAGGCAACAAGCAATAAGCAACTGGCAATAGGCAACACGCAATATTATCGGTAGCAACTGTTTTACATTGAATTAAATTAGAGGTCTCACATTAGAGCAACTCGACATCGGTCGAACGAAAAATGTTGCTGGATGCGGCAACATTTATTTCCGGCGATACGCAGTGCCTGTAGAAAAGCGACAAATATTGCATCGTATTATCAATATTTGCGAGTAGTAGCAGGGAATGTGAATATACAAGTTTTTTTACTTTTTGAAAAATATGTCGGACGATCCAGTTTTTAATACAAAGTTTGCAGAAATAGTGGAAAAATATCCCTGTATTACGATTTTACTCGAAAAGACCACAGCAGAAGGGAAGTTATTGAAAAGGCATGGAAAGCAATTGAGGTTGAAGTAAAACTTTTTTCGAAGAAAACTTTTTTTCTTAAGTAGCGCCACATTAAAAAAATCGTATCATCGGAGTCGTTGGATGACATAATAGCTAGAGATTTCTGGCAATACTGTTGCTTCAATGTGAGATAAGGTCAAAATAATGTTGCGTATTGCTTATCGACAGTTGCTAGTTGCTTATTGCTTGTTGCCTCAGTGTGAGAGCGGCCTAAGCGTAAGTTTTCATTAAATCTCCTGTGATTGTTGCAAACCATCATCTGCAAAGGTAAGGGTACACTGTCGAGGCCTATTTCGGATCAGCTGGGTATTTTGTTCACCCTGGTGCCTACTTTAAAATCTATTTACTGACACCCATTCTTCACTGCTGCTAGATGAGCATATTGATCAGGGTAAATAATCCAGGAGTAATTCTCATTACAGTTTTGCGGCAGCATACATTGTAAAGCACCAGTTCTTGCCAGCAAGGACAATGCTTGGGATCGTTGTCCAGCTGGAAGATTCAACAATTTTCATCACACTTGTACTCAAATTAGCTTTTTGTAATTTTATTGTTCATGACACCATCAATGTTCTGCAATTCTAACATTGTGCACTAGCTTTACTGCATTAATTTTCAAGTTTTACGTTACCCTTTCAATAACATTTCTTTATCTCTTAAAGATAACAAAGGCTGACGTTTGATTTCCATTGTTCTGGTGTTTTAAAGCTGCGTAATACTGTTTGTAGGGGAGACCGGTGTCAATTGTAACAAGTGTCGATTGTAACAAAGTTATAACAAAGCAGATAACAGCGCCTCTATTTTTAAAATATATTAAAACGCATTTACACAGTGAAGCAGAGAGCGTTCTAAATTTTGGTATGTAGTTCGAATATATTCCTTGTGCAGCCCGTGCATCGTGTGGTCATATACTTGAAAATCGACCAAAAAGTAAATAAATGTAGTGGTACAAATTGTTTCTAAAATCCTCTATGTGCTCCGCTTGAAAATATTTTAGGGTGAGTATTAGTTTGTATGTTGCCTCAGCTCTTATTTTTCACGTACAGATTTTCTAGGTATTACCTAATAAATACGAAAAAAGAAATGATATCTTTATAGGTTATGGGGTGTCAATTGTAACACATGCTACGGTGTCGATTGTAACGTGTTACAATTGACACCTATTTCAGACTTTTTTAAATAAAATCACCTTATTTCTAGTTTCATAAAAAATGGTTAAACCCAGACCAAGAAAGACCGAGAGGGGATTGATACCCAAAGAAATTTATGAAGAAGCAGCAAGAAAGGTGATAGATAACAACCACTCCGTTAGAAAAGTGGCTAAAAATTATGGAATGTGTCACGTTTCATTAAATCGTTACGTGAACTCCCTGCGTAACAATTTACAGCCTAGGGTAGGATACAATCCTTATAACAAAGTATTTACTGCTGAACAAGAATCACAACTTGTAAAATATTGTGAGAAGACTGTGGATTTATATTTCGGTCTCACTACAAAAGATCTGCGTAAATTAGCGTTTCAGTTTGCTTATTCTAATGGGCTTACCTATCCTCAAGAATGGAATGAAACAGAACACGCTAGTGACGATTGGCTTTTAGCCTTTCTAAGACGAAATTCTCATTTAACACTTCGTACGCCTCAATCAACTAGCCTTCCACGAGCCATGAATTTTAATAGAGAAAACGTATCCAACTTTTTCAATAAATTGACAACTGTTTTGGAAAGACATAATTTTGAACCCCAAAACATTTACAATATTGATGGGACTGGTGTGTCCACGGTTCAAAAGCCAACCAAAGTAATAGCTAAAAAGGGGACAAAGCAAGTGGGATCTATAACATCTCAAGAACGCGGAACACTTGTTACTTTATGTGTAGCTGTAAACGCAGTAGGTAATACATGCGAAACCCAGCGAAACTAATAAAGTGCTTGTTTTATTAGACAATCACTCTTCCCATGTATCAATTTCCTTAATTGACTATTGCAGAGCTCATTTCATTACTTTACTATCATTTCCCCCGCACACATCCCATAGACTCCAACCTCTGGATCGAGGAGTATTCGGTCTTTTTAAAAAGTATTTTAACAATGCTGCATATCAGTGGATGAAAAACAACCCAGGAAAACGCATGACTATTTACGATTGACCTTCAGTTGTAAAAGCATCGCTTCCTCTCGCCACCACACCAAATAATATTCTATCTGGAATTTCTTGCACTGGTATATGGCCCTTCAATCGAGAGATTTTTAGAGATTGTGATTTTGCTCCATCAACTGTAACTGACAGACCGCTAGACAACGAGGATCTAACGACTGAAAATCATATGTCTGGAATTCTAAATCAATCAGAAGTAAATCAAAGTCAACTAAAACCACTAACAATCAGACATACCAGTCCATCGGAAAGTCAACCAGGATCATCGACAGGCAGACACACTACTCTTTCGCCGCCATCACTTCCGATTCCAAATAATTCAACAACATTAATTACTCCTGAGATTCTCAAGCCATTACCTAAGGCAGATTTCACTAAACCCAAAAAAGGACGAAGAATGAAACGAAAAACTGCAATACTCACGGATTCACCAGAAAAGATTTTAATTGAAAAACAAAATTTAAAGAAAAAGCTTCCAATAAAACTTAGTTTCGCTCAAGGTAAAATTTTAAAAGAAACACTAAATAAGGGCAAGAAAACAAAAACAGTCCGGAAAGTAGCAGTTAAGGATTCCTCTTCAGATTACTCTGATTGATCATTATTGTTCATATTTTGTATTATCCATCCTAAATATAAGTTTTTTTTTTCAAAAATGTGTTCTATATGCATGTATCATATTATTATTTCATTGTAAATATCTGTTACAATTAACACCGGTCCTGTTACTATTAACACCAGATGGGTGGCAATTGTAACATTTGTACAAATATGCTTAAAAAGGCTTGTACTATTATATTTTTGTATTATAGTAAATTTAAAATTTTAAATCTTATCCACTAAGGAGGCTTGATTCTCGAAAACGTAAAATCAAAATTTAAAGTAGAATATTAACTCATGAAAAATAAAAATTTTAATTTTGTTACAATTGACACCGGTCTCCCCTACTAAGGATCGAGGTTTACCAACAGTTTCTGTAATTTCTGTGACTTCTATGAGTTTGCATGGTTTCATTAAAAAAAAAACCTTAGACAATTCAAATTTATTTTACATAGCATGCTATTTTATACACTTTTTGGTTGCTCTAGTTTATTAAAAATAGGCGTTATGTCCAACCATCTTTGAGTTGTATACAGACTTTCGCGAGATATGCATTATTTAAGATTTCTATTCTTATTTATTTACCAGTTGTTTAAAGTGATTCATATTATTACATTCACGTCTATAAATCTTCGTTTAGTTGTTAAGTTGTGATTCATAATTGTGAATGTAGAACTTTCGTGAATGAAATATCTTATCTATGTCTATCGAACGATAGACACTTTATCAAAATAGAAGAGGAAATAAGATTATTTATTGTTTTGTGTGAAATGAATGTTTTCAGATCTCCCGATCCTACAAAATAGTGAATATGAAAGTGAAAAGTAGGAAAAAAGTAAGAGACACGATATTATATTTCGTAAAACAGAAGCATCAAGAAATTTTCAGAAATACAAACATAATAAAGTTGAAAATATCAAGAAATTAAAAATACGACCTTTCAAACGTTTTCTGAAACATGGAAACCGTATGTGAAACTTCATTACTCGAAGGCAATAACTACTGTAATAACATAATAACATAGTGATTTAAGAAGTAATAAAACTTGTCATGTATTGACATTAAATATAACGTGTTCTATTTGTGTTATGAAATTATAAAGATCTTTTTGTGGTGTGAATGGAAGCGGATGGGTTCATAGTGTAGACCATGTTGGTTCACCACTTCTGTGTTATCCTGTGGAGTGTCCCGCGGGTATGCACCCACAGAACCCGGGCGTGTCTATATAATATCGCACAAGTCCAGATTAATCTCAGTCCCGGCCAACGCTCCGACACTAAATCAAACTCCTGCCGTATTTTTCCCGGCGACTTGTGAAATATGGCCGGGCATTCTCGCAAATAGATCCGTATATTATTCAAAAACGAGCAAAATCATCGACACCGAACACGTCTAATAACAACAAGCGCGCCGTAGAAAGGATAAATCAGGTCCCGGCGATTTTAATTAATCTCATGCCGCGCCGCCGCCGGTACAACTTTTTCGGGCGAATTTTTCAAAGCTCTCTTTAAAAGTTTGCGTTGTCGGTCGGTCATACGTGTTAAATTTAATCCCATGCAACGAAATGTGTCGCTGTTTGTTTCGCTGCAATTTTATAAAACGAGCTCCGTTGGTTTTGTTAAATTTGCGTGATGTTTTCTGTATCCCGTAATTGACGTATCGACATTGACGTATCAGCGTTACGTAAAAATTGCAATTGCAGTTTGTTTCTTGTTTCCATAAAAATATATGACCATATTAAATAAAAATAATAACAAATTAAGATAAGAAAACGTCTTAATTAAGATTAATTCAAAACAAAACAAAATTCAAAATAATTTTATAAAGAGAAGAAACGGCATTCTTTACATCCAATAAAGCAGTTGTTAGTTTCTAATAACATAACTAATTGGTAAATAAGTTAATTTTTGCTCACTAAACCATGGTACTGGATACAAAGAAAGAGACAGGATTTTCGGAACTTGATTACACACTATGACATTATTCGAATACCAATTACGCGTTCGGACAGTGATTGCACTTTGGGTGACGTGTCATCAATGTAAAAGTACAACATTAAAAAAAAAACAAATCGGATACGACATGTTTACTGTTTTATTCTGATAACATATTGCTATAATCTGTAATTGTGCACAAGGAGTGCGGTCTAATTCTAACGATGCAATTTCCATTATTGGGGGACATGTTGTGCAGAATAAGCCGACAAGAACGTTCGTGTGTTGCGGTCGCAGCGCAATATGCCGCTGCATTAGTGCGGCCTGATAGAGGACGTTATCTTGCAGACCGATCGGACGCTCGGCGTCGCCACACCACCTTTAAATTAGACTGGAAGCAAATAAACGCGCCCCAATAAATACGATTTGCGGTAATCTAACAGAAAGAGACTCGTTCTTTCTCATTATTTTGACACAGTCACTTCATGGCTTTGCGAAACTACTATTTTCCTTCAAATGAAGAAACTGAATTATCTAACGACTTAAAAGAATTTAAGCTTTAAACTTTGTAAATCGAAAATAATCGTCAATTAGCATTGAAGTAGATCAGTGCAAGAAAAAGAAGGAAAATCCAATTGAAGATAAGAAAAAAGAAATTAAGGAAATTATTATTTATTAGTGATTTTTTTGCACAAGATTTGGTTCATTTCTTAATCTTTAATTCGTTCAGTAAATTGTATCAAGATTTAAATTGAATCAAAAACTATTTGGAAAATTAGAACATGAGCGATCTTCAAACTGCATCAGGGGCCCAATTCTTGAAATCATTCGACAAATGTCGTATGCGACATGACGTCAAAATGACGTAGACTCTCATACAAAACTATACAAATCGTTGAGGAATTGCGTCATTTTGACGTCATGTCGCATACGACATGATGTCGAATGATTTCAAGAATTGGGCCCCAGTAGCCCAAACATGTCTAAATTTTTATTGTAGAAATCGAACCAAATTTTGTACAACAAGAAATAGGGTATTCTAAAACAGCCTTTAGATTATTGGCGGCAGCAAATCATAGCATGTATAAACCCGCCTTTTTAGTTCAAGTAATAAATTTGCTATACACTGCGTTCGTAAAGTATGGAATAAATTAATTTTCTACGAAATAAACGATTTTTATGTAAAATCCTGAAACAGGTCGATTTTTAATTAAAAAATGACACTATTTTAGTGGAATTTTGTATCTCCCCCTCCAACCCCCTCCTAGTGACAGTTGCCCCTTTAAAATTTTTAAGTGGAATGGGAGGTCATGTGATACCTCATTTGAAAGGGCTTTTCATTCTCTATTTAGTAGTATCAGAATTTTTTTTAATTCTTATTTTTTTAAAATCAACACACAAAATTTTTAAATTAAATAATTTAAACATTTCATTTCCAGGGTAATTTGATTAATTCCCAATTTTTTTTTAAATTTTTTATGAAAACGAGTAGAAACTGTAGATACTAATGTATCTAATCAACGTAGAAGTAAAAATAATAGCACCAATATCAAAGAAACTGTTCAAAATGTCCTCCTACCTCTTGACAATCACCAAGACGAAATTCAAACTCATGCAAAACATTGTCGATTATTTCCGGACTGATTCCTCGTATTTCATTTCTTATTCTGTCTTTTAGTTATTCAAGACTGTTTGGTTTAGTTCTGTAGACTTTACTTTTTAGAAATCCCCATAAAAAGAAATCGAGAGGTGTTAGATCAGGGGACCGATTCTCGAACCGTGCGAGACGATTCGTATACGAAAATGACGTCAAAATGACGCAATTTTCGAATAATTTATATAATTTTGTACGAGAGTCTGCGTCATTTTGACGTCATTTTCGCATACGAATCGTCTCGCACGGTTCGAGAATCGGACCCCAGAAGATCTAGCCGGCAACTCAGTTGCCCCTCTTCGACCAATCCATCTATTGGGGATAACGTCATCCATATAATCCCGCACGCGTCGCGCATAATGCGGCGGTGCTCCGTCTTGTTAAAACCATAAGCTGTTATTTGGTCTATCCGGATCTTGATCATTGGGGAAAAGGGGAGCAAGTGCTGGTATAAGGTCATTTTCCAAAAATTCTAAATATCTTTCCCCCGTAAGAAGCGCATCGAAAAAATATGGACCCACAATTCTCCCATGTATTATTCCCGCCCAGACGTTCAGTTTTTGAGGAAATTGAGTATGGATCTCTCTCATCCAGTGAGGATTCACCGGGGCCCAGTATCTACAGTTTTGTCGCTTCACATTTCCATGTAGCGTAAATGTTGCTTCGTCTGAGTAAAGTATTCTCTTTACAAACTGTGGATCGTTGTAGCATCTATTCATCATAGCTTCACAGAATTCATTTCTGCGGTCAGGATCGTCTTCATTCAACTCGTGAACTAATTTCATTTTGTACTGATGTAAATATTTCCAAACCGATGTTTTAGAAACCCCTAAATCTAACGCAACCTCATTACAAGGTTTATGGGGTTGTTCTTCTAAACTCAAGAGAACATCTACTTGGGTGTCCTCTGAAATATGAGGTCGACCAGTTTTAGGAGAATCTCGTACAAGACCAAGTTCTCTAAATTTGGCTTCAATTTTGCTGATGGTGGATTGTGGTCTGTTCGGATACTTGTTATTAAATACTTGACAAACCTCATGTTGTGTTCGACTTTTATCTCCGTATCCAATCATAATCAAAATCTCAATTCTTTCTCTCTCCGCGCCATACTTCACTTCTTAGTAAACGGAAGCAGATATATCCAATAAAATTAAATGAAAAACTTTCATTAATTATTGATAGCGCACATGTCAAAAAATAGGTGTTTTTTTTTTACTTATTAACATTAGTTTCCATGGATTATGAAATCAACTCAACTCAATTCAATTCAAGTCAACTCCAAAGGGCAGTTCGAGCATTTCATTTAAATTATTTCATTTTAAAATTTTGTGTGTTGATTTTAAAATGTATTATTCTTTTTAGAAAAAAATAGGAATTAAAAAAAATTCTTATACTACTGAATAGAGAATGAAAAGGCCTTTCAAATGAGGTATCACATGACCCCCCATTCCATTTAAAAATTTTAAAGTGGCAACTGTCACCAGGAGGGGGTTGGAGGGGGAGATCAAAATTCCGCTAAAATAGTGTCATTTTTTAATAAAAAATCGACCTGTTTCAGGATTTTACATAAAAATTATTTATTTCCTAGAGAATGAATTTATTCCATGCTTTACGAACGCAGTGTATAACCTGTGTTCATTTAATAATCTGGTAGCATTACTTGTGGAAATATTTTGTTTTGGAAAACGTATGTCGTAGTGTTAAAACTGAACATAACCTGATTTGTAAATGTCAGAATGACACAAATTATAAAATAACAATTGCTACTCACTCACAAATTAAGTAATTTATTATATAAGATTCACAGAAAGAATCTTTTTCTCGGAAAAGACCTCCAGTTTCACGAAACAATTGTACACGCCAATGCAGTTATCTTCGAATATTTTGTGGTCAATAATAACATCAGAAAATTCAACTCAAAACTCTTCCAAGTAGTTTTGTACTCAGTATAGCCATGCCCCATCGATTTTTGAACTATCACGGAAATAACTTTCAATCACAAATATTTACTCTAATATAAACACCATTTTGTAATGCAATAAATGTAAAGTAAATGAGTCCCGAAAATAACTTACTTTTATATAATACCAACAAGCAATGCAAACAAACAGGAAAACCTTACTTGACAGTTGACAGAAACACTAGTGACAATTCTGTTCGCGGCGATCTTAAGCTAAGACATGCCTTTACGAAAACAAAATATTTCCGTAGCCAATCCTACCGGAATATTAAATGAACACATGATATAAAATTGCGAAATGTCAGTTTTGGAGGAGGGCCGATTATGTTTTGGGGTGACATTAAACTGCGAGGGTCACACGGAGCTTGTAGAAGTTAACAAACGAATGAATGGTGAATATTACATTAACATCATATTGGAGGTGCTTTTGCTTCCATATACGGGCTTTGTAGGACATGGCTGGTTTTTATTAATGTACGAGAATGCTCGTGCACATGCAGTTAACATCGTCGTTCAATATTTAAATGTCCATCTACAATTGGACTGGCCACCATTAAGTGCTAATTTAAATCCTATAGAACACTTATAGGATTTGATAAGTGCAAAGAATCCATCTCCAAACATTCTATTTGAGCTCCGAAATGGGACATAGGAAGAGTGGAATAACAATCCACAAGAATACATACAAAATCTTATTAGTAGTGTAAGAATCCAAGCATCTTATAATTATCAAAAGCATAGTATAGAATTTAATGCAACGCGATCGCGAGAGAAATCCGCCCACATAAAAAAATTGCGTAACCGTAGCAGGTGTTCGCTTTACTAAAAAACCTTGCGCTAGATTGCGACATGATGGACATTGCAAAATTCTAAGAAATACACCTGCAACTGCAGTAAAGATGTTAACTGACCTCGTGCTATATCGCACACGTGATCAAGAAAACCCAAATAAAAGGTAGCGTGGCAAAAACACAAAGATGAGACAACTTCAAGCAGTTTGGTCGCGTGCATCTCCAGAGCCCGAAGGCATCTATAGAATGTCATAGTCGGTGTTGCTGTTCTCCAAAAGTGCGTTTGTCTCTGTATCTAGCTAGTGCCATGGTTGGGTAAGAATTTTAATAATTTGATTTTTACTATTGTGGCTATGTTTATAAAATAACATTGCTTATTTTAATTATGAGATGCTGTTTTTCTCGTCTTTGAATTTGTTTTATGTTCTCTTGTGTGTTGTTCTGAAGTAATCTGTAATTGCATTTAAATTTTGAATTTGTCTAAGTTGTGTCTCTAGTAATTTAACTAGAGTGTTGTATGTACTAAATCAGTTTTAAAATTGTCCTAATCAATTTATAATTGTGCGCTATTCTTAATATATTTATTAATTAAATTTTCTCTTTATTTTCATTATTCTTAAAAGGAAGAACGTAATTTTTCGTCAATTCCGAAAAATATACAATGTAGTGGCGGGCAAGGGCTGAAATCCCATTCCGTATAAAGAGGGCATAATAGCAATATCTGGCTCAAAAGCTCAAACCAGATACCTACAAACAAAGAAATTGCTACTTGGGTCCTTTACGGTCTGATTGGAGTTTCAGTAAAAGAGTGAGGAGAATAAGTAGAAATTGTTGAATATTGTGGTGTGATTAATTTTGGAAACTAAGACCTAGTTTGGGGCATCACAATAGAACTTCTCTCTTACTCTCGTCGAGATATCTAGACGGACATAGTATTTTGACGAAGCCTTGTACTAAAATTGATAAAGTTGAAAGTAAAGGATAATTCATCCCCTTTCTTCTGTTATCATTCAGTTTTAAGCTCCCGTCCCTCACAGTAGCATGCCACGAAGGATCGAAACAGTCATTAAAGCCAAAGGAGGTAATACCAGATACTAATTTTACCTCATAATTGAAGACATATTAATAAGAATTTTTTTAAAATCTCAATATTAACCTTGTTTGTTAAGGGTCAATTGTACAATCATGGTTTAACTTTAAACTTCGTTTTATTTCTATGGAAAGAATTGTCTCTACAATTGATGCTACGGGAGTAAACCAGTTAAACCATGATTGTACAATCGGGCCTAATTACTCCATATAGTTTAAATACCTACAAGTTTTTTTTTTAATTAGTTATTTAATGCTTTTTGAAAGTCCTCTTGCTCATATTGGAATGGAATGGAAGACTACTCTACAAAATATTTTTCCAAGTTCTTTTCCACTTTACCAGTGAAGAATTTCGTGAAGACCTTACCCATCTTCTTTCGTCGGCTACCAGTTTCCCAACGTGTGTCCTAATAGACTGTTGTTTCTTAGCTTTTCTTTTCAATATCGTATCTATTCCTCTTTTTAAAGAGTTGGCTCATTCATCTTTACTCTTGCCTATTCTTTTAAAATTTTTGATGTGATCTGATTTCATTTTATACCAAGCATAAATATGTTCCTCTACGAAATATGTTTAAATCTTTTGAGGTTTTATACATTGCATTGTTTTATCCACTGATCCTTTCTTAGTTTTCTAATTGGGCTTCCTATAAATCTTAGCTAGTATCTTTCTTTCAGAGCTTTTTCATTTTTAATTTTTCTCTGATATGTATCTTTCTTTAGGTAGTTTCAGTTTAATATACAGTGACTCTTTAAAATACGGTCTGTTTTTGTACGATTACAGTGAATGAGTAATGTGATGTCATTTACTGAGTCGGATTATACTTACCATCCTGTAGAGCCTCGCCCCAAGTATCATCCATTTTCTTTTTTCTTATAAACAATTTATTTTCAAGAACTTTTAAGAAGAATATTGATTTAACGAAATGAAAATATTTCCAAACTATCCCAGAAATCATTTTTAAGTATTTTAGAGTTTGCCTGCATGATACTACCTAATACTTCAGTGACACATTATCAAATACTAAAAGTTTTGTAATTTAATCAGCAAATATTAATCGAATTTGCCTATTATAACATTGATAAACCAATTCATTAATGTATTCTAAAATTAACAGATACTGCAGGACAGATGCGGCAGTTGTATTACTGCGCCATAGCTGACACCGACGAAGCTCGAGGAGCTTTTGCATGCCGGTTTACAATTAGCCGTATTACAGAGAGAATTATTGTAAGCTAAATTTAATTATTTCCAAGTGCTCTCACTGCCCATACAAACTCCCGTACCCTGATATCAACAACACTTGTTCCATTACATTACAATAATGTGTTTTCATGCTTTGCAAGACGAGTAGTTTGATGATGAATTTAGTTTAACTAGGATTTGAGTTGCAAAATAATTAATTCTATAAAATAAGCTGAGTGTACTTAGGGTATAGAAGATAATTCGAGCTTTGTAAAATGTGTGTCAACCTTCTTATTTACATGCAGTTTGAAAATAAGTGGTCAGGCGAGCTCAGAAAATTTCATAGAAAAGTATCGTCTTCGTGCAAAATTGAAAAGCCCCTATATGAGATAATAGGCCCGTTTGTTATCTACTTCTCACAAAACAAGGCTCTTAGATCCTCCGGAGCGGAGGTCTCCTCGTTACCTAAAATATACTCTCCCTAAGACCTCGTCCCATAACCCGGTTTTCTTTGTGTACGTTAACGTAATAATACGGAACAGGCGAATAATGGGACGAGGCAAAAGACGGACGACTTTAGAAAAATGTAATAAATTGAGGACATCTTACCCTAACAAAAGCGGGCCATTATAACAGGATTTAATGTTTAAATATATTTGGGTTTCGTTTTTAAGTAAATTGTTCTTATTTAGTGTGCGCAGTACGCTACAAAAGGTTCTTTCGGTTTGCTTTGTGCCTGAAAGGAATTCATTTATCATTACTTACATGAAAAATGTGAGAAAAAAGAAAGAGTATTTGTAAGGTAATCCTCAAAGCTATTCGTCTGATATCGCATTTTTATTCTTCGTGCTCGAGCGAATCATTTCTGAAGTTCTTAAATATCGTAAGACCCAAGGAAAGAAACGAAATTCACAAACATGACTTTCAGCTTTGTGAAAAGATGATGACAATATCAAATAAAAGAGCTTTAAAACTTTTTTTTTATTAAATGCAACAACATATTATTGCGAATTTAAGGGGCTAAACTGATCACGCACTTGAAGACTCAGTAATCTAGGATAACTGTTTCGAACTATTGCCTCTCATTAGTGAGGTGCAATTCCAATAATTCTCAGCTTTTCGTAAAACTATTAATTTACCATTAGCTGTCTTCGATTATCAATTTTTTTTTTGGAACTGGCTTGCTTACACACTCACGAAAGCTTCAGTTCCATGTAGTTGCCATTTTGCTAGTCTAAATCAGGAAGTTTCCACCTCGCCCGTAATTCTGGAACTATCTCACACGATATGCTCTATAAGTTTGCCAGTTCCACCTAACAAGAAGACATTCGCTATTGGTTTATGCATATTGAATTTTGCAGTATGTTAATGAGGTCGCAAATTGCTACACACTCGAATATTCGAAACTCACGCGAACTATCGCAAATCGAAGCGGAATTCCGTCAACGTCTGGAAGCGTCAAACAGAGCAGGTACGCCTTATTTAGACAATAAATTAAACCCCCAACTACCACACCTTTCGGATCGAATAACTAAAATCCGCAACCATTGTCTGGCCGAGCCGTACGAGATGCTTATACAAACTTCATAAAACTTTCTTCGGAAAGTCTCTAAAACTACCTGCAAACTAAAACTTTGCCGTACTTACTTAGGAAACTAATTAAGCTGAAATAATCTATTAACTGAAGTTTAGATTTTAATCCCGAAGCTATAAATCTATTAAGTCGGGCAAAGAGAAAAATTGTTTACCTTATTCAGTCTGCGAGGGGAAGGGGCTTCAAGATTCTATGAATAAAATTAAACTTGTTGCAGGCTTTTGGTCTTAAATCTGAATTCGTCTTTTTGCTATAATAAATTCAAATTCTTCACTGCAATTTAAACTTATTAAAAGTTTACTCATACACTTACATAAAACGGGAAAGCTTTACCTCCAAATAACTGGTTATGGTTAATAGGTATTCAATTTACATATTTTCAAAACTTGATTTTATAACATCGTAAAATAACTTCACTAAAATTTCAGCAGGTAGGAGTACTAGAGTATTGTCATGAGCTGGTGTGAGCTCGAGGATTGCGTAGCTCAGGATGGTAAGGGAGCAACGAGGGTAACTGTAACTTAACAGGATATATTTTTCATTTCTATTACTTTAATGTTATTAATAGAACTAGTTTAAGTCTTTAAGTAAATGTAAACTTTTGTATTAGAATTTCGTCATCTTGGTAAAAGGAATTTTCTTTTTTTTTAATGTTATTAATGTTAGAAGTCCCATTGGCGATTAAACTTGAAATTTATTTCCCAATTAAAATCCTTCCCGTAGATCTGACGACGTTCGCAGTAAATTAAAACAACCTTGTTCCGTTTCCCTGTTTATATTTATCTTTCGCATAAAAAGGATCTGAAAAACGGAAGGAAGAGAATACCTCAACTAAGGACATGCATCCATCCAGATTCATACGCTGATGTATTCGGATCCGCTTACGTTTCCGCCACGGGGGAAAAAAGGGGGGAAAATTTCGCGTCTGCCGTATATCAATTTTTCATCGCGCGCCCTTAAAATAAACAAACGCTACGACGTTTTTTTGTTTCTTCCTTTTTTTTTCGAAATCAACGCGCCGTGGCCCTGATTTTCATGCGCCGCTCGGCAATAACGTTTTATGTTTGCCGCTTGAAATATTTTCAGGAGGTTTGGGGGGATAGCGCGAATTTCTCGTTGTTTGCTCTCGCACAGATCATTGGTCGGGCCGTTTGTTTGCTTGTTTTTCCATTCTCTACGTATCCCATTTTTCAGGTGTAACCCGATTTCTTTTTATAGAAATAACCCGACGCATTTTAAGGATCAGTGATTTTCCACGTAAGTTATTTATATACATACATTCTTTCGATTGAGAAAGACAATTTCATGAATAAACTCTTCTGTAATTAAGTGGTTATTTTGGAAATGCTGATACGAAATAATAAATCCCTACGCTGAGTTCGTATAGGAAGATTTATTTTACAACTTTCAAAGAGAGAAGGTTGGGTAGCAAAATAAAAGGCAAATGCGAATGGAGGGTGCTTGCAAGTAAATGCGAACTTATATCAGCATTGCAATGTGGGGTCAGCGAAAAAGGGTGTAATAAACGCTCAACAACGGTACAAATAAACGGGAGTGCACGACGACGTTGGTGCCCGAGGAACTCTCCTCATTTTAAATTCTAGTGAGAGCTGAAAGAACCGGTTGCTCCGGTAGGTATGGCCACTCACTTTAAACCGAAATTAAACGCAAATATGTGTTTTATTGCATTCTTATTTTCCGCTGGATGAAACTGTTGGAAGCTGAACGATGTAATTCAGTATCTATGTTTGTTGAAAAATTAAACCATTTGTAGCTGCAGTTATACTTTCTTTTTTAATTTTTTTGTTTCAAACTTTTAATCAAAACTAAAATAACATTAGTTCTCATTGTTTACGTTGTTTTTTACAAAGCCCAAATCTACAAAATTTCTTCTTCTCCCTACGGAAGAAATAAATCTCATTTTAAACACGCTTGTTCAAACTTTATCGAAGTGAATTGTATGAGTAAGGTAATTTTTTTCTTTATTGTTACAAGTACGTTAAATTTGAAACTTAGTTATGTTATTGAACGATTCAGAGTCCGTCCCTGCTCTGAATCGTTACGTTTCAGAGCCCGTCCCTGTCCTGAATCTTTACGTTTCTTCAGACTCACCGATTTGAGTGAAATGTGGTAGCTATGTATAACTCATAAGGGTATACAAAAAGCCGTGCTCGAAAGGTATTGTCACGAAAGGGATTTTCTAAAAAACTACGAGGGGCTTTCTGGTTGTATTCCGCAAACAAATAATTTAAACGCGAACATGTGTAATCGAGGGCACCGCAACCGTGTCGAAATAAACAGGTAATCGGTTCAAATTCCACAACGATAGAGCTCAACGAAAATTACGATAAACGAGGCCGCGCACATATGAAATCGATGGGCGAAACACGGGGCAAGAACAAAGAGATGCAACATGCAAACTAGCCAAAAGCGGTATATAAAAATTCGAGCCGAAAATTAGGAGGCAGTCGTGCTACCGAACCGACTCCGTGGCCCCTAGTGCCGACGCACCGGGACGCCACGCACTGAGACGCTGTCCTACAACTGAACGCCACTCCATCGAAACGCTGTCCTACACCGGGACGCTGCTGCACCGAGACGTTGTCCTACAACTGAACGCCACTCCATCGAGACGCTGTCCTACACCGGGACGCTGCTGCATCGAGACGCTCTCCAACAACTAAACGCTACTGCATCGAGCTGCTGCAACCCTGCTGGCCGACTACAGTACCGACCCCCGGGAACGAGGACCATCTTTCCCCGCCAGCCAAGGGAAACGATACCCGAGTCCACCAACCCGTCAGGGAAGAATCTTGTTCCACTCCGGCCAGAAAAGGAACGACGTGAGCTAACCGTCGCCGTGAATACCCGGACCGCATTCCCAACAATTCGAGACGAACCCCCGCAACTAAATTTATTTAATTTCCTTTAATAAAGAGGTATTAATTCCTTTTTTCTAAAACACCTGTGTTTCAAGCTCTACCATCTATTACCTCTGCTACCTACTCCCTAAACGGACCGAACCCCGGGCCCGTGACAAGGTGGAGGCAGCCGGTCTTCATCGCGACAGTATTTAAAGATGTGAAACATACCCCTAAAAATCGTTTTGGTGTTTTACGTTTTCCGAAAATTACTTCGTAACTATCAAGGTTAAAACTATTGGTTTATATACATAGTCATAGCATTTCGTTACGTCTTCTAACTGTGTGATCATCTTTCATCCGTCTTTTATTTACTTATTTAGTTATTTAACCGAAAAGCTCCGATTAATTACTATCATAATCTGTAGGGTGCATTATGTTGCCTCTATAAACCAATCTCTGTACAGAATCTCGGTCTCTTACATTAAGTTGCCACTGTAATGTTAAATTGTGAAGTAAATGATTTAGATTTGATGTAAGTACGTAATTTTTTTACTGTGTTTGTTCTTGAAGGAAGGTAGTCAAAAGGGCAATTCAAAGTTCACCCTTGTTAGAACGGCAATCTAACAAGAATGAACTTTGAATTGCCCTTTTGATTGTCTTCCTACAAAAACGAAACAATTCCTTAAGTTTACAGTCGCGATCAACAATACTTTTAAGAGTTATTTTTTTATATAAGTTGCAATTTCATCCAGGGGCGGACCGGTACTTGCAAAAAGTAGGAAAATTGTGCCAAATTCTCATTGTTGGTAAATTTTTGCCATCACATTTTCAATATCAAGCAAAATAGTAAGTGTAATTTTTGTGGATAATTGAAAGATTTGAAATACGTACGAAAATAATCAAATAATTAATTATTTAGAAACTTTTAAAACTTGTATTGTTATATTTATAATAATTGTCTAAAAGTATGAAATTAGATGTTTGATGAATTTTTTTTATAAGTTCTCTTTCATCCAACGGCGGCACTTAAAGTTTTGGCGTTCTGAAATTTGAGGATACCAGCGATATCAGCAAGGTCGAAAGGGTACCTGCCCTTACAAGAACTTGCGGAGTGTATAATCTCCGATGATGAGGTGGAGTGTTTGAAATGGGGATCATGTAGTGAGATCTAAGCATCTAGGGTATTCTTGTCTTTTCAATGAACTCTAAACATCGGGTATATTAAAAAGTGCTGTACTGAAGTATCTCAAATTTGTCATTCACTAACGTGAGTAATTTTTTTATGACGCTTCTAGAGTAGGAGTCCTTAAACTTGAGCTTCATTAGTTTCGCAGTAGATTCGCCGCTGCCTTTGCGTATTTAACACAAAAGTGTTTATTCTTATTTACTTCGAAATTAAAAAAATATAAAAAATAGTAGAGTTAACTACAATTTTTGATTATTTTAAGTTCTTTAAATATAGTGTTCCCTTTGTTTAGTCACTAATGAGGTAATTGTAATTGTTGAATAAAATGTTATAAGATCTGAATTTATTAACGTCATTATACAGGCCGTTACTGAACTTATATCATTTAATTAACACCACGAATAGTACTCAAAGAAAGAAAAGAAAATTTGTTATATATATTTAGGCAAAGGTCAATAATAACCTGGATAAAAATTATTTCTCTTTTTCATAGAAATCGTTTGAAGGGCATTGGATACAATTTAAATGTCCTAGGTTGAGCGTGTTTACAGCTATTATCCGTCGTGTACAAAGTCATTAATTAATAAATGCTCCATGATTTGAAGAACCATGACTACGGATCGGTGTCATATATTTTGCACGGTTCAAATTCTAATGCAATGGCAAAGTTGTTATGCTGCAGCGGACAAGTCCCGCAGACACTCCTAGCGTGTTGAATGAGTATTGCCGCGAAAAAATAATGATGCGAACTAAGTCATAAATGTGGCTCGTATAGTACCGTAAAACAATTACAGTCGCACAGTAAAATTTAGTTTTCACAATGTGGAGTGATTTCGTAACTCACAGTGCTGATCAATTGTACCCTGACTTTTGGATTTGCCGTCTAATTGCGTCAGAACCATATAGGCGTAGAAGAATAAAATTTCCTGGCAAAATTATAACTTATTCCTTTAAAATAACGCATCGAGCTGCGAGCCTACGATCACCAGGCGCGCCGCGCCGCTGATGAGATGACGTCGACTTAAATTTCCCCGATCCCTAACCATGACCTAACACACAGATGATTATACTTTATACTTAAGGCAGGTCAGGATTTTGTGTTTAATTTGAAAGTAGATAACGTTTGCAAATTCTTAAAAGTTTTTAATATTATGTAGATATTGCAATTAACTAATCTGTATTGTATTAATCCGTACTTTATTAGATTACGAAATAGCTTTTAAGGCCATCAATTTATAATTTTGACAATGAAAAAATTTCCTAATATAAAGACGCTCTACAAATTTAGATTTAATTTAGATCAAAATATGCAAAAAATGTTGGTAAATTGGTTTCTAGAAACAAAATTAATTTCCAAAATTCACACTAGTTTCATAAAAATTAATTTTCAATTAAAATTTCGAATAAGATGCGCTTGGATTTTAAGTTGCCGCGGAAAAACAGGCTCAATATTAATATCATAAAAAACCTGTGTTTTGTGTTCGAATGCGAACGCGTACTTTGTTGAGAACTGTCGTAGTTTTAGAAACTATTGTGTTATAAATTCGTCATAATAATAAAGAATTAATAATGAAAATGTTCCTTGTTTGTCTGCAATTTAAAAATATACAGTGTTAATCCGTTTTTCAGACAAAGGGAAGTAGCATGTAAAATTAAATATTTGCAAATATTGGCTCTCCTGTAAATTTTAGAGCAAAACGGTAAAGGAAAAAATTGTTCTGAATTCTAAAATGTACTTAAAGTCTTATTTATTTTTTAAAATTTTGTGCTCATATTCTCAAAAATAGTTAAAGTTTTTAGGAAAATTGACATTATGTTAGCAGTTAACCATGACTATGACAACACAAAAAAACATCAAATTAACAAGAATACATTTTTTGCCTAAAATCAATAATAAAAACGTTACTTTGATATGTGCAATAATTAAGAAATTTGAATTTTATAGACAGACTGTAGTTGAAAATTTAAATTTAACCATTGTTTCTGAAATTTCTTGAGAAGTAGAACTTTATGTAAAGAATAACTTTTTTGCGTACAATTGATATTAAAAAAGTTTTTCCTCGTTAAGTCGTTTCGTGGACACATTGTATATTATTACATTTATTTTAAGTTGCGCGTTAATGCGCATGATGAAATTTGTTTCATTCATTTAAGAAAGAAGGTCACTATTTATTTATGAAAAACGCACGTTGAGGACTTTCGAGGAAAACTTTATAATTCAGTATAAAGTAGTAAAATATATCAAGATCGGTCAATCTAACGAGTCCTTATAAAACATGTCCTGTAAGATGTATAAAATTTATCATTTTAACCAATAATAAAGCACTTGCCATAAGGAACCTCCCTGCAAGATTGCAATTTAATTGTTCAATATTTACTACTACATATAAAACCTTACAGGAAAACTGATACAAGTAACACTGATGCTCTCTCAAAAACAAATAATGAGGTGAAGGGTGCGTTAATCTGATTACCGCAGGTAAAATATTGTAATGGAATTTGTACCAATTGATAGCCGATACATTTTTTAGAAAGGTGAACAAATGCCCATGATATTATAGCACATTTATAAAATCGACTTTTCGCCACCTTTTCGGAGTTTGCTCCCACTGTGGGGTGGTCGGTATCGACTTCAGGCACCCTTCAGTGTTGGGGATAAAATTCGACACTGCTTCCCCTTAAACGGCGGGAAGGTTGGAAGTAACAAAGCCATGGAACACTTTACACACACTCAAATACACTCCCGCTCCTGACAAGTCTTTGACTTAGAACCCCGTTGGGCAACCACAGATTTAAAAAAAAATAGTTTCGCACAATTGTACGCACTATTGTGCGCAGGGCGCAGGACAACCATCATGCTGTAGCCAAATTTCATGGTCTATGCTAAGATCTCCTAAAGTGGATCCTTCTGAATTCTGCAGCAATTGGAGATACTTGTCACCGGTGAGGGATCTTTCGATAAAAAAACGGACCAATGATTCCTAAAATTCCTGCCCATACGTTAACCCTGCAATGGTGACGTGAGGTCTCTCAGACCGACTCGGATTTGTTTTTTCAATTTTGACGCCATGGCGGAACATATGATATCCTGCTTCTTGCTAGCTTATTATTTCTATTGTCTGAGAACGCGGAGTGTACCAGAAAAGAGAAAAATTAACAAGTTTTCAATTATTAGCAACTTCGGTGTCCCAGACCGACGTCACTACTTGTGTAATAGTTCGGAAAACAGTTCTGTCTGCTAATTTTTCGTGTTTTGAACTGACAAGTCATTCGAGAGGTACTATTATAGTAAGTAGTACATAATCCTTTCAAGAGCTTCAAGCTCCGTACAGCATGCACATTGAACTGAGCTGAGCGAAACTAAGTTTTTTGAAAATTAGCTCCAACGTAATCTTACGCGGACGAGGCAACTGATCGAAGATAAACATTGTTTTATATCTTTACTATCCTAACTTCGCATCGCTTAGCTTTAGTTGCCACGTTCGCGTAAGGGCGGGCGGCCACTGCGCACGAAGCGAAGCTAAGTTGAGCTAAACTAAGTTTTTGAAAATTAGATCCAACGCAATCTTACGCGGACGAGGCAACCGAGTGAAGATAAACATTGCTTTATATCTTTGCTATCCTAACTTCGCTTCGCTTAGCTTTAGTTGCTACGTCCGCGTAAGATTACGTTGGAGCTAATTTTCAAAAAACTTAGTTTCGCTTCGCGCGCAGTGGCCCCTCCCCTTTAAAGCTGCTGTTAATTTTATTGAAAAATAGCTAAGACTCAAATGCATCATATCCAGCATAAAAGTATGTAAGACAAATTACAAATACATGCTTAAAAAGTCGGTCTATCAGACCGATGACGTCACCACTCGTGTGCTAAAGTTTCACGTCACCACTGTAGGGTTAATTTGACGGTGTTGATTTCGGTTAGGGACAGTTAATGTAAATTTTGAGTAAGTAGGTACTCCCATATAGAAAATTTTGGGGTTCCATTTGTACCTTATCACTAAAGAATATTCCCTGTAAAAGATTTCTAAGATTATTGTATACTTCCTAGATAGTTTTAGAAAACATCATCCTTTGAAATTTATCCTCTTCAAAGATTTCTCGTTGTTTGTGGTATTGAAACGATTTAAATTTTCGTACCTCTCTCTTTAGTACACGAGAAGCTGTAGTATGATGAATTTCCAAATTCTGACTAATGTTTCTTAAACTTAAATTTTAATTTCTTTGACCACCGCTAATATATTAAAGTGATTTTCGTTTTCAATTTCAACGATATTTTTTACATTTGCATAATTCGTCTACGCTTCCTGTTGTTTCAAGATGTTTCATAATCTTACTAATGGGATCCGCATAAAGTATTTTTCGCTCCGTATAAATCACCGCAATGATTTTAGGAGTAATAAGAATTTAAAAGTACTTAATATTTTTTCGTCGGTAGTATAATACTCTATTTCTATTACAATAATTACGAAACAGAAAGAGAAATCGAACTTCTCTAACCCTTTATATTCCTGTAATATACAGGAATATGTACAAAGTGAAAACATAGACATTATTACCAAAATTTGAAGTTGAAACATTGTGAAACTGATGTCCACATTTGTGGACGCGATGAGCGAAAGGGCTAAGTGTAAAAATTTCAAATTTTTTAAATAGTCACTCTCAGTAATTACATAAATATTTACCAGTCATAGCAAACTTAGTAAATTATGTGCATTTTCCAGAAGATTTTTGCCATTTAAAAAAAGTGGCTGCGAAATTTAAAGTTTTAAAAAATTTAAAAAGGTTTTAAAAAATTCTGAACAATATTTTCCTTTACCGTCTTGCTCTAAAATTTACGAGAAAGTCAATATTTGCAAATATTTAATCTTACATGCTATTTCCCTATGTCTGAAAAACTAATCAACACAGTGTATATATTTTTACATATACCATATGTCCCGGTTTTAATGTTAAAGACAATATCTCTTTTAAAATGCAGGACATAAAAGACCAGTAAGATATAGTTTCAAAATATACAAAATATATTATTTAAAAGTAACACTTAACAATATTCCCTAACTATCAAATCTGTAATCTACTGGAATTTGAAAATTTAAAGGTAGTCATAACTTAGATGTTTAGGGAAAATTTTTTTAACACGTCTAATTTTTATTTTTAATTTTAATTTTTGAAGCAAGCTAACGTTGTTGACATTAAAAGTCAAAGTCACGACGATTTTGTAAAGATTAGAAAACAAAAGTGCTTAGTTGCTGCTACTAAATGTTAATTCTTCAGTAAACTTCAATTTAAAATAATATTATATGAATAAAAGCAGAAGAAAATTGTTTGTTAAGTTCTGCAGTATTTAATTCAGAAAGATTAACGTTTTTGAAAGCACAATCTTTTTCATTAGCAACTTTAGGTGAATAATTCTACACATCTTAGCATGTACTAATATTAGTTATATACCTATACTTATGTTTGTTTAACTTGAAAAAATAAAACTTAACTGAAACGGTCCGTCAGAACGTAATAATAACAACTTTACTTCATCAATGTTTCAGCTTGTAGACTTTTTCTTAATAATGTTTATAAACGTTTGTCAAGTCCATCGTTTACTTTCCTTTAATAGAAAACAGCACGCAGGCGGAAAATTGCCTCAGACAACGTTGCACCAGCTGTTTACACAAAAAATTCGCCGGCCATTTATCTTATTTCTTTTTAGCTTCCCTGCTAGCCAGCATGTGTAATATTCATTAAGAACATCATCCACAACGAAACCATATTTATCGAAGCTAAAATCCTAACATCAATTTTCACTACTTATTAAATATTTGCGTTATTTATTTTGTTATTCATGAAAGCGCCACCTCGTTACTAACAATATTTTAAGCTTACTGTGAACACTAATGGACAGCATACCTAGTGGTCGATTATTATTAGAGTGCAGTGCTTTTAAGTTTTAATTCAATTTTATGTACTCTAGCTCTGAAAATGCAATGTAACAGCTAAGTACGTAAATCTTCTAAATTATAATTTTCTACAATGTATTGGTATTTAGAATCGAATGTACATAATTTTAATTAGTAGGTACCAAAATCCTGGTTCAACGTCTGTATTGTACCTACCTATTGCATCAAATTATTAAGAATGTACAGGGGCTTCTAAAATAAGAGAGTCCTACTTAGCCCTAGCAATTCGGGTGTATTTAGTATATCAAATAGTGGTAGGTGCTGTTTCGATTAGACGTACAGTCCTTTGAACTTGCAAGTATATTAATTATTATGAAAAATATTTCCTAGAGCTTTTATTTTTGGTTATAAGCATTAGGCCAAATCAGTGACAAATAAGTATAATTTAGGACTCGACTCTGTTTGAAATTTGGATGGAAAATTTAAAACTGAAGTGAACGTTTGTCGATATCCAGCCCAAGTTTGATAACTTTAGTCCATTATTGTAGTGCTATCTTTTAATTGGAGCATATAAAATAAGCATTCACATAAATCGATCACCCATCATGAATTCTGCCCAAACTTTGCAGTATACGTCTATCAAACGTCAAGTTACGCGTATGCATGTGGACCGAATTCATTTCGAACACGTTTTTCATCATTGTTAGGCTAAATGGAACAGGAACTTTAACTAGGCGTTGTTACGAATCTGATAGTGGCGACATAACTCGTAGTGGCGCAGAGGAAATAGTAATTCCTCGCTGCAGATAAATCTTTTATTTTGCACCGGATGGAATTTAGATGCGCTCGAGTTTAATTTCAGTATGTAAATACACCTGTTTCTTATACGTTTATTAAAATGTTAATGCGAGCGCTTTAATTATACTAATGGTCGGCGTTTCTTGCACTTTGCTGATATGAATTTTGAGTTTTGGATTGAGAATTACACGTGAATTCAGGTGATTAAAAAAAAGTAAAAATGATGATAAAAGTTAAACTCTCGTTCAACATTTAAAAGGTGCTCCGAAAATCAATGTTAAATAAGTAATCTGAAAACGTTTAAAATAATAAATAATGCTCACATACGTGTATGGTTTAGTTCTTATCTAGATTGGCGTCGTTCTCTTCTCTCATAAAAATATAATTTATTAGTAGCGTTTATATCTGAAATCACTGAAGTAACTACCTACACCGAACGCAGTTAAGGATCCATAAAATATTCTCATTATATTTAACATGGCATAAAATCGACATGGTTCAAAGTTCAGACCGGAACGAAACGAAACTCTGGATTAAAAGGTCTACGGCAGATTAATTATTCGTCCTTTCAAAATGCAGGGATAATTCTCTTTCTTCGCGACGTTCTTTGATTTGTCAAGGCTTTTAAAACGAATTTCTGGAACGCGATTAAGAGTCACGGGAAATTATACGCGATGGAAATTTTTATGAACCCCTTCTGGCTGCGATAGCGTTCCTGAGGCAATTCTCCTCGCCTCCTTATTTATTTATGTCTCGTCGGTTTCTTTGCAGATGTGTTCGTTATATTAAACGTAAACAGTTTCTTTGGTGAACCCTTAATCCGCTCGTTTTCCCCCGGACTACCAAGTGAATTTCGTAACGCTAATATCGAAAGAATTTTCTTTGATTTTATTTAATAGAAATATTAAATATGGTCTGCCATCAGAATTTCAATGTTACTGGTTTTAACCCAGATGCGTTAAGAAACTATATAATTAACTAACTTTCGGAATTTTGTTCGTTTAGTCTGAACTGAATGAATTAAGGGACGACAAGTTCTTTGCTTAAATCGACAGGGGAGAAAATAAAAATACCGTTTAGCGCACGCTGAAATCCTTTTTTCATTAAAGACCAATTCGATAATTACCTGCGGGTTTCAGGGGAATACGTCCGGTCCACTCTAATAGAATATTGAACGACCGCTGATGCGTATTTACTCACCATAAATAACGTTAGCGATTCCATTACGTATGTTTTACGTACATACGTACACACACACGCACGTGCGATTTTTCCCGTGAAATACCCGCCGTCTGCAATTAGCTCTAATTAACAACAGTATGTCGGGGCAATCCACGGTCGCACATAAAAGACTTCAAAGTTGGTTTTGAACAGGAAACTTTGGGCTTTTTTTTCGAAACGTACGTTATTAACTGCGATTTTGTGTGTTTGAAGTCTTTGTGCATGGGTAGCTAGACTTAATTAGAACTGCAGACTAAAAATGTACATAATTCTAATTTATGTAACAGGAAAAGCTTAATAAATTCAAAATAAATAAATATTACATTTCTTTTTTAATAAAATTTATACATATATGTAGGTACGTATAATATGTATGTGAATAGAGAAAGTAACAATTATTTGCATATTAAAAACTGAAGCTTTTTTTAGCATCGTCCAGAGAATATTTAATAATAACATAATTATTATCACACACGCTACATTATCATAAAAGTTTTGGCTGAATAATAACGGCGACTGTGAAAACAATATTTACCAGTTATACATATACCTATTGATTAAAAAATAAAGTAAGTTAAATAATTACATCCAAATATTCGGTGATAGTCTTTGTAAGGACACACACAGATCAATGATGATCGTCACCTTACATTTGCTATTTTTTTTAAGGTAAGTTTTTGTATGTCTCGGAGAAGATGATCGAAACTTTTTATTTCTATGTTAATAAATCTTTTATGTGCCAATTTTAATCTATATTTAGGAAATGTCAGGGGTAGAAACAAATTCGAAAGCGGGCGAATTACGAAAACGGCAATTACCTTACAACATGTGTTTAAATAATCTGCGTATTCTCGAAACGTGAAATCACCCATCGCAAACACACCAACACATACACAAACACACTTACATACACTAATAAACTTACAAATGAAAAGTATAAACTACACCAATTAATTACTGGTTACTACAACGCTAACCAGAACGGATTAAATGTGTTTCATGATATCATCTGAGGCGCGACAGTTTATGGGGTAATAAAGCAATAAACCGAAGGTTAAGGCATGTTAAGAATTCTGGCTGCTCTCGTCTATTGTACGTTTTAAAAATATACGATTCTCCTTTCCCTTCGATTTTCTCAAAACTTATTCATTAAAAAAAAAATTATAGAAAACTTTTATTTCTTTTCACGATATCTACCGACATACCGAGCTTGGTGAATCTTCACTGAAACAGGCTGTATGCACGTTATTGAAAGATAAACAAATTAATTTCTCAATAACGAATAATGTAGCAACATGTACGTATAATATATTGACAAATAAGAAAAATCTGAAGCTTTAAATAGTTTCCTGCATGATTCCAAATAACTACTAGGTATTAGTTATCACTAAAGCAAAGATTTAAGTGCATTTTTAGGTCATGAGTCATCACTTCACAATACGTACGACTAAAAAGGTGACTCATGACCTAAAAATGCGTCTAAATCCTGGATTTAGTTATCACTCCAATAGCTCTCCTTTGCAACATAAAGACCTTTTTTCACTCGGCAGAAGTTCCCAAGAAAATGACACTGTAAATAATTTGACTTTGAATCAGTCCTTGGTTCATAAAAAATAATGCTAGATATTTTTTGATAATGTAAAGGCGCGTACTGACAAAAGCTCTGAACAAGTTCAGAGCTGCTAGGAGCTAGTCAACAAAAGTTCTGAACTTGGTGAGGACGCTTCTCATGTTGGCCGGTCCTGAGCTTTCATCGAATCGAACCTAATCCGTGAAGTAGCGGTAAGATGAAAGGGTTCGGAGTTCGGACAAGTTGCAAGCCAGCTCGGAACTTATTTCCAGTGTGGACGTGTGTCATTCATTCTGGCAACAACTGACTAATAGTGAACCAGTTCAGGACTTTCGTTCTGAAATAATTCCGAACTCCAACAAATTTTGTTGTGTACACATCGAAAAGTTTTTAACCTGCCTTGAACTCATTAGTTCTTAACTAGTTCGAAACTGCTTTTAGTGAATATACACCATTATATGCTGTTTAAATGAAAGTTTAGAGTCAAGAGTGATCCCTAGAAATTTTACAGTGACATTATACTATGTGTTTTTTTAAAAATGCCATAACGGGTGGCTGTGGAAAAGAAAATGTCTTAGCTCCATTCATGTACTTTAAATTGTCAGTTTTGGCATGTGTTAGATGCCAAGCTAACGACATGAGTTTTAATTTTCATAGCCAACCTTTATGGCATTTTTAAAAAAATACACCGTATTAGTTATTTTAGTGTTTTAGTAAGAGTTAGGCATAAGTTATTATTACAGTTGTGTCGTCAGCGAATTTTATTATTTTACCGATGTACGAGTAGTTAGAAAAATCGTTCACTTAGATAATAAATAAAAGAGAGCCTAAGATTGATCCTTGTGGTACACCCACTGTTACCTGTGAAGTCTTTGAACTAATGTTATTACAATCAACAATCTGTGATCTATCTGCTAAATAAGAAAAGATTAAGTTTCTGCTACTCCTCTCAATTCATAGTAATGCAGTTTGTTTATTAAGATCATATGAAAAACACAATCGAAAGCTTTCGAGAGGTCACAAAACGCAGCAGATAAAACACTCCCTCTTTCAAAGGATTCTGTTATTGTTTGTAAAAGTTGGAAAATGGCTTATTTGATAGATATGTGTTTATTAATTTGAAGAGGCCTCTGATGTTTCATTGGTGTTAAGCTGTTATCTGCTGTTTTTACTGCTCTCGCTGTTAAAAATTGACAAGATGTAACATAACTTGTGTAGTTATTTTGTGGTGCTCTTTGAAGCGCGATCAGTGTTATTTGTGATCTGTTATCTGTCATTTGAACGACATCTAAACACTGATGGATCACACGTCAATGCATTTAAATAAGATGTTATCCAAGTGCAGCTAAGATAACATAACTGTTAAATGTTAAACACCCACGATACATCATAGGCCTGAATAAGTGTTTATTTTCTAGAAATTTGCAAAACCTATTTTAAAAGCAATTTCAATTGGTTTTGACATAATAATAACTGATAACGACCGATAGTGAATTTATATCGCCGTTTTTATGAAGTGTGAAGTTCGTTCAATAAAATGTATCGTCTTCTCTTTACATTGAATTTTCTTCACTTCAATAAAATATTTATTTGTTATGTTATAGCCGTTACACATATACCCTATACGTAAATAAATAGAGTACCTATATTCTTTTAAAAGTAGAACATGCAGAAAATAATAATAATTGTCAAACTTGGAAAACAGAACTATACCAAAGTATTATTTACGAACACTATTCAGAATTAAACAAGAAAACGTTCGCCGCACATACTGTTGAAGAGGATACAGTCGTAAACTGTTTCTTTTAGACTATTTGAATTGGAATATGAGAAATACTGTTTCCTTTTTGGTAAACGCAAGAGAAACAAAGCAACCTGTTACAAACTGTTTCTGAAACATTCAAGGAACGACAGCAATATCATTTGAATATGTTTGTGGATAAAGATTTCAGAAAATACTTCTAAAGTAAGTACGTAAGTTTAAGAGGAGCTTTTAGTTATGTTTTCTGTTATATTGAAATCTTTCGTCGAATTTTTGTTTTTAGAAATGCAATTTGTAAGATAAATTCAAAATGAGGATGAAAAAAATTTCACCGAATGGGTACCAGTGAAATTTCTCTGCAGACCAACATTACCAATATTAGACTGCTGACTATAAGAGCCAGAATCGATATGTAAATGAATTGTCTCTGATAAAACGGTCCTCATAAAGTTATGTTCATTGTTCTAATCTGTGTTATGAATACAACGTGATATCCGACTGCGAGGGGCAAAGCTGTTTCACGAAACTTAAAAGAAGATAACTACATAAAAGTAACGTTTATACAAAGCTTTTTGAATAAGTAACGAGAAAACGTGATTTGATTTTTAGGTTATTTTTTTGCGATACAATACAATAAAATTTGTATCGTATATACATATTAAAAGTAAGATAAACTTCAACTTTAATGTTTACCTAGTTCAAAAAACAGTAAAATTCCATCACAAAATTCGTATTAACATGTTGAATTTGAAGAAAATTACCTCAGATTGCTG
Organism: Dorcus hopei; assembly: GCA_033060865.1. Classification (NCBI taxonomy): domain Eukaryota; kingdom Metazoa; phylum Arthropoda; class Insecta; order Coleoptera; family Lucanidae; genus Dorcus; species Dorcus hopei. Next base: position 22,864,478 of record CM065422.1, on the reverse strand, counting down.
TAGACTTACAAATTCCTAAATTTTAATTTAAGAAAAATAGGTGAAGCTATAGTCATGGCACCAAATTATTTTGCTTTCATTAATTATTATGAAACAAATACTTATTCCTCAAAATTTTACCATTCCCAAGTTAATTATAAAAAGAAAATAATTTGCATCTTTAGAACGAGCTTCTTTGTGTCAATTTATTAAATTTAATGTCTCACGCGAGAGTCGTTACAGCCCAAAAGATTACGATTTCATTTACATTTGCTTAAAGCTTTCTCGTATTCTTCTTAGAAACGACCGGCAAAGGGAACTATCGTTTTTAATTAATAGAATGTAAAGCAAAAAAGTTAGACGAACACAGAAAAACCAAACTTTTGATGCCAATTTTAAATGCGAAATATGCTTAAATAAATAAAAAAGACTCACCGAAAATGCGCTGTCATTTTTCACCTGAAAAAGAAATATTCATATAAAACTCTATATTTTTATTAATTTGGAGAAAATGTACTGAATTACTCATTACATATTTGAAATTTGACCAAATGATATATTAAAACTGTTAATAATTTTAGTCCTTTGAAACACAAAAAGCCAAAGGATTAATTTTCTACCTTCAATTCGCAGAGCAAATTATTAAGTTACGTCAGAGTTCTGCATAGAGAAATATTAAATATTCTTAAAATTTCAGATACCTCATTAGTTAAATTCAAAAGTTTTATAGTTTTTTCTGCAGGTGGTTATCAAAGTAAAGAAATTTCTTATTTAAAGAAATTGGATTTGGTTTATCATTTATTTTCCCGTACGTTTTATCAGCAACAATTGGATTGATAAAATTAAATGCCGTTTCTTTTCACGTATTCAGCGAAATAAAATCTGTTTCTGTAAATACAGAAAACGAGATATTTTTTTCTACCCTCTATTCGCATGCCAAAGTTATTAAGAATTATGAAAAAAAGAGAAACGACTGGGGAAATATTAATACCGTCGTAATGCTGGAATTCATCAGTTGATTAAATCCATGAACGCCCCTGAATTTTCATAATTCGATTTCTTGTATGGAAATTCTTATTACACGCCCGTTTCTTTCGTTTCCGTCGGGCACATACACCGGCGTAATTTGATTTATAAAATTTCAATTTTCTTAAAGGAAATGCCGTCCTCACCGTAAAACATTCCGTCGCAATATACGCTGTACATCAGATTTTTATGCCCTTCTTCTACTATGCAGAAAATTTAATAATTTTTCTATCCTACACTCTACTCGAGATTACATATAATTAAATGATGTGCAACAAATGTTGACACTGTAACTACAGTTCATTACAGTATAATATATTTATTTATTAAAAGAAAGATAAAACTTTTTGGCAATGCAAAGCACTATTATTAGTGGGATGTAGTCAGAAAGGCTTCCTAATTAATTATTAATTAACAATGTCATTTATTAAATGAAAAAGAAACGACCCATTATCCATGTATCTTAAAATATTCCAATTTCAGTTACTCAGTTTCTCGAATCATTTTATAACTCATTAAACATTCTATCAAAAATAATTGCAATAACTGCAAGTAAATATTTAATCAACTTTAAATTATTTTCGCATGACCGCATTTTCACACAAATATTTATTAATTTGGAAATTTGAAATATGCAACACGCGTAATAAATTCTAGGAATGCAGAAATAATCATATTTTTAATTAATTCAAATTAAAACCCATACGGCAAGTAGTTAATTACATACGGGCAGCACGAATAGATTTAACAATAACAAATATGATATACCACGCGATCGAAAATAAAATGATTCAGAAAAGGCCGTGATCTAATTTCTTTCCGACTAGAACATTTTGAAACAATTAGAATGTCACAGTTAAGTACAGCTATTAAATTCGACATACAATGGTCTACACTGAATCGTTTTATTTTCAATCGCATGGTATTTAATTCTTTTCAGTTCTATATGATTAAAATTCCGATATCCATGCATTACCGACATGAGTATTTAATTCCCGTTCATCATAATTAAAAGCGAATTATTCAAAGGCAACCGTAAATAGATGTGTGACATTTTCATGATTTGAATTCAATTTGATTAATTATCGGCAATTTCACTGAAATACGCACAAAATGAATATATTTAAAGAGATGGCAATTTGCGATAGCCGTGGTTAATTAGGCGCGCAAATGAATTTGCATCTTGTAACGTCGACGTCGATGTCGGCGTCGCACCGCTCACCGGAAAAACCGAGTGATTTCTTTGTTATCTCACCACATATTTATACAACGGATTTGTTTTCACGTACTTAGATCGATTTAGGTGAACAAAGGCGTCTCTCGCAAATGCGATTCCGCTTCCTTATTTTTCCTGTTCCCTTCCGTACAAAAGGAGGGTCAGATAAACAATGGAATTTACGTAAACAATGGCGCAGTTTGTTCGGAATTAAAATAAAATAACGCCACCGTTCGTAAGGCTTTGTTGGCAGTTTATGAGCTCCCGAACGAAAAATTTATCAAGAATGTATTCTGGCCGAGTTCACATTCATTTCGGACCCTCTTTGTTTGATAGTAGCGCATTGTTTCGGTTTTTATTTACCTTTTGTCGCGTGAAATTTCAATTTGGCCTACGGGCCCAGGTCAAATAAAGTCAATTTTCAATACCAATTGTTCTTCATTTAACGTAAACTAATCTTTTACACGGGAATTTATCCCTTAATGAAGTGAGGTACGTCTTTTTTGGATTGCTTTACCACTTGCCAAGTGTAACGTTGCACGAAGTAAGTTGGCAACATTGGAGAATTTCGGCCAGTTTAGAGATCATTGTGGCAATCCTGACCATCCCAGCGCAGGGTCGAAAATTTTATTGGGAAAATCGACTCATCCGTCGATTCCTATATGGGCCGTCTGTTACGGTTGAAAAATCCATTCAAGTTACTCAAAATAATTTTCCGTACACCCTGTAGCAGCGTGGGAAATACGGCGTACGTGCCGGTCGTCGCATTGCACCATATTTCACAACATTGCGTGAGTTGAACTGTCCGCTGTTACTTCAGGCAGACTACATATCTCCGTCTCACTCGTTTCCCCGTTTAAACTGTGTTTCTTCAGTAACGACTTCCGTCTGCTAGAGCATGTGATGGAGCAGGGCGCGGTCGCTTGCTGGTCAGTATCTTGACAGTCCTCGAGCCGTGCGGTCGATTGTTTTCGTGCAAGCCTAAAGTTTGTGCTGTTTAGTTTCCCACTGCAAGTGTGGCTGAAATTAGAAACGGACTTCCGTGATTTGCTAAAGCACGCCGAGTGACCCACAAGCTGTTTCAATGCGGTTTCTCAAAGGCCTACCCCGAGCAAGGGAACAGGTATGGTTTTGGCTGATCTTTTAGTGGCCCCTCCCTGTAACACATTTTTCTTTTCCCCCAGGCTTTAAATCCAAGTTAAGCTTTAAAGTCAAGTTCAGATTTAACTTCCAAGTTTTAATTTTGACCCCGATTCACGTTTTACTTCAAGTACCACTGCATATTCTACTTCGACTTTAATTGGACTGCTAGTTAATCCCGGTGGTAGCTCGGTTCCGGACTTCTTGTCTGAGGCCCAGATTCCCGTATCAAATGGGGACCTTGTGAACCGGCCTACCCGCCTTACCTTGAAAGAATGGACTCGTCCGGGAATACGACGCGACCGTGGCAGTTTGGCCACCCCTTGACTAACTCTGCGATTCACCGCGGGAGGACGCTCCGGTTAGTTGACGTTTGACAGTGACCTACAACGGACGCTGGATCTTCTGAGTGGATACGAAGGTCGGGATAACTTTAGTTTATTATTATCTTTACGGAGTCGTTGTTGAACAAATTATACTGGCGGAGTCGTTGTGTTAAGATTTGTACCGTACGTGTGACCGAAGCACAGATCTGTGGTACGGATTTATTTTAATGTGTTACTTTTTTTATTTATGTTCCGTTGTTAAATGTTCGTTATTTGAAGTTCTTTGAGCAAGTTAAATATAAACAAGTATGCTTAGCTGGTGCGTTTTATTTTAAATCATTTTTGCCCACCTTTTGCATTGGGGTTTCGTCGAACCCTCCCTTCTCCACGAGCTACGCCGAGCGGTGTGGAGACTTAAGTCACTTCGCACACAATTTGCAAACCTACAGGTAGGTAGCACGTCTTGGTAATGAGGCATTCTTATTGGTCGAAGCTGACTTTCGCTGCGATCTGTCCCGCCTTGTTACACGGCGTTACTTCTCGCATAGTCGTGGTTATGTGTGTATCGTGTCTGTGCATTATCGAGGTTTTTGCTGCTAAATATCAGAGAATCTTATATTGACTTTGTCGGAATTCCACCAGACACACCGCCAACGCCTAGGGAAGACTTCTTTTACTCTGTTCAACTTGGCTTTTCATTAAAACCCAGCTGGCCATTCTGTGTAATTAATTGCGCGTTTTTTTACTTTAGGCCTTTATTGACGTATCATTGACGTGTACGTTAATCGTGCCTTCATCGTGTACATCTCCCGGTACGAGTTGGTATTCTCGTGTATGAAATACCCTTTTCGCCCTTGATAAATTAATCAGCCCTTGGAAGCAGTTACGAAGACCGGCCAACAGAAGGCGTTGCTTCAATTTTGCTGACTTCGTTTCAGTCGACGTTTGGTAAGGCACACCGCAAACTGACAAACAACCTTCAATTTTATGAACACCTTTGGAGGCCCTGAGTTTGTATCGTTTTAATTTTACTTTACTGCTTCGACGCGCGCATTTTACCAAAGAGCGAATTTCGACGATTCTTACGTGTATTTAACCGATATAATTTCGTCTGTAAAATAAGTAAAGTGATTTAAAGTTTTAAGCGAATTGTTGGTACTGTAAAACGAGTAGAATATGAAACGGTACGGGTTATACATTTAAATTTAAAATCTGCGGCATTTTTGGTATTCAGGTTGATCAAATTCTAGTAATTCAATATTCCAGTAGTCACAACACATATTTGGAGACAATAGGCGTAGGGGAAACTGGGGTAAGTGTGCGCACGGGGTAAGTGTACGCATCCATTTATCTCAAAAAATAATAATCTTACACAAAATGACTGTTGGTGAAATCTATGTTAGCCACCTACAACTCTAATTTTTGACAGCCGTAATGGTATCCGCTTTACCGATCAAGTTCAGTATAGCGTCACAGCAGTAATAAGTTTTTAATGTACATTTGAATTTCGAAAACTTAAACGGTAAGTAAATTAATTATACATATTTTAATTTCAATTTTGTCTTATGCTATTCAGTAACATTCAAAGAATGCATTGCGCATTTGATATTTGTTGAAATTCAATTTTTTACAATTTTGTGATAATAACAATAAAAGAACGTAGATACGGGGAACTGTACGCATTGCGAAGGGGTAAGTGTGCGCGCGTACAGTTACCCCAAAATTTAATTTTACGCAACGTAATTTAAAATTTTCCTGTTAGATGCCAAGGACCTACATTAGGAAAACAACCAAAGGTAACTGGACTCCGCACCATTCAAGACATTGAAAATGGCGAATTGTCAATTAGAGCAGCCGCTAAAGAGCATGGAATTCCTGAGGCTACTATTAGAAAAAGAATTAAAATAGAGGAGACTGAAAGGTTTAAAAAGAATTCCTTAGGGGGAACTACTGTATTTAGTCCCGAACAAGAAAAAGAACTTGTAGATCATGTTTTGTTTTTGGCTAAAATGTTCTTTGGCATGACTGGAGTGAATTTAAGGAAACTGGCTCGTGACTTCGCAGAGGCAAATAATATTAAATACACGTTTAATAGAGAAAAAAAAGTACCGGGAATTGACTGGTACATTGGATTTCTAAAAAGATATAAAGAAGTATCTTTAAGAAAGCCAGAGCCCACCAGTTTAAACCGAATTAAAGCATTTAATGCAGAAGACGTAAATCTCTTTTTCAATAACTTGGCAAGCCTTTGTGACCAGTTGAAATTTAAAGTTGAGAACATTTACAATGTAGACGAAACGGGAATTACGACTGTGCAAAAGCCAGTTAAATGTTTAGGACCTAGAGGTATCAAACAATTTGGTTGTAAGACTTCGCGAGAGCGAGGGAAAAATGTTACAGTCATATGCGCATTTAGCGCCAGTGGTAAATACATTCCTCCCATGTTTATATTCCCCAGGCAAAGAATGACCAATCTTTTGGAAAAAAAATGGTCCCATTGGTGCTGTCTATGCTTGTTCGAAAACAGGTTGGAGCAATGACATCCTGTTTCTAGAGTGGCTAAAACATTTTGTAAAATCTGCAAAACCTTCTAAAGAAAACCCGGTTCTCGTTATCCTAGATAACCACTCCAGTCATATATCATTGGCAATTTATACTTTCTGCATAGAAAACTTTGTATCACTTTTAACGTTACCGCCCCACACTTCACACCGACCACAGCCTTTAGATTTAACATATTTCGGGCCATTGAAAGCGGCTTACAATAAGGAATGCGACAGTTTTTAAAGAAATTCAGAACGAATCACTATGTATGATTTGGCCGAAATTTTTAATAAAGCATTCATTCATGTGTCAACAATTGAGAAGGCAGTGTCCGGTTTTAACGCTGCTGGTATCTATCCACTACAAATGGACAAATTTAGGGAGGAAGATTTTGCCCCAGCTGCCCAATTTAATCCAGTAACAATAGTGGATAACCCACAGCCCAATAGAAACGCTGAAAATATACTGAAACAAAAAACATCACAAACTAACCCTAAACCATCTCATAGCAGAGCCATTTCTCCTCCAATCCATGCCACAAGTGAATCAGAGCTACATCAAATAAGTGTTAAGATTTTGTCACCTGTGCCTCAGCCAATTACATCAACGAGGAAGACATCTAGACTCAAACAAAAAAGTGTAATTTTAACTACCACACCTTTCAAAAATAAACTGTTGGAAACAGAAAATAGGAAACAAAGACGAATTTCTCTGCTAAACGAGAAATCAAAAGCAGTAAAAAAGAAACATTCCAAAGTAATCACGAAGAAGAGAACTACTGTAAAAAAAATAAGTTACTTCTAGAAACTGAATCTGATTCAAGCTTAGATGAAAATAAAATTTTAAATCCGTTTCGTTTTACTCTTAGTTTTTTAGTTGCAATTAGCTAGGGTTACTTATGGTTATTATTGTTATATCATCATGGCTATTTTAATTACGAAAGCGAAGAGGAATTTGATAATTATGTTCATGAACGTATGGAAAAGGAACCCCGACAACCTCGTCCCATAATGCGAGATTTTCAAAATTCATTTGAAATGTACAGTGATGTGGAATTTAAAAGTAGATACAGATTTAGGAAAGACACGGTACTAAAGTGCCACTTCTTATGACTCAAAATGATTTAAACAAACCAAAATAAAATATGTGATGATGACGAACTGGATGACATAGCTGGAAATCCAGAGGAAGACACGTGCCTAATCTGTGGAGAGTTGCCACTTAAAACTGAGCAATGGTTTAGGTGCACTCTCTGCTCTAGATGGGCGCATGAATTATGCAGCGGTTGGGACACTCCCGAGAATTATATTTTTCACTTTTGCGATTCATAAATAATCCTTGAGATATCAATTATCAAAAAAGAAGAACATGTTTTCTTTTCAGTTTTTATTTTGAAAGAATTGTACTTTTGTTTTATTATTCATGTTTTTTTACAACAATATATGCATGTGGTATGCTCTAGAAATATTTTATTCCAACATATTTTTAATATTAATGCCCGAAAAAAGAAATATTCTACTGCGCTAAGTTACCCCATACCCGCGCACAATTACCCCGTATGTATGGGGTATCTGTCCGCAGGAGCACTGTCATGAATTTTATTTTTTATTGTCCGTATTTTTTTCCTTTAAGATGTCTACGCTTTGAAATTTGTTCCGCAAATATCTGGAGCATTGTGTAAATAAAAATGGTGGTACTATCTTTATTATTTTCTATATTCTGGGGGTCTGAAGCAAAAGTGCGCACAGTTACCCCAGTCTCCCCTATTCTTTGGTAAGTCTTTTTGATGAAGATGTCGCACGATCAGGAAGGAAACTTCCGAAGAACTAATAATAATATAATGAACGCAAGAAAAATATAACACACTTTAGTTGTATTTTTTAACAACAACTTCACTGTTCACAACTGTCTTTTTATACATTTGGTTTTTATGGTCAACACGTTTGAATCGTCCACAATCAATCTCAACACTTTTTGTGAAAAAATTGTAATGGAAAGTATTACTTCTTGCTTATTTTATAACCTCAAATAGTCTCATCTGTGGTATTTAAACTAATGACTATTAACCTGTGCTACCATGGCGTAACTTTTAGATTACAATCTTAACTTATGTTGTGACGTTGTGTATGCTACTTTTCTTTGTTTACCCTATATGAAGCGTATAGTGCAAAACCGGCCTAACTAAAAAGACAGCGTTGTGAGAAAACAGCAATGAAAAAAGAATCCAACTGTTGAGCAGGCAATCCTCCCAAATACATTTGATGAAAAAATTATGAACAGACATTTAGGCTGTTGGTGCAACATATTATTTGAAATGCAAGATATTTTATGCTATGAAACACAACACAAAATAATAATTTTTTCGGTGGGCCGTTGTTGCACTATACGTCTCATTTTTATTAAGTAAAAGAAAAAAATATAAAATAAGAACTTTTGACAGGGTTTTATGAAAGACGGCAAGAAAGCAAGTTCACAAGTCTGGAACGGCTTTCCTAAGAAATTATTCTTTAGAAAAATTGGAACTTGCATTACATGCTATGATTGATGAAGGGATATCATTTAGCCAAGCAGAAGAGAGATTCGGGGTGCCGAAAACAACTATTTGGAGAAAATATAGGGGTATGACAAGTGATAAGTTGGGGAGGCTCACTGTTCTCACTAGAGGAAATTAACATTGTAAATGCCCTCTTGTTTAGCACTAACTATTAACTTTCGACAAACAAGATTTAAAAATGTTTATCCAACAGTATCTTAATCGGAAGGAAGTTGAAATTAAGTGTTTTAAAGATAACATGGCAGGAGATGAATGGGTTAACAATTTTCAGAATAGGCACACAGAATTAACACGCCGAAATTGCGAAAATATGAAAAGGGTAAAAGTTGCATTGACTTCCGATGTAATTAGGTTTTACCTTACAGAGTTACAACGATCAATGTAAGGTGTTCCACTACAAAACGTAATTAATTGTGATGTATGATAATTATAAGAGATGATCCTGGAAGTGTGCAAATTTTTACCTGAAAAGGTGCCAAGCACTCTACTCGAATAATGGATTTTTCCAAAACGTCCCATTCAATTATGTTTGCCGTAACTGGTGCAGGAACGATGTTGCCTCCATACATTGTGTATAAGGCGAAAAATCTCTATCCTGAATGGACTGAAGGTGGTCCTCCAGGAAGTCGTTATAATAGATCCAAACTGGATGGTTTGACTGTGAGATTTTCGAGGACTGGTTTTTTAACGTGACTTTGCCGTATCTTCACCGCAAGGAGGGATTGGTAACCATTTAATAAGCCGCCTTTCTTTGAAAATAATACAGGTCTGTGAGAAAAATGAAATAGCTTCCGACGAACTCCACACACGTGTGTCAACCTCTCGATGTAGCAGTGTTTGGCTCCATGAAAAAGGGCTGGAGAAATACTCTAACCGACTGGAAAATTAGAAACAAAGGTGTTGTGGCAAAAATTGAATTTCCTGGGCTTTTGAATAAAATGTTATAATCACTGGAACCAACACTCGAAACCAATATTAAAAATGGATTTGCTGGTTGTGGTATAATCCAACTAGATCCTGAAAGGGTGATAGACAAAATAATACCACGAGGGCATCCAGTTCAGTTGGATAATGTCGATGAGGGAGCATTAGTGCAAACATTTAATAACATAATGGCCAATAAAATTACTACACCCGAAACTAGAAATAGAAAAAGACAAAATAAAATTAATGTTGCAACAGGAAAATCTATCTCAGTTACTGATTTTGAAGCAACTGCAAATACAAATATGACCTTTGACGATAATGTCGAAGAAACTGGCCTCAATAGAACTCAAGAGACTGAAGTGATGACTGAAAGAGAAGCAACTCTTGAGAGTGAAAGCACTGATGGCAATGAAATAATTACTGATTATAAGGGAATTGAAGCAGATAAAGGGAATGACTTCAATGATGAAACTGCTGACGAAGAAATTGAGAAAATCGATTACGAATCTCCTGCCAATTTAAAAGTTCCTTTTACTAGCTTAAACGAGTTAAAAGTTGATTCTCTTATAATTGTAATATTTATTTAATAAAGACACCGTCTAGGCGGTTGCGTCTTATTTAGACTTGACGTATCCCTTTCGACCAATTGCGTCGGTCCACGGAAAAAGTGTCAGCTTATAAATGGCAAAATTTCAGTCCTTCTGTAACTTTGTAATTAACTGGGGGACTGAGGGGACCAGTAACCAATGGTCAAGTATACTCCCCCGGAGTAGAAGAGGAGAAGGTTACGAGTAGAAAGTCGGGAACGTGAGAGCTAGCAACATGTTTTTTTTTCGAATTAGGTCTTTTTAATCAGCTGACAATCGATCTTACAAACAAAACACTAGCATCAAAAGTTAATAACTCTTTAGTATGTACCATTTCTGTTGTACGTACACATGGAAGGAGAAGCAATTTTTGCAAAAAAGTTGATCAAGACCGGCCATCTTTAATCACCTTCTCAGTCCAGATGCTCTTGGATCTTCTTCTTCTTCTTCTTCGACCCAGCTTACTCATTCCCAGCTTGCTCATCAACAGAAGTTCTTTTTTATCTTCCTTTTGTAGCGCGTTCGTATATAATTTTATTTCACACGACTTGAACTTTAACAATCGGCTTCGAAGGTGTCAATGAATGTATGTAGTGTGAGTAATCTCTTGACAATGGTTGCACAATAGGGGTGGATGGTGCTTCTGACAATGGTTGCACAGAAGGCTTGTGGATACTTCTGACAATGGGTGCACAGAAGGTTTGTGGATGCTTCTGACAAGGGGTGCACAGAAGGTTTGTGGATGCTTCGGACAATGGCCGCACAGAAGGCTTGTGGATGCTTCTTACTATGTCTGCACGGAAGGTTTGTGAGTGTTCCCGACAATGACTACTCAGCATACAGTGAATCTGGAACGGTTAGCGCTCTCGCTTTTATAAGACTTTTTCTTAGGGGGGGGGATTAAGTAACTCTGCTTCAATGGTCTGAATGTGTAATAGAATCACAGATGATCAGAGCTGTATCGTATTCATCAGGGGCAGTCTTTTTGTGTTTACTCCGTGGGTTGTCATGGGGCAACGAAATCTGAGGATGCGATCTTATTTGCGGGCCAATCATCAACGAATGCGGTTTCGCTTTAATTCGTCAAGGGGCGGCTTCAAAACCTTCTTGGGGAATATTGTAGCAATTCCTTCCAATGGTACTGTTATTGCTAAACTTTTACGATCTCACAATGGAAAAAGAAATAGTTTTGATTTTCCTGTTGTGGAAGGTGTTTGCTCTGTTGGTCCTCAGCAAATTAAATTTTTGGTGTTAGAGCCAATTATATCGCGAGGAATTCACACGTTTAATGGTAATATTCTTTAAAACTATTTATTTCTAGTTACAGAAAAACAAATATTATTTTTCATGCCAAGAGTTTTTATTTGTTTGTTTAATTTGTTAATGTGAAACAACATATTGCTGTGGTTTGAGCATATAAATTTTTGAAATATTTGTAATCTCAGGGCCTAGTGATTTTATTGTTAAACAATTTCCGACACTGCGCGGGGTTCATGTGCGGTGTCAGATAAGTGAAAATGAAAATGAGACTCTAAATGCATTTACTGAAGTTTTATTGTGCAAATCTACGAGTGACGTGGTAAATGGGTAAGTAAAAATCAAATATCTTAGTGACAAATTTATTAAACACAATAATGCCAACATTTACAGCAAATGTCAAAAATTTTATTACGACATAACCAAGAAATTGTGTAGATGAAAACATGTACAATTGTACATAAGCTATGATATAATTTGCAACGGTGAATTAAAATCAATAAATCTCGACCTCAAATTCATCGTAAACAACCGGCACATTGTTTTCAGAGACCGCTAAAGCAATATGCCTTGTTCCGTGTCCCTGAAAATTGTTAAATGATTGTAAAACAGGTTTGTTGTAAAAAAAAACTGTTGAAATGTGATGTGAAATATTTTGAAACTTTGAAAATGACACGACTTATAATTATTCTAAATTGTAATTGCCATTAACAAATTCAAATCGTACCGTTTAAGAAAACAGATCTAATTCGTGTACGATCAGTTAAATAAAATTGTGTGATGTTCGTGTTGAAGTTTAACTTTGCAACTGACACAACGACTTATAAATTTATAATTATTCTAAATCGTAAATGCCATTAACAAATTCAAATCGTACCGTTTAAGAAAACAGATCTAATTCGTGTACGATCAGTTAAATAAAATTGTGTGGTGTTCGTGTTGAAGTTTAACTTTGAAGTTTAACGACACAACGACTTATAATTATTCTAAATCGAAAATGCCATTAACAAATTCACTGTTGAATCAATCAGAAAAACAGATTCTATCTGTATTCAACAAGTTATATACAAATGTGTGATATACGAAATGTCAAATTCACAACAATTAAATAATATTATAAAAATTAAACATTTCACCATTCTTGTAGAGATGTTTCCACAAACACTGACCAAGGAAGACTTAAAATGCATTGAAAATCTCCCCACTTATATAGAGAGAAAACTTAACAAAAACTTGCCCCAAAGAAAATTTAACCTCAAAATGCAAAATTAAAATCAAAAATACAACAAAATTAAACTCAAAAACATGATTCTATATAAATCAAACAGGCAACCCTGTCGGCAACCCTATAAGCCCGAGACGGAGGGCCTCCACCTTGTACATCTTCACCTTGCTCCCGTCAGGAAGATGCAGCAGATAGCGGCGTTTGTTCCCCCGGTGATTTTTGAGGAATTCACGAGGAAGCTTTTTGATTGCTTTCTGAAATTCAGCAACCTCCATCTGCTGAGGAACGACCGTTTCTGGAACCGCAGACCCAACCTTCCTGACCGGGACGTTTGGCACCTCAGGGACCTCAACCACAGGCCTCGTTGGGGAAGTGATGTAATCAGGCATAGCCTCGGTGTCTGAGTCATCCCCAAATAACTCTCGAAACTTTCCCTTGAGCCAATTTGATGTTGTAGGGGAATCAAGGCACAAATGTTCGGCATCGTGGTTAGGTAAGCTAACAATTTTAATGGCCACCACTGTACCTATCTATTACACATCTTAAATAGGGCTGGGGACTCATTACTCGACGGGTGGTTGAAAATATTTTCAAAATTGTTATACAGCAAACAAAAATAACGCTTTCAATCAAGTTTTAAACGCTTGGAATAAAACTGTTAACTATGTTACCATATATTCAAAGTGTTAGTAAACTTACATAATTTAACAATCTGTGCACAGACCTCGAAAAGTTGCGAAACTTATACTCACTTTGCGCATAAATAATTTAGTTGGCTTTAAATTTAGACGTATTTAAAGATCTATCTACCGTAACTTTAAAGTCTTAATTTGTTATAAATCAATAGAGGCTCCTAAACCACAGTTTCACGCGGCGTTGCCTACAATACATAATGTTATTAGAACGTTAGTCGGTGCTTCGTAAAAGGGATGACTATGTGTTATGGTTTCATGAAATACTATTACTTTATGTATTTTAGTGTAATGTTAAGGAATATAGGCTGTATGGGACACAACTCATAAATCCAATAAAATAAAGAAATTCTTTATTAAAAATAATTGTTGTTGGTCCTGTCCTTCGTCTTACTGTAAATGAACAAGTAAATGAATTAGAAAGGTAGATATTACCATGCTCATTTCGTCTTACAAAGACAACATTAAACGCGCCAATTATGCAAGTTAATATGCGATATTTAGCAACTCGAAACGTAATCTGAACTAAATTCGTTTAGTGTTTTAGTGTGCTTGAGTGCACCGGCTGAATTAACCAGCCAGCATTACACATGTTTATTCATTCAGTGCCACTTTGTCCCGAGCAGCTACAATAAGGGTACAAAATATTCATCGTGCTCCGCCAGAACCTCTTACGGGCGTTAATTTTATTTAAACTTGTTTACTCTGCACCCCACATACATAGAGCTCACTTCCACGTATGTACATGTGCACGAAGCGGAATATTTTGCCAGGGGCCAAAGTCACTCAGGTCAAAATCTTTAGAGGAATACATTTTTAACAAACTCATGAAGATTTTGCTTGGCATAAGTATTTTTAAATACTTTTTTTGCTTCATCACAGTTTTGAATTGTATCTCTTTCTAGCTATTCCCATCAAACTCCCATATAAAATAGTGTACGAGTAGAATATAATATGCCTAAACAAAATTGATCGTTTTATATTTTCATTATTGAAAGGATTATCTATGACCAAGAATAATTTCGATTAGGTTAAGTCAGCCTTAAATCTCTTAAATCTAAACTGATTCGTCAAAGTAAATTCGTTTTCTTACCAGGAGTAAACGTGAGGCTTTAGTTGTCGCCTTAACAAAAGGACAAGACAGCTGCAAGTTAGTAGTTTACTGGTCCTTCATCCGAGTCTGACCATAACATCCTTCCCTATCGCGAATTTATATATGCGCGATAGGGGATGACGGCCGGCACGGGAATTCAACCCGCTAATCTGGGAGCGGTTTCGAAACTCCAACCGTCACTTACCCGAACTTACCCTTTAATTTATTATATCTGCAACATCTCAGGCGACCGCCAAGTTTTGACAACGGCGATAAAAGTCACCCCTAAGAATTTATGAAGAATATTACGCGGCCCGCGCGCATACAACAGCGTCCTAAATAAGCAGGCGTAAACCCGCCCCGAAACCGCAGATAAAGCTCGGAAAATCGCCATTTTCGGGGAAAAATCGCGGCATTAATCACTGGCAGATTCCGTGGACGTTAACGAGGAGCGATTTGCGCCAAGTCTCTCGCGGTGTGGTAAATTAACTGCCACATTTGCACCTGCCTTCCACCTGCATTTTAACTAATGGTTACGTCATATGGAACACACATAACACGACGCAAAGGACCATTAATTACAGTTATGGTTGAGTTGTCGTTTGTTTAAGTCAAACACATATTCCTCGCGGCTTCATTATAATTAAAGCCAGTATTGTATAACAATGCCCATCATGTACCTTTCAAATTATGAAATGTATTATTAATGAAACCAACAGTTTTTGAATTTATGCATTCATTTAGAATCACGTTAACAATGTGACAAATAAAAAAATCTTAAGCCTATTTTACAGTACTCTTCGTAACGCTGTATTGTGATACAAAATAAATACCAGTATGAATAAAATATTTATTTGCAGCGTTCGATGGGCGAAATTTTAATAAAATTCTTTCGATACGACCTTTAATAATTCTCTCACTTCAGTGATTCAGTAACAAACACTTTTCGTCTTTCGTTATAAAAGCAGCATCGATTTCAACGAGCGACTTCCACGAAAGGGACTTTCCCTCTTTCTTCTTACTTTTGGATCACTTGTTAAAGGAGCAACCGGCCGGTGAATTAACTTCATTCGAATGGTCACGAAATAAAAACCTCTGCACCATTAAATGTTATTGATTTTATCGTGAACTGAAATAACTGTATCAGGTCGAAATGGAAAGAACAATTTCCAATTTAATTACATATACAAAATATACGAAGAAGAAGTGCTGGACCTTCTCTAAAAATGATGTCAACTAATGCCAGAATAGTCCCAATCAGTTTGGAACTGCACACAATCATCGGATGACAGTAAAATACTGGCTGAAAAACGTGGAAAACTCCAAACGCCTTCGACAACAAACTGCCTTCGCCTTTCATCGTCGGCGTTATCAACGGGCTAGGAGCAGGTGAATACTTTGACCGAGCGCACACGCCCCTGGGGATTTCCATTCGCGCGAACTTTAGAGCAATCCAAACTTAACAAAAAAGTTTCTCGGGTCGTGACTGAGCGGTTTTGATTACATATATCTGAGGCCCGGAGTTCGTGAAAGAGAAAAATAGGCTTTAATGAAAGAAGATGAAATATGATCGAGATTTTTTGGAGCGCGATTTTTCAGAGTTGCCCTCGAGTTTTACGAGTACATTGTGATTCTAATGATAACTTGAATTTAATGATTTCACCAGAGCAAGAATTTATCAAATTGAAAAAAAAAAACTAATTATTTTCGATTTTTATTGCATCAACAAGCTAATAAACATATCCTGACATATTGCTACGTTATTCGTTATCAAAAAATTAATTTGTTAAATCTTTTATTTAAATTATTAATAATTTGTTCAGTTCCTTACTTACTTCAACTAATTTTTATTATCACTTCACTCACTCACTTCAATTTAATTTATTCGCGTTCATTAAAATATAGTGTCAAAAGATACGTTCAAACCCGTGTATTTTGCTATTTTGCTTGACTCCACCCCAATTGAATGCCGGCCGTATTTATAAACTTATAAAAAAATTGAAACGCGTCATACAATGATGAACAACAATTTTTTGTGAGAACGCGAATTGAATTTTGATATAAAAAAATAGTTTCTTGGGCAACCGTACGTGAAGTAATCATTTCGCGAGCGCAATACAGATCGCGAAATCGAATTTCACGGCCGTTACTCTTAGTAACGGCCATTAAACTAAATGTCACATTTCCACACATTGAATTGACAAAATATTTCTCACTTCCATGGTAACATGAGAGCCGTCATTCTGCCTTCAAGAACTGTAAATCCTCCACGATGGTGTACAACTGCTTTTAGATTGATGTGTGTGTGCCAGTCTTGTTAGGCCCAGTTGTACAATTCCAGCTTAACTTTAAACCAAAGCTTATAAACCCTTAACAACAATTGTTGAACTAATCGTTGTGATGGGTTTAAGCTTTTGGTTAAATTTAAACTGGCATTGTACAAATGGGCCTTAACCATTCGCCTCATATTTGTGTTTCTTAACAGAAATTTGTGTTTCAGTAATAGCAACATTTGAAACATGTTGAAATAAATAATGAGCGTCTAAATAAAAACCTAGTCAAGTAGGTTGTGATCGAGAATTTAGCCATTGCATTTACATAACAGAGTCACTAAATGTAGCCTACTTGACCAGGTTTTTATTTAGACGCTTGTTACCTTGGGATCATAATTTTTTTCTTTTTAATATGTAAAACTTAATTGATGTGCGATGAATCACGAACTAAGGCCGTGTTCCAAATACACATTTGACAGATCAATGCGTACTAGATTTTAGGTTGCGTATCCTCACCTACAGAAAAATAGGCGTGGTGCATGCCAAGCATACTTGAATACCATCTTAAACGCGTACTTAAAACTAGTAAACGAAAAAGCAGACTAGAATGCGTACTTCCCCTTGTTGCCAAATACTCTACAAAATAGCAAATAATAAATAATATCTCGAAAATAGTATTGTATTATAAGGCAAGGTTCCGTTAGGTATAGTTTCTAGAGCACTTTTAGACCCAATTGTACAATTCCAGTTTAACTTTAAACCAAAGCTTAAAGCCTTAACAACAATTCTTGAAATAATCGCTGTAAGGGTTTAAGCTTCAGCTTAAATTTAAACTGGCATTGTAGGTACAACTGTGCCTTAAAGTTTTAATTTGGCTATATCTCGTATATTATTCTGACAAATTAATATTTGGTCTTACGTTCACATTAAACTGTAATATTTCAGTGTGATTAATTTTATTGCACCTCTGAGTCGGGTTCAGATTTTGAACAACTTTAAAAGTGGATTATCAAGTGGAATGTCAAAACATTATAAAATCAATCTTTCTTACATCAGAGGTATGAGCCAAAGCATTAAAACCTATAGAAGTTACCTTATTATTTTTCAATCCAGAAGTAACTGATCTCATTCTCAACAATACCAACAAATTCGTAAGAACGCAACTTCTCCAGAGATACATATTTCCTATGAGAAACTGCTTGTTATCTTTGGATAAATCTCATTTGAGGGAGTTTAAGGGAGTTTCAAGGACGTAACGTATGTAAAATAAGATTTGGGAAAATTTTTAAACATAAATTTTTAAGAACAAACGTAATCGAATCGTGTTGCTGCTGGATATAACAAATGGGGAATAATTGTTTACTAATTTGACAATTCAAAGTTATTAGAAAAACTTTTGCAACCAGTCATACAAACTTGAAATACACAAGTCTCTCTATAATTTATTTAGACGGATGCAGAAACGAGAAATTGTTAGAGTTTTAAGAGACCAAAATATTGAACCGCATAATAAAGGAATATGAAGAAGATATGGAATGCATAAATTTACCAAGAAGAGGCAGACCGAAATTTTTGGCCCCAAATAGAATCAACAGACTTGTAGAAAATGCTGAAAACAAAGTTGGAATATCGTCCCGCAAGTCAGCTCGCCGATTTGAATTTTCGCACATGACTGTTCACAGGATTTTGACCAAAAATCATTTAAAATATCGAAAAAGAAGGAAATGTCCCAAATATACAGCGGCCCAACTTGAGAAAATTCCCAGGTGCTGCAGAGCATTAAGGCGTCAACATTTTATTGACAACAGCTGCATCGTTATGGATGACGAAAAATATTTACGTTGTTCCATTCCGAAATGAAGGGTAATGACACTTCTAACATTTCTAACATTAAAAATTGCCCTGATGAAGTAAAATATAAGCCGAAAGCGAAATTTGCTAATAAAATTTTGGTTTGATGCACTATTTCTGAAGCAGGGATTTCAAGACCTTATGTCGGAAGAGTTAGAGACGAAGCTGTGGATGCAAATGTTTACATTCGCAAATATCTTCCAAAAATGATTGATTTTGTTAATACTCAAGTAAATTATTTTGTTAATACTCAAGTAAATACTCAGAAAAGTTTATGGTAATGGTTGGGATGCCCAAAACGACCACCAGTTGCAGAGAAGAATATTTCAGAAGATTCGGGAAGTAGATGTTACTTTTGTCCAGCGAAAAATGAGACATATTCGCAGAAAATTGCGCGCCATTGAAGATAATGGTCCTCTGGCAGTTAGGTAAAATTAGTTACGTATTATTTTAGGATGTGGAAACAAGCCCTAATACTCATGGATCAATAATAAATGTGCTACTGTTTGCTTAAAAGCTTTAAATTTTTTCCCAAAACTTATGTTACGTACGTTAGAAATGGAAACAGTAAAGTTCACCTAAACGATACAATAACTTTTTCTTTGCCATACGATGCATCCGATATGGTGACAAGGAAAGCAAATCACAAAGACAATTAATAAACAAACATCCAGCTGCAGAAGTTTTATTGTATGTCTGAAGATAGTATAAACAACAGAATATGTGGCAGTTAATGAGCAATTGCAAGAATTCAAAGAACGCGGACGTTTCAAGTTCCATCAGTACATCCCACCTCAGTCCAATAAAAATGGGTTTTTAAGGAAGAAACCTTCAACCTTTTAGACTTTAATATCCGATTTGTCAATCGCAACTTAACTTTAACCTTCAGTTTATTCCCATAAGACCACAATTCAAGAGTGGATGAAGGAAGTATGTGACAAAAGTTAATAATGGAGAAACATCGATTTAAAAATCCAGATTTCCCTTTATATTTAATATTTTGCGATGGGAATTGGTGTTAAGTGAATAATTGTCATTTACACCCTTTATTCGTGAATTTAACTCAATATGAATAAAAATGTTACTTGCCTCCTTCATCCACTCGACTCTTCAGTTGTTACTATGGAAATAAACCGAAAGTTACAGTTTAACTTGACATTGAAAAACCGGACCTAAGATTTATTTGGGTGAACAACCTCAAGAACCTTTCCAGTATATGAATAATGATAAAAGCATAGTCGAAAGGCTTATTAACCCAATAATGGGTACAGGCCGTAACGCCACAGCCGATAAGTAAATATGGCATTGTTCCACTGACCGAATAACTCTCAATGAAGGTAAGCTTACTTTGGTTATTTAAACTAAAGTGCAACTTTCGAACTTGAAGGGTAACACAAAAATAAAAGACCTTGTTGATTGTTCATAATGTAACAAAGAGACCTCTGAGGTAATAGCTGCATGAAGCATAAAGCAGTCTACCATGGGTTTCCAGGAAAACATAAATAAATACATCGGGCAGTTTTACCAGCACTGAACAAGCACGATTCATCTACGATTTTCCGATGAATCATATGTCACGACAGAATTACACAAGGCGTTCCTAGAAAAGCCTTCTAAAAGAGGAACCATATAAATACTGGCGAACTCATTTTGTAGAGCATTAGAGTGTCATTCTAGTCTGAGGAAAGCTTCCTCTCCATGTACCTAGTGTAGCGTAAATCATGTAAATCTACTTATTATCATCTTTAATAAATGTATTGTTTCATCAAGCTGCGTCCCTTATTTTAAGTTGTATAAAATATTGCGTAACAATAATTAGATAAATATGTTAAGTGGTAATAAAATTACTTTCGATATAGTCACCAGGCTATTATCGTCAAGAAATAATATTTAAAATGAAATCAACCAACACTGGAGAGCATAAGGAATAGATATTTCTTCTTCTTTTCTCTAATGATGAGGTTGATGAGGAATAGCTATTCCTTTTTCTCTCCAATGATGGTTGATTTAATTTTAGAGAAGAAGGAGGAATGTACTTACGTGAAGCCATACATACAGAGCAACCAACGCACCGAAAAATCCCGTGCTTTACTGTCAACGCGGGTTAATACGTGCGCAAAGCGTCGCTCATGTGAAAGGGTTCTTAATATGCTCTGTTGAATTCTGATGTTGTATTTTGAAATTTACAAACTCAAAAGTGAGACACTTGAGAATTATTTATAGCTAATTAAATTTGTAAGAACTCCGATATAGACCGCTATTAAAAAGCAAATCATCCGTATCTACCCCGGTAGTCCTGTCCGAAGTATTTTATAGGCAATCTCTTTCTTGGACTCATTTCCGGCAAGCACATTCGCTCCACCCCGGATCGTCCCCTCGGCCTCGATCCCTCCCTGGAGATGTCGCTGTCCACCGCAGGCGCCTATGAATAATACGATCCAGATACGGCATGTCCATAAATTCATTTTTATTGGCAATCAATTATATCGGTTATTTTTACGTATAAATCTGCATCGGAGACGGGATTAGCTGCCTCTGAAAGCTTCGCCGCGCAAATCTTATAATAACTCATAGTTTTCCTTTGTTGTTCGTTAGCCGCACGATTTGAAAGCTCATTAAAGCTCTTCTAGGTATTTTTAACGGATCTGCTTTTGTATTCACTTCAGCTTCAGCATTCAAAATAAGAGAAAAGATGAGGAGAACACGAATGAAGAGCTTATTAACGATCATTAAAAAAATAATAATAATAATGCATGTCCAAATATTTCAATGTTTTGTTGGAGAATATTCAAGAAACAAACTGAAACGAATTTGTCTTTGAACTTAAATTCCTTAACGACCTGCATGAAAGAAGTTGACCGAATCTCGTCAGGTAATTATTTCTGGCGACGTTAGAGGCGATAAAATACGGGCGAAAGT
This sequence comes from Dorcus hopei, assembly GCA_033060865.1. NCBI lineage: Eukaryota > Metazoa > Arthropoda > Insecta > Coleoptera > Lucanidae > Dorcus > Dorcus hopei. The sequence continues at coordinate 22,842,869 of CM065422.1, read as the reverse complement.
GCGAAAAACTGTTAACGCCTCCTCCGACAATATTCCACCTTTCATTCCCGCCCTTATTGATGACTTGGAGCAGGTGAATTCGTCGAGCGAGCGCAAGATCCCCCGGAGAATTCGATTACGTAGGCACGAAGTTCGCCACGTTCAAACCGAAAAAGTTTTTGGTTTTCTTTCGCGCGCCCTTGCGCCGTAGGTCTTAATTATGCCCTCCCTTCGTTCTCTTAGCTTCGATCAAATTCAGCGCGGCGAAGATCAATTAAATTACGGAATATTACAAGTATTACTTTGCGCTTTTTCGTAGCACTTTCGGTTTCTTTCTTTTAGAATTAAATTCTTGGGATCAAATTTATTTAAGAATGCATTTACACTTACCTACCATAAAACACAGCCTTTTGAGATTAAAACGAAAAGTCATGATTTTTCCTTAATATTCGCTTCGCAACAGATGAGTTGAAAATTATAATGTATTGCATTTTGCAAAACCATTTTGTTTCTTAGTTAGAGTTGTAATTATTTAACTGTACCTAAAGACAAAGACACCGTGCAGCTTTTCGTTTTACATAAACCGCACGAACACCAACAACTAAGCTCGGCACATGCAGTTACAACAAAGTTTGTCTCAGAGAAGTCAAACTGCAATGATACTGCGGAATCGCATAATTTACGCCAGTACTAATGCAGTCCATTCGCCCTAATTGCGAAAGGTGAAGCTTACGGCCAAAGCAGAAACGTCGCTTGCAGTCTTGCCTGCCCGGCACCATCTACATTAATTATTATATTCAGATACCCATTTCGGGTCACTATGAATTACAAATAATGCTGGACCTTTCTCAGAATTAATGTAAGCCGATTTGCGAGTATAATACATGATTTAGGTGCTATTAGCGAGTGCGGACGCCCTTTGGGGGCCTACCACGCCTGCCTAATCGATAAAAATACACCTGCCTGCGTCGGGACGCCCAAGTGTTTCTTGATTGCCTAATTTGTAAGAGCTTGTAGCGATGTCGTGTCTCATTTGAATGCCGAAACTCGCGGGGAGAGTTGATACAATTTCAACTATGAATATAAAATACGAGGGGGATTTCGACAATACTTGCGTAGTTTAACCCGTGTCAAATGTCGGTGCAGTTAAACGGATTGAGTGATAAAGTGGTGATAATAATCTTGAATAAATAAATAGGGTCATACTTTACAGCTGTAGTCTCAATACTATATTACTTAAAACAATCAATGGATTTTTCTTAAAAGGAATAATAAGAATATAAGAAATAAGAAAAAAAAAGGTGAACGGATTATCACAAAAGCTTACATAAAATGGAATTTAAAACAATTAAATTACCTGGAGGTTGTCTTTTAATGGTTGTAAAAAACCAAAGGAAATTACCCAAAACTTATCCAATTATTAGAGTGTTATATAAACACACGTTCTGAATAGAACACAAATACGACTTAACGACGTTAAACATCAGCTTCTGGCAGACTCGCACACACCCACATCCAAATCGAGCACGACGCTGCCGACGCTTCAAATCCAATGCAGGCTTAATGGACAGATAAAGCATATTGCAATGCCACAAACAATACAACATCCATAGTTGGAGTGTGCCGTCGCATTCGAAACATTCGCAACTATTTCCATTGTTCTTGACACCAGAAACTTCTGCCGGGATTACCGAACGCGCGCGAATTACTAACAAACTTCATTTATTACTCTGATTTTATCGAACCCTCCTCCAAATCAAGTCCTGTCTGCTCGACGATTTGTTAAATTAATTAATTACTTTCAGACTTTTCATAGACTGACTTTCGAGTCGACGATTTTTGCTTCGGATGTAAATTAAACACAAAAGTGAATTTATCTTTATCTCTTTCTTTCTTTTTTTGTTTATAAATTTATGAAAAGAAAATTTTTAATATTACCGCTTATACAGATTGACTCTTTTTTGGTAGGCCAAGATTGGCTCAGTAAATATTATGTATTTGGCCAACACTAAGCTTGTCGTCAAAGCCTCGTAAGTCTCCACTAACGCGCAGTTAATATTCATTTTGTTGATGATCAAACAAATTAATCTTTCTTATTTGCTTAAACAAATCTTGTAAAAATTTTGTGTAAAAATGCTAATCAAAAGGTACCGAAAATACAAAAAAAATTGAAGCTATTTTAGTAAGCACAGAATAATCTTTTATGGACCCAATAACTTTGTAGGTGAATAAGTCATTTCAGATGGAAGACCACTAGTATTGTTTTACATTTTATAAAATATATTGTAAATATAGCTCCAAAATTCAAATATCAAAGTACATCCATCCATTATGCCACTGGGTGAAAGGGAAAAAAAACTACAAATTATCTAAACCATATGAAGGAGTCGTTTAATCGTACATACAATGTATTGATGTTTAAGAAATATGTGGAACATTTTTTATCACTGTAAAATCCGTAGAAGGTGAAAACATCTTTACAATTTTTTGGGTTTTGGCGAATAACTCGGTAACCAACAGAGAAAAAATTAATTTAGTACATTGGTACATTTGAATATTTCTCTCTCGTTTGTTCTTTTTCCATTTTCGCCGACCGAGGGAAGCGACACTTTTCATTAATTTTCTGTTCGTCCAGTGAATCGCACGTTCTTCGTTGGTAGTTCCGTGTTAACTTGTTCCACTTCACCAAGGAGGTGAAAGTAGATTTGTACGGCTGTGCGCCGAATTTTACTGGTTCACTTGGGGCGAAAAAGCCGCCTTTCCGCGGTTTGTGTCAGCCTAGCCCTACTCGACTACTAGTAAGTTTTGCTTGCTGTTTCTCTCGATCTGGCCCTTATGTCCGTTCATTTTTCGCTTATAGGCTTTTCTTTCCTGTCTTGTTTTCTACGATTGTAACACCAATCGTAGCATCACGCTAGTACCAGTGCACGCACCAGTTGACATACACGCCGAGGAAGCCGATAGTCCGCGGAAGTGCCACGTAGCCGGCCGCCTCCATCGACTCGACAAACGAACACGCCAGACATACAGGTCGGATCTTTATTGAGTTATTTATTGTTTGTCGATGGTCATAATTCTGTGTCGCGTTTGTGCATGTGGCATTGCGTAGTGTTGCGTCGTAAGCCCCGTTCGAAGGAACGTGCAGATTCAGGAATCTGCACCATTAAATTGGGTCCCTTCAAGACTACTATACTTGCGGTATCACTTCCGAAAAAGCCAAAACTAATCTATCGTTCATTTACGTTGGCTTTAATTTAAGTTAATGTTGTATTGACATTTTCGGATCCGAAAAATTAGGCGTTATGCTCTAATTTTCTGTATTGTTCACAATTGATTGCTGTTTGATTAGTTTGTTGTTTATGTAATAAATATTTGTACATGCTCTGGACGTATCGCGTTTTTCCTAATTTTTCCTCGCGTTCCCTACAAAAAATTAAGTGGCGCCTATTTTGAATTGGCCTTCGCGTTTTGGATTAAGAACCCATACCCGTCCCACTGTAGCTGCTGGCGACACCGGATTTTAATCGCTCCGGTGTTAAACTTCTGCCTATCGACACAGGTAGGTAGCAACTGTCTGAAAAATAGAACATATTTCATCTCCAAACCATATCTGCAGTTAAACGTTTTCTTGTTCCAAATATTTATTGTGAAAATTGAAGTAAATCTTGTACAAGAAATAAAACGGTCTTTAGCTACAGATATCTTAATTATCTGCATATTCGGTGTTAATGTACCATAGCAAGAATACACACACACATTAAAAACAAAAAACACAAAAGTATACACTAATACACTCATCTGAAAGGTAGATGACCAGCTCAAAGAGTTGTCTTCAAACAATGCCAAATATACTAAATTATCATAATTGTCATGAGCGAACCATTGAAACGATTAATCCAGTAAGTTACGGATAAGTGATAAGTTGTTACGATAAGTAAATTCTTCTCAAACTAGTTTTGGGAAAAATTAGTTTATAAAATTATTTGTTTCTGTGACAATAAACTTCTTAACATTTTTGACGATATTTGACTTTACATACAGGCACACACATTAACTACAACATTAGATATTTGGAATGCGACGGCTCGCGAGTTCCCAAACATTCAAAAATCATCGCATAATACATTCAACAACAAAGAAATTGGTCTACCAGATTCACTGCCGAATTCGTCAAAAGAAGAACCCCGAACAATAATAAACTGGTTATACAAAGACAGAGGTAAGTAAATAAATGAAAAGGAAAATTATAAATAAATTTTAACAAAACGTAAAGGCAAAGAAATTCCAAAATAATAAAACAATTGTCACCCAACTTGGGCATACACAGCATAAAAAAATGGCTCACTAACGTGTTTGGCATAAATAGCAACAAATTAAATTTCAAAAAGACGTGAAAACAAAGAAAAATTCAAGAAACTCTGAGAAGACAGCAATATGAAGCTAGTTTCTTTCGAAATGAAACACATAACACTCACATTTGGGGAGTGATGTAAACTCCCATGTAATTCTTTTTCACCTAATTTCCCCAAGTTTGTGAACTTGTCGGGGAGATGTGGATTTGTTGAAGATCATTTCATTGAGCCTTGCGTTTTGCTCAGATACTTGAATGGTAATTTCTAGATAGTATAGATACTGAGTTACTTGAACAACTGTAGATTCGATGTGACATCTTGATATCTTCATAATGGAAGACCGCCTCATTATGCTACACAAGCAACAGCTTAGATGAATCATAGATTTCCAAATCGTTGGATAGGCCGTAGTGGACCAATTCAGTGATCTCGTTAGTCTGACATGAATCCATACGATTTCTTTTTATGGGATCACAAGTCACAAGTGATATGTGCTAGCAAGGACTCCAACAACGAGTTAACAATGCCATACTGCAAATTCGTCCAAATCAAGGAGTTTTTGATCGTGTTCAGACTTGTTGGATTCGGCGCGCCGATGCATGTACTGCTAATGGTAGCTAACATTTTGAATAATTTCTTTAGTGTTTAGTTTTCAAAGATGAAATACAATTACCTTTTATTATTTTTAATCACAAATTAAATTGTTTGCAAATGTCGTGTCGTTTATTTTTCCATCTTAATCCAAATGCTATTATTCAAGCAACCGAAATAATATTAAACGAAGAAAAGTATTACTTAGAAGTGTTAGACAGAGAGAAACAGTAAACGAGAGAGGCAATCCAATCCAATTCATGTATTTCGGTAAAGTCCCTAGATAGATAAAGTACTGCAATTAAACGCCATTTTGAGTCAAAATAAACGCGCGAATCCTTGGAAACACAATTTTAAACGAGCTCACAGGTTCTGTCTGACTGACGGATTAAAAAAATTATCTTATAATTATTGAAAATGCCGATCCGAAAAGGGAGTTCGATTATTTAAATCCCTTAAGGTGTAAGAAACGAGGCGCGGCGTCAAAATTTGGCGCGTTTATCCGCTATTTTGAGTCAAATTTAGATTTACATTGGCTTAATGAACAGCGGTACTTTATGTATTTAGTGACTTTATACTGGGTGTCTCACAACGTACTTTCACAACTTTGGATAAATACTCAATAACAAGGAAGTTACAGCAATTTAAATCTCTTATAAATAAACGAGCACTTATTGACTACCACTGAGATTAATACGAATGAATTTGAAATAATAGTTTTCCCATTTCCAAGGCAACATATTGCTTACAAATGCTGATAGCTTGAAGTCATTTTAATTTTAACGTATGTATCCAATAAAATAAATAGTGGAGAAAGCAGTACCTACGTAGAAATCTTTTCAATTAAACAAGTATCATGACCATGTATTCCTCGTTACTGTAGTATATCATTTTATTTTAATTCGTTTAACAGTAAATTTAAACGGAAATATTAATTTTAATACTATATTATATTATATGTATATTATTAATATTATATATTAAATGTAGGAGATAAATGGTTTTTATTTCTATTTGAAAACGTGTAATTTTGACAAAGATAAATGCTTCATTTATAGAGCATTCTTAACTTTAAAAGTAAACTGAAGAATAGCTGGAAACGTAACGTAAAAGATGGATGCATGATATAAAATGAGAACATTTACATATACAGATTTAAAAATAACATAATTTAAGCATACATGCCAAGTCGTGCACTAAAGGCACCTTCTTATTGGTTGCTTCCTAGTTAATTTGTGTAGATTCAAAAGGTACTAAATCAGGTACTGAAGTTAAAGAAGCTATATAAATGAGGCATTACGCTTTCTGTTGACATTGTAGTCATAAACTAATTTTTATAAATTAACTTCTTCATTTCAAAACTTCAAACATCCCCTTTGTCACTTTTATGAAAAAAAGTGATCTTGGAAAGCCGAGTCGATAACATGGTTATTCCTGTCTGTCATTCATAATATTCACTTGATTCACTATTAAAACTTAAACTATAATATAATAGCATTACAAACTATAATAAAATAAATCTTATAGAATCAGTAATAAAAAATCGTATTAAATATTTACAAAATTCAAAAATCCACAATAACAATAAACAAACTTCAAACAAAAAATACATATCATTACCTTACATTGAACCACTATATGACACATTTAAACACATATTCAAAAAACACAATTTAATTTTAGCTAGCAAATCTGTAAATAATTTAAATAGTATTTTCTCAAATTTAAAAACCAAAACACCAAAACTAAAACAACCTAACGTAGTTTATGAAATTAAATGTTTCAATTGTAATTCATGTTATATTGGTGAAACAAGCCAAAATTTAAAAAAACGTCTTGACCAACATAAATATCATATCCAAAAAAATAATCAAAATCATTCAATGCTTGTAGAACATTCATTAGAAAATGACCATAATTTTGATTTTGAAAATACTAATATTTTATATTACGAGTCTAATATTTTCAAAAGACGTTTTATAGAAATGTGTAAAATAAAAATGTCGTCGAATTCTATTAATAAACGTACTGATTTTGCAAATTTAAACGATACATTTTGTAGTTTTCTCGATTCCTTAAATAGAATATAGATCTGTCAATTTATTAACATTTATAATGTTCAAATTATTTTTAGATTAAAAAATTAAAATTAAAAAAGAAATCAAGTTACTTTTTCAGTTTCCGTTGACAACCTTGTTTATTTTGACAACATATTTTTCACTTCTGACGAAGCTGTCGAACGACGATGAAACGTAAAGTGTTATAGTGCGCGATTTAGTGTTCGCTTAAAAGATTTTGTGATACAAATTTCATCGGACAAGAACCAACTGTAAATATAATATATAGCATTACTATAATTTTCACATTTTGTTTGTAACCTGTAAACGTAAGTTTACGTACAATGAATACGCGCAGTTTGACACCAAGTATTCAAGCGAGATAGAGAGCTGTTACGTCATCGCATACCCGCTTCTCCCTCTAATACAACTGTCAACCGTGACATTTAATATTGGTTAATAATTGTGTAAAAGGAGGAGCGGGTATGCGATGACGTAACGGCTCTCTATCTCGCTTGCCGAAATACTGCCACCGTTAGTATTCAATTCACCGTGCGGTTGCACCAACTTTTTAAGCAGATCTTAAATTTAAGTAGTGTTTAGACTATGACATAATTTACAGATTTAACAAAATGTTAGGCACATTCTAATTGATACTTAAGTTGAAGTTTAATGCCCGGTTGCACCAGCTCTTTAAGCAGAGCTTAAATTTAAGTGGTGTTTAGACTGTGACATTATTTATAGATTTAACAAAATGTTAGTCACAATCCAATTGATAGTTAAGTTGAACTTTAAATGTCAATCAGAATGTATTTGACATTATACTGACCATACGTAAATGTCACATTCTAAACATAACTTAAATTTAGACTCTGCTGAAAAAGTTGGTGAAAATGTCAATCAGAATATATTTGACATTATATTGACCATATGTAAATGTAACATTCTAAACATAACTTAAATTAAAGCTCTGCTTAAAAAATTGGTGCAACCGGACATAAGGTTCTGAAGTTTCAAAGTCATCCTATTTACTTTCTGCCCCTTGGCTATGCCCCTGGTGTCAGATATGCATGTGTCATATGTAACAGTCATCCTCCGAAAGAATCTGATTGGTCATTATTGACGTCGCCGAGCAGTTAGTTTGAAAGCTTCCAAAAGCACCCAAATAAAACAACCATCCTATTTTTCTCGAAAACTATAAACATTTGCTTGCTGTCGCTGCATGAAATGTTTGCACAACTAAATATTAAATTCACCCACTATGTACAGTCACAATAATTAGTCATGACATAACCTTCATTGAAAAATTCATCGTGGTCATTTTATTTGTGGTTTCTAAGCAAAAAAATAATTTACAAGTTATCTACCATTGTAATCCCCTCCTCTCCTACACTAACATGTTAACTCAAAAGAGGAATTAAACATTGTGAATGAAAAATGCCCCTTAGTTAGATTACAGAACTATTATTAACACGTCGACTATTGTGACTATTTCTTTAACTGTATTATATTGTAAAAATTTATTATTTATTCTCAAAAAAGATAATATAAATTTTACTTTCCTCAAACAACTTATTTCTGAAAACACAATGAATCAGAATAATATGATATCCTGCAATAATTTATATGTTCAAAATATATTTGTGTTTCGTCTCTCCATGAGGGTTGAAGAAATAGATAAATCTATTTTACCACGAAGTTTCTTTATTAATCAACAAGACGATCGGTTTCGTGTATTACGCCCTCATGAGGTACAGTAGGTCAAGTCAAGTGTGCAAACATGTCACCCATGAGCCACCATGTTCGCGATCCCAATTTCACACTAGACTTGATGTTAATCTTTTGAAGATTTATTTATATTTTAATCTGCAGTAGACTGTTAGTAAATAGTAAAAATATTCAAAATTGAAGTGAAGAATTTTATGACACACTTGTTTATATTTTATTTTTGAAAACTATGGTAAACACAAGTCCTTGAAAGACGACTACTAATAATATTAAAATTTTCGGTGTACCGAACACTTGACTTACTGTACCTCATGAGGGCGTAATACACGAAACCGATCGTCGTGTTGATTAATAAAGAAACTTCGTGATAAAATAGATTTATCAATTTTTTTTAACCCTTTTCATATGATATGTGTTTGTAGATATTTTATAGAAATTTGTTTTACTATTTTATCTCCTTGAAAGTACATAGTTCTGTTGATCAAAAAGTTGTTTTGTGTACCACCTGAAATAAACAACTTATCACCTACAATTAATTTCTTTTTGACTGACTATGGCGGCGGGGTGGAGAGTATAATTTTCAAATTGGCCATCAAACTCCCGTCCTGATGTTCATCATCAGTATTCCAGATTTTTTCTGTGGGAGTACCTAAAGTGTGAAATTTACGTTGCGAAGCCAAGAACGATTGATAAATTTAAAGGAAACTTTGAGCTGTACCGTTATAACTATTACTTACTTATTAGACCCGGTTTTTCAATCACAAGTTAACTTTACCTTTCGGTTTATTCCCATAATAACAATTATGAAAACAATTGTTTCTATGGCAATAAACTCATGGTTAAAGTTAACTTATGATTGAAAAAGTGGCCCTTAGGGATTAACAAGTTAACTTTAACCTTCAGTTTATTGCCATAGGAATAATTGTTTTCATAATTGTTACTATGGGAATAAACTGATAGTTAGTTAAAATTAACTTGTGATTGATATATCGGCCCTTTGAGTAATATTCAACTTTATCTGCTAGTTAGAAGAATGTATTGAAAACGATGAAGGTCTCTTGAGGCATACAGTATTTCATAAATAAATCTCCCATTCCACTTTAATAAAATCGCAATTCATAACAAGGTTTTATCTAAAAAATAATCTAGTTAGTCCTTCTGTACTTACAAAAAACAATTTTTCTTTTAGAATTTTAGCCATATTTTAAGATGGATTATAACAGATTCAAGTCAGACAAGCTTTTTTAATATTCTATTTTTATTATTATTTTTTTTTTTAATAAAAATTCTAAAATTGAAGCTGACAAATTTTTGTCATAAATTCTACCGGCAAGAAACATAACACGCAACAATTGTATTATTGTTTGAAGAATACCACAAATGTAACGACCGTCGGTTTTCGAAAATAAAAACTTCTAACAAATGATACCGCGTCAGTTTCCAAACGAACGGATATCGAGAAACGTGTCAGTTTGTAGGAAGACGTATTAGCGGCGCTGCAAAAATATCTTTTATTTAATAAAAGCGTGCAGGAACTTTACGTAAATAGAATCAATTTGTCACAACACAAAGGGATGCACGTTATCAATCAATACATCCAATACATCCCAAATTCGCATGGAGCATTTTCATTCGAACGTAAAGCAATCTATTGATGTATATCGCGAAATAAAACGAGAGACGGTCCGCAATTCCCAAATCTAATTCGAAAACGTTATTCACAAATATTACCGTGTGTATACATGTTTGGAGATAAACTGATTGCAGTCGTTCTTTCGCGGAAGGGGAGAACGGATTTTTTTCAAAACATCATCATTTTAAACGAATTATTCCAGGAAACGTTCAGTTTTGCCAATGCAATTCCAAATAATGTTTTACGCAAATTTCTGGATTCATTCCAAATTTCCACGATAAGATTTGTGCATTTCTCTCGTTAATGTTAATCAATTATAGAATACTAGGTACTTATAAAAAGGATGCCTAATTTCGCAAGGACTTACGATATTTCGAATACAAGAGGCAAACAAGATTCAAATAATCTCTAAAATTAGTTATTATATGAATTGATCTAGCGCAGCAGTTTTCTTTTTATTACGCGCGATTTTGCTCAAGAAAAAAATTACTCCTATTTTATTGTCCAATAAAACTAAAGTACAGGGACGATATTCAAAGCGTTTATGATGCAATAAAACTTGCGACACAGGAGCGGGCAAATAAATGACACCCAGCCACCCTAAAGATAGTCTCAAAACATGCATATCCTTGTGTTTGAAGCCCCCAAGGAACCGCATCGAAAATTTTCCCGTTCGATCTCCAGATGTCGATGATATCGTCCCGGTCAACCTCGCCTGTCTCTGGGGAATAAACACAAATTGTCGAACATATTAACTCCATTTAGGATCAGCCCTTATCTCACTTTCAGACTGACTCGCTCACAAAAATACGTTTCCTGTTTTTTGTTTAATTTAATGCAATCCGTAATCGAATTCCACTGTTTGCCGGGCGCTTTATTAAATGAAGAAGGCGGTTCGATGTTGTTCTTCCGAATTTAATTTAGTTTCTTTTTTTGTGCGAGAGGAAAAAACGGAAAAATTTAAATATTGACTCGACCAAATTAGATAAGAAGCGTCGAGAAAGTATGTAAGGATAATTTGCATTATTTATTTTTTTCTCTTGGAAAAATAATTTTGTTTGCCTTTTTTCTCGTTTTGTGTATTCTTTTTTTTGCAATAATTTAACTTCGGCTGAAATTTGTTTAGGGAGGAATTCAAATTGAACTGTGCAATGTTTTCTTTATTTTCGAAAAACTTAATAATTAAGGATGTAATGAATAATTTACGTATACATTTTTTTAGTATTCTTCAGTATAATTTGAGTGAGTTCAGAAGATTATAAATTCCAAATGCTGCAAATGCACGAGCAATTGTATGACGAACAAATTTCAAAATAAAACGATTTTATGAATTCGTGATTTTGTTTAATATAACATTACAAATATCACATGTAAGGGGCATCCAGAAATTCGTACACGTTTGTGTGCATGCACGTGAAACCATAATATTTAGTAGTAGACACTTTTCAAACTTTTCAATAGGAGAAAGAGAAGTAAGCACTTATAGCTTATAATGCAGTAGCAATACACTCTATACATGGCTGCGTATATATATGCAAGCTTTTCTTTATCTTTTAAACCAAGAAACTGAAGTGATTAACAATAACAATGATTTATTAGGTTGTTCGGAAAAAAATTTGTCGTTTTCTTTTTAGTTCAGTATGATTATATACATAAGTATATAAATTTTGATTAAACTATATAATCACCATTTGCATCAGTGACCTTTTGCCATCTTTCTGCCAGCAGTTGTATTCCACGATGATATCACCCAACTTTTCTGGACTCAAAAAATTCTAGACATTTTTTTCCGAACGACCTAATAGTATGTTGAGTATGCAATCTTTTCTGAAAAACCTGGAAAATAATTTAATTATTAAAACAATTTAGAAAAAAATTAACAAAACGAATGAAAATTAAATTTAAAATCACGTAATTTTCAAAATGTATTCCAGTCTAATAATTCGAACAATTCGAATGTGATCATTTCATTAAAAAACCACATATACTTTCTGAAAATTGTTAACTTCGTTAAATTAGATTTCGTCTTTTCAATGCATACACGAAAAACAATATTTATTCACTAATGCGAAGTTACGATAACAAAATAAACTCCAAACTTCCGCGCAGCATCGCAAATCAAATATTTATGTTACAAAATGTCCGCTCGCTTTTCCGAGAGCTCGCTTCATTTCAAGCCGAAATTAGGATTTGTTTTTATTGTCCAAATTACTTGTTTACCGTTTCCAGTTATAACTGACCTTGCAAAGAATTCCAATTTTACGAAATCGAAATTTCCCCTGAAAACTTAAAATCAACAAACCTGTACACAGTCACATTACTATTACAAGTTCATCAATGAAACTTCTATAGAGTTGAATTTAAATAACTTACGGATCGCTTCGTTCCGCAAGGAAACAAAATTTATAATTGAATAAAAAAGATTTTCATTTGCGAATTGCAGGAAAATCTCAACAACTGAAAATACTTTCTTTCGACTATACCAGTTTTTGAATTTTCAAATCTGTTGAAGATTTATGCATGCTTATTGTGTTTGACAATATCGTGTTACCTTTCCATAAAGTTTCGATATTGATTCAGTTTCTTGAAGATTATGACCTACAGTGAGGCGTTGAGAAGTTATTGCGATTTTGAAGCTGAAAAGTGAAATGTCATTATGACATCGTTATACAAGAATCCAGCTTAATTTTGGATGCATTTATTTTTACTTGTCAGTATAACAGTACAAGCTTGTGTAAAAAAAAAACGGAATTCTGTTCAAAATTAGAAAATTAATTGCAAAACGTTGCAATCAAAAAAATTCAAACGAATGAGTTTGTATCAGCGTAAACAAAGGGGCCGATTTATTATTCAACTCAAAACCAAACATGTCACATTGCGCAGTGATTTGCAATTAACTCGAACAAGTGAGCATTATATGTTACTCGTTTCGTGTCCCTTCTTTTAGAAGGTGCCTGCAAAACCTAGAAGAAAATGCTGAGTCGCAAATGGAACCTGCATCACTAAGTTGGCGGACTGAGAAAAACGAACGTAATGCGCAGGATGAAAATGTTTTAAATTTGAATGAATCCTGATTATTTAAATATATTAAATATTTGATCACATCTTTGCAACTCCTTCCGGCCTTTACACTAGACGAGCACTAGTTTTTAAATGGAGTATATTTTTCTTCGCCAAGAAGTAGGTATCTGTTTGACAAAGACGCAATGACTCATATTGAAAGTTACGACTTAAGAAAAAATCGAAAAATTGGGCATCAGAAAAAACTGAAGAACATAATACTACATGAACATAAAAATAAGACTGTAAGGACCCGAAAAATGCGTTAAAGAAATTTCGAAATTATTATTAGAAAACAGAGAGTAGGAAACACGTATCGCTTTATGAGAATAGAACGTGCTTTCAAACCAGAGGCGATATTAGGTTGCGGTGATAAAGTTTTTCATTCCCATTGATTCAGTATTCGGAGATGAACACCCCGTTTGGTTGGCATCTCTGTCCTTGATCGCGCGACGCGTGGATAAAAACGGTGAAAGCCATCTCGTGAAAAGCCACTCGCCGCTAAAAACTCGAATAAACCACAGGTTTTTGGGAAATAGTGCTGACTTTGAAAAAAATCCCCCTTTGGTGTTTCAGGGTGGTGGTGAGGGCTTAAGTAGCCGCTGCGAGAGAAAAACAGGCAGTTCCGGGTCTCCTAAGTTTTGTCCGCGTCAAATTCTCGTCGTAATTTTGGTTTAATTAATTTTTGTTCTAAGTTCGGTTTTGTTTTAATTTAACATTAAAAATTAATCAATTTAATATTAAAAAGTTTGTTATCGGTTTCGGGGGAGAAAAGGCAGAAGCTTTTTCCGTGGAGTTTTTATGTCAGTTATTTTAAAATAAATGCGCTCGCTAACGAAATAATTTTCGTAAATCTAAATCACTAGTGTATTCCCTAAAATATGGATGCGAGAAAATCATTTCAGATTCGTCGCCGGTAAACTCAATGTCATTGTTGTTTGAAAAGTTAGATAATTATTAACAAAAAGCATTTTTCTAAGTGTATTACACCAATCTCCCTTTTTGTCGAAGTTTTTGTTTTGTTTTGCTATATTTTTCAGGTTATTTTGCATTGTCTATGTTTTATCTGTTTTATTATCAATTTTGTTATAAAGCTCTTTATAGTAAAGTCGGATTTTGTTTTGTTCAGAAGTCACAAAATTAAGACATCATTAACTCTGTAATTTTATTTGATATTTGGTTTTGTAATAAGTTTCATGTGATTTGTCGTAAAAATTGTTTTGGTTTATGATATTTACAATTTGTTAAATTGCTCATGTAAATTTTAGTTCTCGTTAATTTTCTTTAATATAAGTTTTAATTGTTAAACCTTCCGAATTTTATTTATTACTCAAAGTAGAATTTAAAGAACAATCGAACAAGGAGAGGAGAAAGATTCAACAACCCCAAAATAGTAAGTCTGAGGGTAAGAAGCGCCAAAATTCATACCAAATCAGAAGAGAGCGGGCGGAACGACTTCTGGCTATTTCTTTTAGCTAATTCCAGAAACGTTACTAACAAAGTAGTCATCTCCTGCTTCTCGATTCGGTTTGAAAAAGTTTTGGGTAAAAGTCTAAGAAGGATGTTCGTTTTCAGAGTCTAGTGGAAGTCAAAGTTGAGACATCCTAACTCTCGAACTTACCATGTAAAATACATTTATTATAAAATTTGGTTTTATGCGAAAAACCATTTAAAAAAATATAAACCACCCTTTCCCGTACTCGCGGTCTTAGAAGACATTTAAATCTAAAGTGAAAGAATACGCCATCTGGAGGAAGTTCAATAAATGGAGAACGAAAATTTTAAAAAAGCAACCAACAAGAAAGACAGCAAAAAGAAATCCGCGAGATGTTTAGACAATGATGCAAAGGTGCAATAAATCTTTTGGTATGTCTTATGTTTCATTCTGGTCCTAAAAGGAGCAGCAGCAGTTAACCATTGCAATGTCAACATCGACCATCGACTTAATTGACGTACTTCTTTGAAGACATATAATCATAATTGAAACTTTGAAACAAAATCTACATTTCGATTTGGGACAGTTATTGCACTTTTTTAATAACAGACAGGAGACTCTTCGCTGAAAATTAGACATAGTTTGGGCAAGCTCTACGCAGACCTTCAAAAAATAACGAGTAAGATCCTTACCACAATTATTTCAGGTGCACACAAAGGTTAGATCCATAAACACTGGTATGGGTTGAGTTGAGTTCAATATCGAAACTTAGTCTTCTGTTTCTATTGCACGTGAATCGTGATTTCACTTTAGGTATTATTGAGGTAAGCCTGACAGCCTTATCATCTTATGATAGTACGACAGCATTTCTTCTTTAGGGAACTAACTGAAAATATGGGCATGTTCAAACAGTTTACTTGAGCCATGTTTAATTAATTTGATGGGAGTTCTCACAGGAATAGATGCTTCATGTCTTCTACAAACTTACTCTACTAATTATTCCTCTTTCCCTTCCAAAAATGAGTATCAACACCATCTAGGGTTACATTTTCTATTATTGCAAATTGTCTTCTGTTCCTGGAAATTTCTATAAAGCACCTTAAGATTTTGGCGCATGATTGGCTAGTACCATGGCTTTCAAACCATTTTAGCGTAACAAGATATTATACCTTATTTAAGAAAGTTTAAAAGTAAACAAATTTAAATTAACGTATTAATTGCTTTCGTAACTTGAAGCCTCTTCCTTATAAAAGCAAATCCCTATTAATTTGTAAATATTTTTTTTAATTAACTTTGGATAATTCATCGTCGTAAGTGAGGAGAATCTGCTAAAATTAACTTAATTAATAAGTAAGTTGACGGCAGCTGAAGTACTTCATTAAAGCAGAGCTGGCCAAAATGCCGCCCGTGCACCGTTCCAGCCCAGAATTCTAAATTAATAATCCAACATTGGAGGGCGTGATCTCGCCGCCATTCCGTCAGCAGGAATATCATTCGAGTTTACTGCACTCTTGGTAGTAATAACTCTCCGTGACAGCAGGGAGATGATTGAGAGTCGGAATCAGAAAGGTCTTGTTCGCATTTATTTCCCGAAAATTCAATGGATTAAAAAGAATTTTCTTCGCAGAGGCCGGGGCCAATTTAGAGATAAAACCCGGATACATTCTCGAACCGGAAAAGTTTTCTGCCGTATTTCTTTCTGTCTGAATGAAAATTTATTTTTTGTCGAACACGTAGGTATATCGCAAAATATGCAAGCAAGCAAGCAAGCAACGCTCCAGTCACGAACTTTTTTTGTTAAGTTTTGGATTAGTTTAAAGTTCGTACGGAATCGAAATCCCCTGAGTACGTGTTTCCTTGGCCAACGAATCCACCTGCTTTTAGAAGTGGATGAAGAAAGACATCAGGGAATGTTACAGTCAGCAAAGGATAAATGCAGTAGTTTCATCAGAACGCTGTATTCAGAATTTGTTATATTATATTCTTACTGCAGATAGTTTGCTTCTACATACATATAAAATGAACATGCAAGTTAGAAAACAGATTTTCGATAATGAAATGAAATAAAAAGCATTTCATCTTATAACTTCTAGACTTACGTTTCCAATATGAACTGCTATAATAATCACGTAATCGTGCCATAGTAATTACACAGAGGGAACGATACTTTTCTTAAAAAAGAATAAACTACTGTTAACTATCTTTTAAAAACAAAAATCGTTCAATATAATTTGCAAAAAAAAAAAATTGAAAACGAAATAAATTCTACTGAGCAAAGCTTTTACAGTAAACCTAACATAGACTAAATGGAATTTTAAACGAAGAACGAACTTCTTAAGGAATTTCCTGAAAAATTTATACGGTTCGGTAATTGGCTGAAAGAGCGACTCGCCGAACGCAGCTAACTCGAAAGACCTATTTAAAACATCTGGAACGAACATTATAAGAGAGATTTACTTATCGCGAAACAAAGTTGTGTTTTAAATGCAGATTTGCTCCGGATTTATGATCGATTTCCGTTCGTGTGCGGTATCCCTTTCTCCGAGAAAGGGATGCATAAATTAAATCAGAAATTGCTACGTCCGTTCCGGTTCGAACAATGGCCTATTATTTTAATATCGGGTCAATTTAATACATTTAAACCGAGGGTAATTAAGGGGCGCTATGAAATCGAATCGCTGAAAGGCTTTCCGATTTCAATTTCTGCGTGCGGTTCGCATGAACAGGTTGCGTGTACGCGATAGTCACGCACGCATACGTTCCTGTGGGAACTTGGTCCTTCGAAAACCACAGGAACGGGCCCGACTGAATTTAAACGACGCCGTAAAGCATCAATAAAATCCACGAATCGATTTCGAAAGTCACCCGGCGTCCATGAGAAACGTTATTTTATGAAAATTGTTACGACAGAATTCGCGTTTTATGTAAAATTGCCGAAACTCTAGATGTTATCCATCCTTCTTTGCATCAAATATTAAAATAATATTTCTACGTTATTGCCAGATATCCAGTCGGGTTCGATCCTGAACGAAAATTATTTAAATACCGACGTGACGCAATCGGTATAACATTAGCGTAGCGGAAATTTATTGAAGTATTTATCATTTTTGAACACTTTTTGCTCTATTAACGTATTTTAATATATTTGTCCGGATTACAGCATATATTATTGGCCATTTAAAGTTTAATGCACGCGTTTAAATAAAAATATTGGGGCCGGTGTAAATGCATTTTCATCCGTAATATCATTGTCGTTGTAAATTATTAATACTAATTACTATGCTGAATATTGATCCTGCATTTTATCACATCACATTTTCCATGAGAGAAAATAATTCTGCTCGCATTCCAAATCAAAACATCAACAGTTTATTGGTAGTGAAAACGCAAAAGTATAATTAAAAAAAGAATTAATTGCACTCAACATACATAAAACTCAAAACAAATATCAATTTATACTTTGTATGTAAGTTACATTAATCATGCAATATCGAAAAATCAGTTTATATTTTTTATTCTCAATGAATTTCTATGGAATATAAAAATATCACTTGCGCTGTATAATTGCGAACCTACGTCATAATAATTCACTGTGTTTGATATGCTCAACTAATCGGGATAATTAATTAAATAAACTGTAATGTTAATTAAACGTAACCCTGCCTCATATTAGTGCCGATGTCACTCATATTTTAGCATTAATTTCTGTTGAACATAATTGCTGATATCGATTACAAAAGTATTTAAAGCCACCTTCATCAAATGTTATGTATTCGTGCATACATCATGCACAATCTTTTCCCGACAGATTACTCCATGTTTTTTGCATTTTTAATTATTATCTTGAGCAAAAAAAAGTCTTTTTTAATTCGTATTAAAAGTAGGAATTTCCAGTAAAAAGTAAATAAATAACGGCATGCCACAGACATGACACTTCAAGCCATGACAAATTTAGAATGAAAATTGACGAATTCGAGCGTTTTTTGCAAAAGGAAAATGTTTTACATATTTTTTCCTAACGATCTTCTACGAGGTTTAGCAAAAAATAATAATCGAAATTTTGTGCCAATTATCTGCATTAATTAAATTCTCATAAAAGCTGTACTCGGAAAATTCCTTCACCGTAATCCTCTCGCAACCTTCGTCATCTATTCTGCTAACGTTTGAAACATTGCCAGAGGTCGTTTTCCTTAACCCCTTCAAAACCTCCGTTAGGTATTCGAAAACCCTTCTCTGATTCATAATGATGTCCTTCACTTTGGTTCTTCATTTAATCAAAGATAAAATGTTACACGGGACAAGATCAGAATCGACAGCGTTAGATTTATTTTTGTACCCAAAACTCAAACTTAATGGGAAAGCAAAGACGTTGTAGCGAAAGAAAATTTAGCCGCTACATCAAGAGAGATGTACAGGTGTTGCCATTAAAATCGTTACTCCTGTATGCTAACCTCGCCCTTATTGACCTGCAACGGCTATCGTTTCCGTGTTACGTGAATCGCAATGATTTTTTTTTATAAATTCTAGAATACAATTGTAAGCACTTTCATAAGTGACTCTTTTCCTTCTCTCATTAACATGTTTTATGAATTAGTCACGTATAGACGCAAATACCATTCAGAAACCTACTAATATACGATCGCGACCGGACATTAAACATAATGGCTCATTATACGCTTTCCAGGAAGACAGTTATTTATGTCAATTTGCTGTTGAACCGGGAAATGATTGCTTGTTATCGTTTACGAGCATTGCTTCGGAAACAATTACTGCATTGCATTCAGACCATCTGACTCGCTAACAACTGCACAGAAATGTAAATAGGAAGAGAATGACTTATTTACGTATTTCAAACTGTAATAATGAAAAATTGCTTCGAGAAAGATGAGAAGATTTCATTCAATTAAAATGAGCAAGCGAAGATACAATAAGCAGTAAGAAAAAATGAAGGATATTCCTTGATAGTAACTAATTGAATTACTTTTAGTTTTCGTTATAGTTAACGCACATGTACGATGAGCTTTAAGAGAGATTATTGTTGAATGTGTATAATTTGAATTAAAAATTCATTGGCAACATTTTTCTTCAACTCTAATGAAATTTATGAAACATTAACGCCAAGACTATAATGAAGTATAGCCCGAAGCTCACGGATCATCGAGCTTCCTCCCTATAAAAGGATAATTAAAATGAATTTCCTGCGAAATTAATTCGACATGACGGTTCCTCCTCCGAATTATTTCTTATTAATAGGTCGCGGGCCGGCCCCCGTGTTTTCGCCAAATCGCTCGTAAAATTATAACGCAATATGTTACTCCCGGACATAAACGGGGCGAGTTTTGGAAAGCCATTTCGGCGATGCGAGGGCGAAAGAGTGTGCGCCGTGTAATGGCGGTTCCATGTTTCGCATGTAAATATGTCATCCGTCGGGTCAAGGGGCTGTTGCTCCAGATGTTACTGGCTGCTGGCTGTTTGGCCGGACGGTCGGTTTGCTTGGAGGGCGTTCTTGTACTCGGGAACCCCATCGGGAACGATTAGGAACTAACCCCGATGCTTTTTTATTGGTATAGCTACTAATGAATTTCATGCAGAAGTTTAAATCAAATTCATTCGTTAAAGACATCGCTTTTTCTTGTTTGATAATTTTCAACCTTTTAGATAACGAAAATAATTAAAACGATCTTCAATCCCAAAAATCACATTATTAAAAAAACATGTATATTTTTTGTATCAATGTTCATAAAATTCTAATCTAATCTAATAACCTAAACCGGTGCGTCTGAAGAAAAATGCTGTCATAGAACAATGTATTGTCATGAGGGGGAATTTTCTAAAAACCACAAGGGGTTTTTTTCTATATTCCGCGGATAAAAATCATAAAAAGTATTTGAACGCGGACTTGTGTAATTGAGGGCCGCTTACGACCGTGTTGAAATGTAAACACAATACGGAAGTAACTGATACGTAAATGTTCATATTTCATAATAACACATCAGCGAAATTTATTAAAAACGGGGCCACGTGCTTATACGCGCGTATACGAATGACGCAAACGGGGACAAAGCAGGTGATGAAAAATGCAACTCGCGACAAGGCAAAAAACGTGTATTTAAAGTGCGGACCAAAATTAGGAAGTTAGTCGTGTTCCACCAAACCGATTCAGGGGGCACTAGTGCCAACCAATGAGGGGACGCCCAACATTGCCGCCGCCAACAACGCCAACGCCGCCGCCCGCTTCATCGTCGTCGCCACCCCAGCATCAGCATTGCTGCAGCCCCCATCATCTGTCACTGCCGCCGACAACATTGCCGTTCGTCCTAATGAAGTACGAGGACCATTTCCCCCGCCAGCTGCCGAGAGAAGACATCACCGTAGTTCTGCACTGGCGGCCGCTGTTCCAACCCGATCACCCCGTAAGCTGAGCAAGGACATGTCGTGCTCCAGCCAAGGAACATTGAGACCAACCACGCAAGTCGTGGACCGGCCTTGAACTTCGGCAGTCTTCCCGGCTAAGGAAACGTCGCCCGCTGCTCCGTCTTAGTCGAATCAACAAACCCAGTCGCCGCGAACGACCCAGGACCGCACCCCAAATTTCACGGACAAACCACCCTCAACCAAATTAATCATTTACGTAAATAAAGAGGTATTAATTTTGTAAATCTGTCTTTAAAGCTCTACCCTCTGATAAACCTATGCACCCCAATCAAACCAAAGGTTAAGGACACACCGTCGCGACATAGTGGAGGCTTAGCGCGACGTGGTGAAAGACCTTAGCGTGACCGTATGTATGGTATCCTCCGTTATTAACGGTGTACACTCTCTGAATGAAAACATTCTAAAAGAATATCCTAGAAATCTTTTAAATGTAATTTTAAGAGAGTGCCAGGTTTTAGAAAAATCTAAAATGAAAAAGTTGGAAACGATTGTTATCGAGTACAGGATGTTTTTGCTCTCGACGATAATGAGACATCGTAACCCATAAAATTAATACCGGAATTGCACAGGCAACACGACAACATCCAAGATGACTTCCGATGTCGAAACGGGAAGAAGCTGAAAATACATTATGACCAGTATGGCGAAACAAAGGGTTATAGAGCCATCAAATAGTCCGTGGGCATCGCCAGTTGTCCTGGTTAAAAAGAAGGATGGTTCAACAAGGTTCTGCGTTGATTATCGTCGACTGAATGCAACAACAAAAAAGGATAGCTACCCGTTGCCAAGAATCGATGATACTTTGGATACGTTAACAGGCTCATGTTGGTTTTCTACACTGGATTTAAAGAGCGGCTATTGGCAAGTCGGATTAGAGCCGGAAGACCGAGAGAAGACAGCATTCACAATAGGTACAGGATTGTGGCAGTTCGGAGTGTGTAACGCTCCTGCTACTTTTGAGCGGCTTATGGAAGCAATCCTACGAGGATTAACATGGCAGACGTGATTAGTGTATTGTATTTGGACGACGTGATCAAAGTAGGAAAATCTTTCCAGGAATAGGACTTGAAAAATCTCGGAGAGGTGTTTCATAGATTACGTGATGCCAATTTGAAACTGAGTCCAAAAAAATGTCATATCTTTCAAAAGGAAGTAAAATACCTAGGACACATTGTACCAAACACCGGTATAACAGTAGATCCAGACAAGACTCGGGCAATGCTAGAGTGGTTCCGAAGGATAAGCATGAAGTCCAAAGTTTTTTGGGCCTTTGTACATATCATCGACGCAAACCCATAGACAAGGGTTTGCCAATATTGCAAAGCCATTAACAAAGATAATAGAGGAGGGGCGTGAATTTAACTGGAATTAGGATTGTCAAAAAGCTTTTGAACAATTGAAGCAAGTCTTAAGTGCTGCATCAGTTTTGAGTTATCCTCAAATCGATGGTAAATTGATACGGGATACCGACGCAAGTAACAATGCCATAGGAGCTGTGCTCTTTCAAATTCAAAATGGACACGAGAGAGTAATTGTTTCTTTCAGCAAAGTTCTTTCAAAACCTGAACGGAATTACTGTGAAACACGAAGAGAGCTTTTGGCTATGGTAAAAGCTACTGAACATTTTTATAAATACCTCTATGGCAGGAAATTCCTATTAAGAACGTATCACGCCGTGTTAAAATGGCTATTACAATTTAAGAACCCGAAAGGTCAAGTTGCTAGATGGATCGAGCGATTGCAAGAATACGATTTTGACTTCGAGCATCGACCAGGAACGAGTCATCGTAATGCAGATGGTTTGTCTAGGAGACCGTGCCCGGAGGCTTGTGATCAGTGTTCTCGAGGAGAAGAAAAGACCTATGAATTACGAAGAACTACGGTGACTGATGACAAATGGCAGCCGTCAAGAACAAGAAGTGGATTCAGAGTTAAAACTGATGTTGAATTGGAAGCGTCGTGAAGAGAAATCATCCTGGGAAGAAGTAAGTGCACCAAACCCAATATTGAAAGCTTATTGGGTACAGTGGGATATTTTGAAATTGTGAGGTTTCTTTCCAAAACTCACTAATTCCAAAAATTGAAAAAATATTCGGGTAGGGCTTATTTACATCCTGATTTAACAGTGACAAAAATGTATAGACTTTGGAAACGGGGGAAAAAGAACAAGAATCTACAGCCTCGTTCAGTACATTTTATTTTGTATTTACAAATAATTTTAATATTGGTTTTGGAGAGATTATTGCAGTTTCTGAAAAGCTGGCTTTTGGGAAATAGTGAGTTTTGGAAAGAAACCTCACAATTGCAAAACGGTATCCTGAAAAGAATTGCAAAGAACGCTGATAGCACTGAAATCAGATTGCAGTTGGTAGTGCCTAGAAGCAGAGTGTCAGCAGTTCTGCGCCACCTCCATGACGGAGCATCTGGGGGACACTTCGGAGTGAAAAAGATTTTGGAGAAAGTCCGGGAACGTTTCTATTGGGTAAACTGTAAAGCAGACGTTAGAGAATGGTGCCGGAAATGTGCATCTGGAAATTGTCCTCTCGGAAAAAGAAAAGCACCTATACAACGTAGGTAGCCCAATGGAAACAGTGGCAATTGACATCGTTTGTCCATTTCCAGAAAGTGGCCATGAAAATAAATACATTCTTGTCGCCATGGATTATTTTACCAAGTGGATTGAGCCGTACGCGATTCCAATCAAGAAGCATCAACGGTTGCTGAAATATTGATCAGAGAGCTTTTCAGCCGCTTCGATGTGCCTTTGGAGATTCATTCAGATCAAGGACGTAATTTTGAGTCAACCCTCTTTCAAGAAGTATGCCGGAATTAAAAAGACCAGAACTACCCCATTGCATCCTCAGTCTGATGGCATGGATGGAGAGGATGATACGAAAAATTCGATCAATATATCAATTTCTTTTTAATGACATATCGGTCTGCTATTCATGAAACTACTGGGCAAACCCCGACCTGTGTTATGTTTGGTCGAGAGATACGGCTACCATGTGATCTACAGTTTGGAAGTAAGCCACCAGAAGAACATGTCGCTGAAGAAGATTATGTAGGTCAGCTGAAGACTAAATTAAATGATATACATGTCCTCGTTCGTAATAACATCAAGCGAATGAATGAAAAAACATTATAACCGAGAGGCCAAAGATGGAGGGTTTGAGCCTGGCAACTTACAATTAGTTTGGCTTCACAATCCACAAAGGCGTTGTGGATTGTCACCAAAATTTCAAAGACAATGGTAAGGGCCATATGCAATTGTTAAGAGAATAAATGACATCATTTATCGAATCAGAAAAATAGGAAATAGTAAGCCGAAAGTTGTACATTGGAATCGCCTTGCTCCGTATGCCGGAACGAATAGTGAACTTGTAGATGAACGAAGAATAAGCGTAATCTAAAGCGTCCGAAGGTCGATCAAACTACAAGGAATTCATACACCGGTAACAAAAGAACTAGATTTGGGGTGACTACCGAGCTACAACAAAATTTATTTAAAGTTCCAGCGGATGTATCCATTGCTCACAGTATAGCACAAGATTTACGTGTATCTAAAGGCATAGCTTCCGTTTTTAATACTAAATTTGGCCGTCTCGACGAACTGTGGGAACAGGATCCTAGAGTTAGTAAGGTTTTACGCTTAGAAGACGAAAACCGCTCAATATTATTACCTAGAAACTAAGCGATCCTCTCAACATAAATCAAGTTACCACGGAATGTGGCGTGCTCTAGTGCTCTGAGACGAGAAATAAGTAATCGAGCTATTAAAAAGTTAGCAATACCAAAGATTGGTGGTGGATTAGATGGTCTGGATTGAAACATAGTCAGAAATATGCTGGAAGTTATCTTCCAAGGGACAGCAATACAAATCATGGTATGCTACTTTAACGGTTACTATTCTGCTCATAAAGATAGGCGCTATGGAGGTCAACGAGAACCTTCGCTCTGGGACAGACCGAACCTAGACGGGGGGCAGTGTAACCGACTCGAGAGTCGGAAAGTTTGAAAAAGCAACAGATAATAGGCAGCTGTGAACGTTGTTGTTGTTGTTGTTGATATGGCTGTCTATTGACAAGTGTTCATGTTTGATTTGCTCTTGTAGTTCAACTTTTAAGTTTCTAGAACTTCCTGCTATTTTCGCTTCCACAATTCTAGAATGTTCCTCAAATTTTTCTTGTAAACTTTTATAGTGTTCTTCTTAATTTATTTTTAACCCTTCTTTTAAACTCCTGGAATTCTCTTCTAACTTTTGCAACAATACATTCAAATCTATGTCAAACGGAACTTTAAACAAATAAGTTTCCGAATTCTCATCGACATCAATCAGGGCCTGACGTAATCTTTCTTGAAGCACACTTTTTCTTCCTATTGTTTCCATATCTCATTCTTCTTTTCAAATCTCCTACTTTTAATTCACTAAAGTTAACTTGCTTCGGAATAATTGCCATGCTTAGATCGTAGCTCTTATAAAGTGTGAAACCCCACACCTGACACCAATGTAACGATCTTTAACTTTATTAAGGTCTGTTTCTTATTATTTTTACAATGAACACTTGCCAATAGACAGCCTATATCAACAACAACGTTCACAGCTGCCCATATCTGTTGTTTCTTCAAACTTTCCTACTCTCAAGTCGGTACAGGATATTGCGCCCCACGTTGAGTTTCCCAATAAATATTGTTGTGTTATGGGCCAATTTTTAACGTTTTTATTAAAATTCAATTTTTGTTTGCTTTTTTTGTTGTTGGGCAATTTGTAATTTTTTATTTTAATCTTTATTTTTATGGCCCATTTTTAGCAATTTTCTTATACTTACTTAAAATCAATTCTGTGACTTGGTTTCTATGTTTTTGGTTGTAAATTTTGTCTAAATTAACATTCTAATCTCACTAATGCTTTATACTTTTCAATACAAATTAAATTCCCTAAATCAAAATGTAAATTCTCAAAATCAAGTTAAATCAGGCTTTCAATTAAATTAAAATTTCCGCTCTCTTTTGCAATAACTAAACACAATTTCCTCGCCTTTAATTTCAGCTTCATTTTTACTTTCACTTTCACTGCCTTCTTTCTGCTGCAGAAGTTCGTGATAATCGAGCTGAATGTCTGCAACTTTGGATGCCTTTAACCGGACTTTTTGCCCGTCGTCTAGATACATCAGTCTTCTTTTCCTACCGGACGTCTTCTCCTGGACCGGCCAGCATCTTGCAGTAAGTGGTGCATTTGGCCTCTTGTGATACTTCTTCATGGTCTGCTAAACTTATTTCTACTCCATCGTTCTCATTTTGAATTTATTTTACTTTTAACTAAAATGCCTTTTCACTTTCCTACTGTTAATTGAAAATAAAATTTCTTTTGTCTCTTTACAAACAAACAAACAAAATTTGCCAATAACGAATAACGTAGCAATAATATGTAATTTTCTGGCCTGAAACTGAGAAAACTTTTGTTGCTTCTTTTGCAGTTTGCTCAACGAGGTCACTTCCTTTAATATTCCTATGATCAGGAATCCATACGACGATCGTTATTCTAGGCGAGTAAATTTATCAAGTATTCTCTAATCTCTAAGCAAACTGAATCATCAGCTTTGGAATAACTATTTGATTTTACCGCAAGCAGTCTATTAGAAAAGAAAAGAATGCTCTTCGTAGTCTAGATCTCTCGATTTCCTTAACGGCTTCGAATATGGCTTACATTTCAACTCTAAAAGCTGAAAACAGTGGATCAATTTTTGTATTTAAGGATTTTGTTGTTGTAATGACGCTAGTTCCAACTTCATCTAAATCTATAGATTTAGAAGCAAATATGAAGGAAAAATTGATCCATTTTAGTTGGATATATTCTTGGAAAACTGCCTCAATTAAGGATAAGTGCAAATTTTGCAGGTTGATCTATCATTTAGATAAAGTTCATAACAGGGTAATTTCTTGAAATGTTTGATTTGCATTAACAAATGATAAAATCCTTTGAAGCATTGGACTAGTAAGGGAGGAGCACAAGCTCTCCATATGTTGGTTCTAGAATCAATTTTCAAGTCCGATAAATTGACAATCTACTAAGAAGGGGATGGTTGCTGTCTTCTGCCATTGTCAACAAGATTCTTAAACCGAGAAATTTACATCTTAAAGAAATAAACAATTTTCCAACTTCAATTAATAAGGCCTGTGTTGGAGTAGATTGATTTAATGGCTAGAATTCAACATCTGATGGCTTGATATTGTATTCTGTCAACTTTAACGGAAACAGTAGGAGGAAGAGAGAGAATATTCTAAGGCTATGTAGATCAATGACATGGTCTGAGGATGAGCACCTCACCAACATCCATTAACTGCTTTTAGAATTTGATGACCAGAGTCTTTTGATTTATTAAGCCCTAGAAATTATTGTGGGAAAAAATCTATATTTTTATAAACCAAGTCTCAGTTCTTATTATTGTAATCGTGTCGAGAATAAATTTTTGACTAATGCAAGTGAGTGCAACTAAACGCTTATTTACTATAGTATTTAGTTGTTTCAAAAATTGTAATATACGGGGTGTTTGTTACACATTTATATCATAAGTTCGCAGAGGACTATTGGACCCTAATTTAGTCTTTAATCTTTGTGGTTGAAAGTTAATTTTTGACGTTGTCCTTTTTGGCGTCTTCTTTTCACAATTTTTCTTGTTTTGATATTTTTTGTGAAAATAGTTATGCGTTTGTTCAAAACCTAATGAAGTCATTTAAGAATGTGCAAAAGAAATTACGATCTCTTGTTGAACAATAACCAAATGATTTATTCATATTCATCGATTTTTAGAAATACACACGCTCACTTTTAAGGGCAAATATTTAATTCCCAAGAGCTAAACGTGTGCTACCTCTACCGTTGCAGTTTGCGGAATATTGATTTAGTAATTTGGGAGAATTATAATTCCGTGAAAATTCCTCGCTCATCTTTATATCAACATTGAAATTATACTAATCTTTTCAAAGAACTTTTCTTGCATGAAAAAGAAAGTAAAGCCTGGTCTATACGTAACGTTTTGTCGTCAGTCTTGCATGATCATGCCAAATTTGTCAGACATATCGTTATGTGTAGACGGCAAGTTGGACGTTTTGCATGAACTGAATGAGGTTTGACAAACTCGCAAAAGACTGATGGGCTGGAGCTTTGTGTACAAGCAAGACGACAGCCAAGTCGGTGCAAGTAGACGTGCGTTAGTCTAATCGGTCAAACTTCGCTCACCTGTCATTCTGCTCTCAGATGCAATTATCGTCACTAATAGTTCTTCATCCATGTCGATTTCGGAACGACTGAGCGAAAGTTTGACGGAAAGTTTGAGCAGTGTAGCCGCACGATTTGTGTCAGTCTTGTTGGTCAGTCTTTCCAGATCATGCAAGACTGACGACAGAACGTTACGTATAGACCAGGCTTAAAGAAACTTGCAGTGCTTGAATCCTCTTACGTATTCCGGAATAAATAAACTTCAAAATTACTACCAAATTAAGACGAAAAAGTATTTTTGAGCCAGCAAGAAAGCCATTCTTTACTTAGCTTATTCATTTATATCAATCAAAAATATTTAAGGGCTTTTAGGTGTTGCATAAACAAGAAAATGTGAGTCGATTTTTTACATTTCTGAGGAAAGCATCTTCCCATATTTGGCAATACAACAGGATTTATTGAATATTGTTTATATTACTATAATAAAATAATACATGTATTAGAAACAATGTCTTTTAATCCTTCGACATAAAAAATGAAAACAATCAGCGACAATTATTGAAAAGTGCATAAAAGAAATATCTAAATGAACTCTGAATACTAACTTGTCTGTTTTCAGTCAGTACTCTTTAAACTGTTCAATTCATACAACTCCATTGAAACTTCCAGAGTCGCAAGAAATTACTTTCTTTCCAGTTAAACATTTTAAGTTTACTAATGCTCCCCTCTCCGAACACGAAATTTTAATTAACTGCGAAATTTCAGTCCCTCGCAACGGAAAAGCAAAGAAGATCCCAGATATTTATTAGGCCTTACTTTTCTCATGCGAGCTTTTGACAATTCAAACGATTCGAACGTATTTTGGGAAAAGTTTAATCATGCGCGGGTAAATAAATTCCGACCTTCGCTCGGGACAATTTCTCGGTTTGTCAAGACCGAGTAAGAAAGCGTCGGTTCTGAGGTCTAATTCGAGTCATTTGCAGCCGCTCTCCGAATGAAAATCTGAAAAGTGCGCCGTCTTGCAGACGGTTATGTGCCCTGAAAATTCAATTAACGTGTTAGGAAGAACGGGAGGAGCTTTAGAATTGCAATTAAACTGCGAGCCTAAAGGAGAGAACGGGGGTTTATTTAGCAAAATGACAAATAAAAACATTATTAAAGTTTTGTCGCAGTTGGTTTCGAATGTTCTTTGGAAACTAACTTGGATCATCCTTTCCAATTTTTTTAAACAATAAAAGGAGATCTCATTTTCACGAATGTTATACTTTAATTAAGTTAATTAAACAAATACAAGTCCGAAGGGCTTGGTAAGATTAAAATTTAAATTGTAAAATGGTAATAAAGATACTTCCTAAATAGTTTTCAATTTTTTATTGATTTAATACAGCTACCGGTTTCAATATTATATCTTCATCAGGCTACTATCGTCAAAAAAATTGTTAAAATTGAAATCAACCGTCATTGGAAAGACGTTGGAAAGACAAAGTAAAGAAGTTGTTGAATTTTAGCATAATTTAGAACATAATAATTTCAATATCATTAATGCCTTCTGATCGAGTATATAACATTTTCCCAAACTTTTTTTCTGCTCATCTGGCTCATTCTGGGTTCTCCGATAGTAATTAATGAATGTGAGATAAGAATCTACGGGCAGTTAAATGAATTAGTGAAGGGTCGAATGTAACTCATTATTAGATTAGGCTATTACCGGAATCTTGCAAAAAACGCTAATCTTAGAAAGCGTCCCAGGAAACGGCGGTAAACTCAGGAACTAATTTATTTCCCCCCCGTATATATATTTATCGTTTTCATAATATTCATCTCTCTTTGAGCTTCACTTCGATCTTCACGTCAAAATAATTACTAACTCTCGTTTCTTTCGTCAAAACCGCAAAAAGGAATTTCATTATTTTATGAAAGCACTGTATGAATTTTGTCCATGAGGGTGTGTAACTGGCACTTAACGTGCATCATGAATTGTGAACTTGGCATCTGTTCCACTTTTTATTCCTCTTTTACTGAGAATGATTTTAATTTACCATTTATAGTGGCGTGAAGTACCAGCTCAAAAAAAAAATCAATTCAGAGCTATAAAAGCAACTCCCGTTTTCAAGCGGATCCGAAATAAAACGTGCTTTAAAAGGCGCGATATCGACTCGCTCCGGGTAATAAAACCAGGTTAATAAAAATTCCCAACCTATCAAAAATCATTGTCAGTTAATCTGACAGCGCTTCTGCCGAAATAAAATCGAAAAAGCTCCGACACGGCGTTCGCAAACATTTACATGATCCGGCTGCGAAGTAAAATTAATTATTCATAATTAAATCACGGATGGATGGGCGCAATGTCTATAGCGAGAAAGTGGATGAAAAACTAGACTACGTGCATTTTCCCCCTGTATAACGCAATTATTCTCCATTATCGTTACAGGATTGCCAACCTCAATTTATAATCGCGTTTCTGGGAAAAGAAGAGATTACAACGGAAACTGTCGTTCGGTGAATTGCGGCCCGCAGTTCCCATTCCCTCTATCGCGGCATCGCTCTGTAATTGCAGGCGACGTCGGCGTCCACGCCGTCGCAATGTGTTATTATAATTACTACCATTCCACGCTGCGCACGAGCAAATATAATTATGCGGAACATCGAGTATTTGCCGCATATAAAGTTCGAGTTTTTCGTTTGCTGATGTCGAAGCTAAATTTAAACGACTACCTACGTCTCGACAAATCTGACGTTTTAGAACAGAAATCGAATTTTCAATAAACGTCTTCTACATTAGAAGTTGAGGAATTTTTTTTTCTACACATTAAAAAAATAAATTTTATTATAGCTTCAATCCAGATTTCTCCAAATCAGTCTTCCTTTTTTCACCTGGATGGAGAAAGGCGGCAGTCATTTTAGGATATTGTGGACGTAAGCGTAAGAAGTCCGTAAAGTAGATACATAAATGTAAATTTTCGGTATGTTTGTCAATCAATTTTATACAGTGTCTTTCAAGAAAGAAAACACAGTGTTTGAAATAATCAATCAGAACCAAATAAGAACAAATTTCGTGTTTTCCTATTCATATTATTTTTCCAGACACTTTAATCCCACCAGTATTTCCTAATGTAGTGTGTATAAAGAATGACTCACAATAGAACGTGATTTTTTTATTTTAAAGATAGGAGGCTGTAATTTCGTATTTATTTTCCATTCGCTTTTGTAATGAGTAACTAATTGTGATTTTTTTGTTCTTATGTTGTCTTACAAAAGCGGTTGGTATTGCATTTAAAGTTTTGTCAATCAAATTATCGTTTGTCACAATTTAGTTATCAATTGCAAAATGCAATTTACAAAAATGACCTGCAAATCCATTACGAAACAAACAGAGAACCACATTTAGTTATAATGCATTCAATAAAATGTTGGAAAAGCATGGAGAAGGTAGTCAAAGTTCCAAAATGGCAGCACAAAATTGAAACCAACATAACCTGAAAATAAAAGTCCCATTTACAAGATACAGGAACTGAAAGAAGTTAGGCTTCAATGGTAAAAGTTACTAAATCGTGTTTCTTTAGTTACTCATTACAAAAGCGAATGTACTTTAGCTAAAAGTATTAATTTTTCTTGTATCTTGTAAAATAAGGGCACTTTACTCTTAAACCATTTTCATTTCTCGGTGTCCATGCTGTATACCATTCAATATAAATTTCATCTCTAACATTTCCCAATTTGACTTTAAGGGATGCAGAAGCGTTCTGCGTCAATAAATTTTTATAAAATCGATAATAAAGAAAAATCCCATTTGCAGCACACTTTTAAAAGTATATGTACTAAAAAACGGATCGAGGTTCATTGATGGACGCTTATACACTTTAAACATTAATGTTAGAATGATTTGTGACTTCTTGATTAATTTTTCTCCTCTACACTTTACTTCGTTTTCCATCCTACAAAATGTCCTTGTTTTCCATTCTCTGGCTGCATATCTGTTTCTAATCTATTGATAATTCACTTCGATTTAACTTGGTCTTGCACAAAACATCGTCACCCTTCGATGTCTAATATTCTTGTACCCTTCTTGGGTACTTCTTATTCCTTGTTTTTTCTCTATTATTTCTATCCCCATGTAAACGGCCGAAAATTTTAAAGTGTAAATTATTAAATTGAAACAAGAATCTCCTTTGGGCCCAATTGTACAATGCCAGTTTAAATTTAAGCTGAAGCTTAAATACATAACAACGATGATTTCAACAATTGTTGTTAGGGGTTTAAGCTTTGGCTTAAAGTTAAGCTAGAATTGAAGGCATTATTCCAAAAACCAGACAAGTCCAAAATATCTGGTTTACAAGTTGTCGCTATTTTATATACGTTAAAACAATAGCTGTCTAGTGGTATAATTTGTTTCGCTATGAAGCAGACATGTCCGACGATTTTGCACGGAGAAATATGTGCGATTCTATAAAAACAAGGCAAATCCCACTTGTTTCCTGCAAAAACCAGACAATTATCATTTTTGGACTTGTCTGGTTTTTGGAATAATGCCTTCAATTGTACAAGTGTACAACTGGACGTTAGCCGTATTCACAAAAGAATTTCAAACTTTAATTTTTTAACGTAACATTCTCAGGCGATAAGAAGCTAGAGCCGAGTCATCAGCCAAAATACTGGCTCTCCTTCAGATATGTGATCATTAAGATAACTAAATAACACCTACGCAAGAGAGCGTAGCCGGTCCAAACCACCTCGCGATCACTTGTACAGTAGGCAATTTTAATCACTCTCAAGATCTATTTGGACAAGACCCCAGAGAAAAAAGAGGGCAGCACGTCCCGAAGGAGACGTGACGTTTTCTTTTTTGAATATAAACAATAAGCCGTCGCAGTTTCAGAAGGGATTCATTAATGTTCGCCGAACCCTTGTTCCAAATGATTACGGCCTTATTCTTCTCTTTCCTTTTGGGCTCGTTTTTTTATTCGGGATTGTCATCCGTTGCAGCGATTAAATCAAAAGCGTTTTTTTTACATTTTAAATGGACTAGTTTATTGCCACGAAACGTTTTTTATGTACGATGTCACAAGTTCTTTAATCAGCAATTTTGCCCAAGTTTTATCTCCTACCGATTTTAGGCGTTTTTTTAATCATTGAAAGAATAGATGGAAATTGTCAATTTTAAAGCTGCAGCCTATCGTCATCAAGGTTCAGCGCTGAAGGTATAAGATGCAGTAAAACAACACCCTCTTTTTTTATTATTATTATTACCATTTTCTGTTATTATTTATCTTCAAAAGTTTTATTAAATTAATCGCCGACCCATTTTTGTGACGGGTGTTCAAATTCTAAAATTCTTGGCTTAGTGTGACAAGAGACCATGTAGAGAAGAAGACCCTTCGCCTAGAAGCCCAGGGAACGATCTCGATCGGAGAAAAGCGCTGAGAAAAGAGGTCATCTACTGAGCCTACATCTACAGCTGAGCCTTTATCTACCCTATCAAGTAGGAGATTGTTTTCTGTAATGTCTGTTTTGTTTTCTTACTTAATCGCCGATTAGGTGCCAATGTAGAATATTTTCCAACACATTCCTTGCGGTGAACTTTGTGTTTTATTCATTTACACAGTTTCAAGTCTCCGACGAACCTCCCTGCGGATTTCTTAATAAATATATGTTGAAAAGGGTAAGTACTTCCTAATTTGTAGATGATTTATTTAGCCACCGGTTTCGGCCTGTAAGAAGATTACAATATGTATGAATGAAGATGTTCTGTGTGAAAATTAAATTTTGTGATTTGTTATAAATATTAAAAAGTGATAAATTTAGAAGAAAAATTATTTTGTATAACATGTAGAAAGAAATTGACAAAAAAAATTTGAAAACTAGAAAACGAACAAATAGATAACAATTAAATCAATAGATATTAAACAAATTAGATGAGGTTATGTTGTGTATATAAAAATTTAAAGAAAAATTAAGTTATTTGTGATTAAAAATTATAACTAAGTAAAAATATGGAGCACATTAGAAACATGAAATACAGGGTGTTTACGGTCTTCTCTGTGTCCTTTTAGGGGGCGATAGTATACCTCAGAAGGAGTCGATAAACCTTAAAAAGCCTTAGTAAAAGTCGTCTCATAAACGAGGTAATAATTCTTTTATTTTTTACATTAAACGATTAATTTGTCTTAAACACTATTAATCTACTACTTAATCAGTATAACAAAAAACAAAAAGTAATCTTGGGCGGTTGGAAAAACTATTGTTCAATTGTTATTACGTTTGTTATATGACAGGCAAAGTTGTTATCAGTAATTCAGTTTTACTATCACCTTTGTCTGACTAAAAATTTTATTATTTTTACCTTGTTCTTTAAAAATCTTGATGGCCCATCGATATTCTATAAAACATGGTGATAACTTCGAATATCTTTTGTAGTGGACAATGATGATTAAACAGTAGATTACTAGAGTTTAAAACAAATTAACCCTTTAATGTAATAAATAAAAGATTTATTATCTCGCTTACGAGACGACTTTTACTAAGATGTTTTAAGGTTTATCGACTCTTTCTGAGGTGTACTATCGCCCCCTAAAAGGATACAGAGAAGACCGTACACAACCTGTATATTAAATTAAAATTTGCAAGAAATAAAAATGACATTGCAAAATGAACGTTGAAATGGCTGCATGTTAAATCGTAAAAATGGTAGATTAAGTTGGCGAGAATGAAAAATTAAATGTGAAGATTTTATGTGTTTAAATATTCGTAAATGGGTTTATAATGAAAATTAACTTGATCATTAAGACATATTATGTTATCTTTTTTCTTAGTTTTGGATATTTCATATGCTTCTAGAAGGGTTAGTTTATAGTTTTTTCCTTCTTAGTGTAAAAGTTTAATGTTGTTGTAATTAAGGGTATGACCAGTTTCATACATGTGTTTTCCTACATTTGATGTGATTTTATTGCGAATGTGTTCTTTGATGCGTTTCGCCTGTATAAATTTCATTACAGTTATTACATTCTAGTTGGTATACTCCGTTTTTATTAAGTAAATCGATAGTGTCTTTATTGTTTTGAAGTGATGTTAGTTAACTAGTTTTTTGTGATGTGGTTGTATGAATATTATATTTATAGAGTATTTTGTTGACTTTGTAGTTTATGTTACTTTGATATGTGAATGGTTTATAAATTTTTTTGTTGTTGTCTGTATTGTTGTCATTTATTTTGTCTTGTGATTTGTTAAGTATTTTGTTGATTGTGTTTATATTATAATTGTTACTGATGGCAATTTGTTTGATAATGTTTATTTCGTGTGTTTTGTTATCTGGAGTAAGAGGAATATTAATTAAGGTATAATTATGTCTGTTTGAATAGGTTCATGCAAAATGTTATAATGTATGTTATTATTGATTTTAGTTAGTGTTAAATCTAGGAAGTTGATTTGGTTATTGTTTTCTATTTCTATGGTGAATTTTATCTTATTGTTGATATTGTTAATAAATTATGAAAGTTGTGTAATTCATATATTTTTCCGGTTTCTGAATAAATGATCATCAAATTTAATTAAATGGGTCCACAACCCCGTTGGTGACAAATTTCTCTATTTTTCGTCAAGATGCTTATTGAAATTTATGAATTCCTCGGACAGAGTAAGAAGGGTTAATATAATTGGGAGACATCTTGACTTTCGACCCATCCTACATCCATAAATATCTTCGTGGTATGCCTGAGTTCTGGTGTACAACCTACGTATACTAGCGTAGGTACCTTACTTTTTAAGCTTTAAAATGATGTAAAGTCAGAATGACCTGTGAATTCTTGATTAGGTCTTCTCCTCTACAGTTCTTCTTCTTTCCGAGTTTTTTTCGTTCGCATATTTCTGGTTTTATTTCATTCTTTGTAAACAGTATATTCAGTTTTTTTTTTTTAATATAATGCCTGTCAAGTGTTTCTGATGTTGGTGCTTGTTACCTGAACGTTAGGAAATTTCAAAAATGTCTGTTCTATACAGTGAGAATTTTTTAACGTAGAACATACATAAGTGCGATTGAGTTTTTTTAAAATCGAACATAGGCCGAAAAGTACGTGGTAACCATGGATATGGTTAACATTAATTGTTTATTATTTTTCTTTCACACATTTGACAATGCAATTTGACATAATATATTCAACGAATGAAAGGATACAAATCTACAACTGGTATCGAGCAGGATTCAGTTTAAGGCAACTAAGAATATTTATGACTGTTTGGATATGTTCTCAAACTTCCAGAAAACTGATTAATGATTATTTTTAAGTATTTCGGAAAAAAAGAGCTTCAGTGCTAGACAAACAAGTATGAATGGTATCCATAGTAACGAAGCCCACGTACATATTAAGCCTATGTTCGATTTTAAAAAACTCACCTTCAATATTGTAGCAAGGATGCATATGTTCTACGCTAAAAAATTCTCACTGTATATCTTATATCGTTCTGAAATTATCTGTAATTATATTTAAAGTTTGCTTTTGTCTAAGTTGTGAGTGTTAAACGTATGTAATCAGTTTTAAAATTGTCTAAATCAATTTATTTAAGTTCTTACTTTTTCTGAATATACACACTTGTATAAATTTTCTCTTTATTTTGGAATGAAAGTCATTTTAAAAGAAAGAACGTAATTTCAACAATCTCGAAAAATATATGTGTGGCGGCCAAGGGTTGAAATCTCATTCCTTATAACAGGGCGTTAATAGCAATATCTGGCTAAAAAGCTCAAACCAGATACCTTACAAACAAACAAATTGCTACTTGAGTCCTTTAAGGTCTGGTTAAAATTATTTTAGTAAAAGAGTGAGGAGAAAAAGAGGAGGTAGAAATTGTTGATTATTTTGAATGGTAATAGAACTTCTCTCTCACTCTCGTCGTGACATCTAGAGGATAGTGTCTCGACGAGGCCTTGAAAGTAAAGGATAATTCGTCCCCTTTCTGTTATCATTTGTAACCACCCGTCTCTAATAATAAAAACAGGGTTGATTTATCAGTGCTTTATATATTCTGATCTGAAACTTCTTTTGCTTTTAGTATTTTTAGTATTAGTAATGTTATATTTTGCTTGCAGCTCCCACTGTTCTATTTCCTTTTGCTACGAGTTTCTCAATTCCTTCGTTTCCTTCATTTTTGTTTGTACTGTTACTTATAAATACTCAAGTTGATATGCCTTTCCAAAACTGTACCTTCTATTTTATTGCATTTTGTTTATTTGAATTCCTCAGGTGATCCATCTCTTCTCTTACATGCACTTTATCTCTTGTTATATTAGTCCATTTCGCGATTTCCGCTTGATATACTAAGCTGATTGTTTAAATTCGCCCCCTGTTATATAAATGATATCAATGGTTGAAAAAGATCATGATGCAGGACTATCATGTTAAGACATAAAATCATTGCAATATGGTCTTCGTTTCACAATAACTCACACCATAAATATTTTAAATCTAGTTTCATTCTAAGCTATGTTCTCTTTTCCACTCGTAACACAAGAGGTAAAAACCTCGAATCCATAACTTTCACGTATTTACGAGGTACATGCAATATACAGACTTAGTACAACACGCTAGGTAGTTTTACGACGCTTATTTTCACGTATACACTATCGATTGGGGTGAAAATTAAATGATATAATGACTTACCGCAGGTGTTATTCATTATTACTTCACGTACCTACTTAATTTTAAGTGGTCGGCACGAATAAGCAATAATAATACAATATAGTGGTGCTCTGCTTTGTTTGAGTTTGATATTTGACTGTAAAGTGAAACAAAACTAGTAAATAAAATAAAGAAAATATTAAAACGATTCCGAATATTTATTTTATAGAGTTGGATATTAATATATTAATTTATCGTAATAGTTTACAATAGAAGATTGAGAAACACAGATATAACTGTAACAGCAAAACTTAGGTAAATATTTGTTTTTTTTTAGAAAATGTTTGATCACCGCATACGTAGATAATAAACCAAGGGCTAGGTTGCGACATTGCGCGGTAACTTTTTGACCTAAACTTATGTAGGATGACTTATTAGGCAGCAAAACCTCCGCAATGGTCTAGAACGTACAAAAACCTCCTACATCTCTTTTACATGCCTATATCGCTTTCTGTTTGATACATTGCCTACGTTCTCACTTTCAAGCAATTACCTGTATAGTCATAAATAAAATTGGTGTATATATTCGTCATCATCGATATACACAGCGTGTGGCTCAATCGTATGCATTTTTTTATTTATATCACTAAGGCACCGCTTAAATAAATTCAAGATGACCAAAAAGTATCTCTAAGAGATCAAAGAGGCCAATTGATTCTGCTAATTTATAACTTGTCCGATCATAAAGTTGTCGGAGCTCATATAAGTTGTTATTTACCAATTCCTAATTTTGTCAACGTTTGAAACAATTCGTTTATGCAGAAAGGGGCTTAATAACGCCTACTGAGATTACAGTCCTTGTTTTCGGACAAATTTCCTTTAATTACCTCGGAGAATTAGAGACCCCCTCGACTCAAAACGCGACGACGTCTTTAAACGAACTTTGATGCCAAGCACGAAGCAGTTCCTCATCAGCTTACGCATCACGCGAAATAATAAATTTTATTTCGAGGCCGACACGTCGACGAGACGATATTTTAGGTGAAGACGTAATTTCGTCTTTGCTCCGAAATGAGAATAAAATTGCCCGTTTTAACTGTCAAGGAGTTTCCGTAAATAAGAACGTTATAAGCTAGGGAAAAATGTAATTTTGTAAACCTGATGTTAGCTTAAATAAGTGAACTGAATTTTCGACATGGTCGAGATAATGCATTGAAGGAGTGCTTAGATGGAAAGTGCTAATAATTACTACAAGTTGTTTGTGTTGAGTGTTGACAAAATACACTCGCTGAATTAGACAAACGACTTAGTTATATTGAAGCGAAATCATATTTGTATTCCGACTAACATTTTCTATTGAAATGAACAAATGGTCGGAAATATGATCTTAGTAATAGTTGATGGTTAGAGGTACATACGAGGAATACTCTACAACTCAATACCGCGTCCATTAAATAAAAAAGAGAAAAAGATTAGCTCTTAGATTCAATTCAACAGTGCACTCCGATTTAAGAACTCTTGTCCTCTTTCTTCATAAACAGATTTACTCGTAAGCCACTTTTCAAACCATTTTCTTAGTGTAATCTTGAAGGACAACTTCGTACATACTTTTATGTCTAGTCCATCAATCCAGTTAATTTCAAATTAAAGTAAAGAAAATCCTATGTTGAATCCAACCTTAATTGCATAACATAAATCACATACATTAACGATTAACTAATTCTTCACACACGACCAACCTTTAGCAAGTGAACTCAACCATTTAAAATTATAACCATCGGCTCGTAAATATTAACGATCTCTCTAAACTTCTGCATGATTTGTTTTCACCTTTGTAGATATATTATATTTTTTTGCTTGCGCGAGTTACACGGTTTTCATATCTAAATATATAAACAAACGTGCAGAAGTCTCGAGTTATATTTTTATTACAGCAGAAATCGCGGAGTGCTTTGATAATCTCGAATTGGTTTCCTGGAGGTTTGATTACATTTTATTCCAACGTTCGCTCATAACAGTAAATGAGAATTCTGAATGACTTCCGAGTCAAATGGGCGTTAAAAACACCGAATGGGAATACCTACACAAAAATGAAATAATAATCCCTTTTTATGAACTTCAGTGATGTAGCACGTAGATTAGAAAACAAAGAGGGCCTAACACGAAATCTTATTAAAGGGATTATTTCTAGTTCGCACAGTTAACCGTTATTTTCCTCTGTGTTAGTATTTTAGAATTCCTTCAGACCCGATTAGGTTTACGAATACATACTTTTTTTTATAATAACGTCGTGAAGGGTGAACATAAATTTTAACGTATACAGGGTTATGAAGCCATGTCTTCCACAAAATTTACACACAGCCAACATAATTTTCCGGTCGCCCCAGTTTTCTTTTAATATTATGCTGATGGAATCATGCAGTGCGTAGGTTATTTATTCGTCTGCACGGAAAGAAATTTATGTCCCATAAATTTTCTTCCGCCGGCAGGAGGAATAAATTTGTTTCAACAAGTAGCTAGGTACTCGTGAGGAATTGATCTTAGGAATGTTGCACATACGCAGGAATACCGAATTCATATTCAAATACAAACATGTTTGTTCGGTGCATCTCTAAATTTGAATAGCTGGATAAATTTGTACATTGTGCTCAATATTGTATTCACCATAACCGTGGCCTTAATTTTCATACACTTGTTTTTCCATGAATGCTTTAAGATAATATAAGTTCGAAAAGTTTCATGTTTTTCTTTAATTAAACTAAATTAAAGGATAGTAAAACGACAGAAGATCAAAAGACCACGATGCTTGAAACTCTTCGTCTTCGGAAATCTTAGTGGTTTTTCTGTTAGCTTTCTAAAATGAACGATAAGAGATTAGATATTGAACTGGGAAGAAAAATTATCGGCAAACGACTGAATGGAATCAGAATAAGACAAACTGGAAAATGTTGGGATCAACAATGACACCCTGAGATGATACCTATTACGTCAGATTATAAAGGAACATAAGCTGGTTCACTCCGTATATATGGAAGGTCCAGTAAAAAAAATAGTTTGAAACGCAAAATCGCTTGCCTCCTAATTACATAGTGTATAGATGTGATAGGGATTGTAAAGCCACAGATAAATCCAGGGGGGATGCTTGTTAGCTATCAATAGTGCCTACAATTGTAGGGTTTTAGACACTTCTCATATTACGAAATGTACACTTTCCATTGATGTCTCAGGCTGTATAATACAGATGAATCGCATCTCCAAATTGGTTATTATTGTAGTATACGTTCCTCCTGATGTGCTTGTTGATACTCTGGAATCATTTCTTTCTTCATTAGAGGAATTTTTTATAGCAACTGATTATGAATGTTTTGATTTTAGGTGACTTCAACATATCCTCTTTCAGTTCCAACCTCAGAGATAAAAAGGATTTTTGCCTGCAAGCATTTATAAATGTTCTTAATCTAGCCCAAATTAATACAGTTGCTAATTGTAATAATAGATTTTTAGACTTGGTACTTACAAGTTTAAATAATGCTTGTGTCGCTAGTTAAGGTTGATCCGCATCATCCTCCACTGCATATAAAGGTTAACTCAACAGTAAAACGCTCTTCTAATCTTAACAATACCGAATTCGGTTATTTTAATTTTCGTAAGACTGATTTTCCGAATTTGTATAACGGACTCCTGAATATTAATTAGAATTTCTTAAAATGTTATGATAATCCTAATGAAGCATTATATGACAAATTATTTGAATTAATAACCAGTTTGTTCCCTTCACTGTGCGAAAGAGAATGAAGTATCCTAAATGGTACTCTAGAGAAGTTATTAAACTTATTAAGATGAAAGATAAAATATATAACAAATATGTTAAGACAAAGTCCACATTTTTCTTAACCAAATTTAGAGAACTTAGAACTTTAACTAAAGCTAAATTACGTAGTGATTATAAAGACTTTATAGAAAAATCTCAAAATAATGTTGCCACAGATAGTAAACATTTATGGTCGTTTGTTAATATGAAAACGAATAGAAGCACTTTGCCATCTGAAATGTTTGACAGTTCTCGTAGTTTAAGAGGAAACACGGAAATAGTTGAAGGTTTTGCTATTTATTTCAACAGTATCTTTAATATCTCGGAAATCCCACGATGGCTCATAGAGCAAGTGTTCCACTTGCAAAATTTCTCGTAATTGGAATTTCCTGTATTACAAAACGAAAAGTCGCGAACATCACCGAAGGCGTAATTAATATTCTCCAAATGTCATAGTGTGTGGTCAAACGTTGAAAACCCGTCCGTCTCTCTGTGTCCAATACCATGGTTTGAGTGAAAAATTATTAATTCTTTTTTTTTCGTTATAAGGTTATTTTCAGTTTATCTTGCATTGTGTCATTCCATATAAAAGCGGTATTTCAGAGCAATTCCTGGCTTACTAAAGCTCAAACCAGACACGTCCAAACAAAGAAATGCTACTTGGGTGCTTTATGGTTTGATTAAAATTTTGGTAAAAGAGTGAGGAAAGAAAGTGGAAATTGTTGATTAATTTTGTAAAATTTGAATTAAGAATTTGGGCGTAAATTAAT
This sequence comes from Dorcus hopei, assembly GCA_033060865.1. Taxonomy (NCBI): domain Eukaryota; kingdom Metazoa; phylum Arthropoda; class Insecta; order Coleoptera; family Lucanidae; genus Dorcus; species Dorcus hopei. The sequence continues at coordinate 22,800,191 of CM065422.1, read as the reverse complement.
AGAATTTCTCTCTCACTCTCGTCGTGATATCTAGACGAGGCCTTATAATATTGAAAAATTTGAAAGTAAAGGATAATTCATCCCCTTTCTTTTGTCGTTTTTAACCACTCAGCCCTCACCGTCTCATACCTCATATTCGCGACATCGCACGACTGGGTTTTGACTTACTATCGTAACTATGTGATATGTTTGCAATTACACGCTATCTTTGCTTAAGTCATGTTGGTCGTCGATACTGAGATGGAGTTCTCGAGCTACTCTTCTGTTGATGAGGCCCCAATTAGGACCGAAATAGCTATAAAGAGGATGCTCGGGGGGCCCCATTGCAATCCAGCCGACTTGCAGCCAAAATTTTGCTACATACTGCTCAGTCTTCGCAGGCATAGCCACTTCAATTGGTTATAAGCCAAATTCTTTGGACGTCAGTTCAATAGAGGATTTGTGGCGCCATTTAACAAAGCAAATCCGCAAACAAACGTTGGGAGTAAAAATAGTGAGCATCCCTCTTGCAAAAAAAAAATGGTAAAGAAGTTCCATCAGTTACATAAGTTCACATCATGCCTCTGCAGTGTATCCATTCGTATGCAGACATAATAAATTCCAAAGACATAGGTATTAAAATCCACAAGTTTATCTTGTGTGTTAAATGCAATTTTCAGTGACAAAAACATTTGTTTCAAAATATAAACGAAATAATTGACGTAATTTGAATAAAAACGCTTAAGTAGATCATGTGAATACTAAGTTCATTTTATTTAAAAAATTCCTAATTCAGCGAATAGAAAAGGAGCACACTATTACATATAAGAATACAGGAAATGATAAGATATTTATATAAAATGGCTTCTTTTCTTCTGTTCTGTTGTTCCCATTAATTTTAATACTAAAAAGAGGTTTTACCTTTGTTACACTCCCTATACATCCAACTGATTTGAACAAGCGATGTGACAAAGACTTCATCGTGAAAAAGGCAAATGCAATAACTAGCTAAGTAGATTTGCACAAAAATTACTAGCCAGTTCATAAATTCTTGATAAATTAAAAGGTACAGGGGCATATTAACATATTAACAAAAGTACTATTCACTGTTAGTGTTCATTTAAAATTATCACATACTTATGGTACTAAAACGTTTGTGTAAGGAACGAGGGGTTAAAAGATAAAAGAAAGGGGATGTCCAACATTTTCGAATTTATCAATTTACAAGGCAAAGTCGAGACACTATGCACAAAATCGCTAACTTTAACTCAAACTTTACAAAAATTTTATACAAAAATAAACAAACTATTTCCACCTCTTCTCCCCACCCTTTTTACCAAGTTTTTGTCCAACTATAAAAGACCCAAGTTGAAATTCCTTTGTTTTTTACGTTTCTGGTTTGAGTTTTAAGTAGCCAGGAATTGCTCTCTGCGCCTTTGCATATAGAACGAAAGTCTAGCCTTTGCTCGTCGCTACATATACAGGGTTGTCAAAATTACGCTTTTTGTTCTCTTTTAGAATTTTCTTCATTTTTCTGTTGCCGTTCATTTTGAACCAAAATATTATTTTAACAAGCAACTAACATTAACTAGACGAACCTGAATGATATCCTAAGCAATTAAGGAGTCCTGAAGACAAAGCTTGGTTAACAAAATTATTAAAATTTAAGGTAATTTTTGTTTATAACATAAAGAAATAAAATGATGAATTATGAAAAGGCAAACAGAGTCTCTGGTGTATTCTTTACAACACTTATTAATCATTACCCTAAGAACTGTTCGTTTTTCCTGAATAATCTATATTTATTAGCGTCATCGGACCGGGCCTGAGATATTTGCCCAACAAATTACACTTTCAGGTCCTGTAACGGGATTACCGAAACAAGATCGTTTTAAGAAAAGTGTATTAATCACCGGCATCGAATTGCGAGATGGGCTTCTTTAATCCACCCGGGAAAGGGTTGTTTGGCCACAGATAAACCAGGTATAACTAATTGGTTTTGCGCGAAATTGACAGGAGAAATTGAATTTACTTTACACTAATTATAAAGAAACACTAAAGTAATTTTTACTCTACTTACATACAAGTCTTATTTACATAACACATAGATTTATTAATACCTAAATAAATAGTAACATACGATTGAATGATCTGCCATTCATTTATTAAGTTGACAACGTAAAATATAATTGCAGTTGTTGAAAAAAATTAGTTGTTAAAGAAACAAATCAATAAACTCCTAGAATTTCTGTTACGTATTCTTGGTGGAATTGAATAAATCATAACGTATAGAACATTTTTTCAACTTCTCAAATTTAATGTTTCTCTGAAATAGACTTGCGGCTTTCAAGTCGAGGATAATAATTTCGGATGTAGTTATTGTGATGATGCTTAGGGGAACAATAAAAGTTCTCGATTCCTCTAAGCCCAAAATCCACCGCCTAGATAGCGACAGAATTTTCAAACATCTTAAATCTTCAGGTATACATCAAGATGTTCCTTCGCCTCGCTTCGACTCATAACTCATGATATTCTGACGTAGGCTTAATATACTTTCTTATATTGGGGGTACGTTTGCGTATTATAACAGTCGGTATGCAAGGGGCATGTTTTGAACGTAATACATCATCGCAGAGCCGGGAGCAGGTGCCTTTATGACACCGCTAGAGCGAAGTAATCAGTGCCGGTTTACTCGAGGGATAACGGGAACTTCAGTCAGGGCTTCACATGAGAGCCCGTTCTCTGATATATGCCCTTCTCGGCTTTAACCCGAGCCAAATTCTGCCCGGTGATGATTTCAGTTTTATGTTGTCATTACGCTTTTAGATAAGAACAATATTTGAAACTAACTACATGGAAGATCATATATGAGGCATTACCCCTAAGTACCACCTAATACTTTGTCTGAAATGTTTGTAATAAATTTTAAGAATTTTAATCATTCGTGTTATAGTTAAGCAAACAGGGCGTTTATTTAAAATATTGCACCAAAGTAGAGATTTTCGATTGGGACACACATTATCAACATTTGCATGTGGTTTCCATTAAGAAGAAGTAATGTTTCCTTGGTGAGGATACAAGCTTCAGCAGCAGTCACCTTGACTTTTAAATTTCATAATGAATGATTTTAACTCACATGTAGTAGGTAGATCAAATTAAAGCTTTTTTCGAGTCCTTGTTACAGTTCATTTTTTTTTCATTCCTGTTCTGAATACCCCCTGTATATGCATTGCCACCGTCCAGCCTTCATTTCTGTTCCGAACACGCCCTGTATATGCGAAATTCGACGTGTCGGATTATTCCTTGGACCGCGTCGTTGTACACATACATTGCAGTCAGTGTAGGAATACCCGTATTTCGCCGGCGTAATTTTTCTTAAACTTTCGTTTTAGCATATTTTTATTAACAGGACCTTCATTTATTTAAACAAATTCATTTTATATACGTAATTCCTCCTTATTTCAGTTCAAAATCGCGTGTATGTGAGGAATTGAACGAATTATAACGAAGTTCTACTTCTGGACGCGTATTATGCGTGATCTTTGCCCTTTCAGCCGATTGGTTCCCACTGTTACTAAGAAAGTTCCCCGGAGGTAAGATTAGAAGATGTCTCGCTTGTTTATAATCGTTCCTTGTTTGTCAAACGAGAAATGTTGCGCCATTGTCAGAACGAAACTTGCCGTCTCTTGGGTCACACTCTCTTTTCGTAAATATTTTTATTTGTGCGTGCCATTACATCGAAGGGATGTTAGTGCATTTCTACGGCTAATTGCCGACTCTGATTAGACCCAGTTGTGAGACAGGAAAAACCGCGTGCCCCGTGGTTTGTCCCAGCTTCGGTAACAGACCGAGGTAAGTTCTATACGCAGCAACTCTCGGTTTGACTTATGTGTTCGTTTTATTTCATTGCTTATAGGCTTTTATCGTGAGCTTCTAGCAAGAGCTATCGTTAATCCTAGACTTTAATCTTGGACCTACATCAAGAGTTATTTCTCGTTGGGTGCATCGCGAATTACGGCGTTGGAAGTTCCCTCCCTCGCCCCTCTACGCGGAAGCCGGCACACTACAAAGCGTCGCTGCGACATTGCCGCAAAGACACCGACAAACGAATCGGACATCAAAGGAATAAAGGTCGGAGCGTTATAATTTCTTTTCTTAGTTTTGAGCGATATTTCGCGGACTTAGTTTTTGACCCATTACTTTGATTTTGCCGCAATTAAACTTGCAACTTATTGCGTAACCGCCGGTGTAATTTAAATATAAGTAGACGAGCGTTGACGCGCGCAAATAACCGGAGATTGCATTCTGTTGTATTCTGTTGCACTAGTTACGATTTGAATTATTTTAATATAGTTTAATGCGAAGTTCGGATCCGACCAAGTTGAATATGTTGTAAACTTTTGTGTTCCCCATATATTATTTATTTGTGTATATTCTTTTATGATTGTTGTTTATGACTAAGTAAATTGACGTGTTCTGGATGTAACGGGTTTTATTAATTTTCACCTTGTCCCCCTTTCAAAAAAATTAAGTGGCGCCTATTTTCTTATGGGTTTTGGCCTTCGCGGTTTGGATTTGAACCCTCCCGTCCCACTGTAGCTGGCTGGCAGCATTGGAGAAAAGTTTCGCTCCAATGTAAAACTTCTGCCTATCTACGCAGGTAGGTAGCATCCTTACAATTATTTTTCAGCGTCCTAACTCTTGCTTTATGAAGAAAATTCGGTAAAGGTGATTTCTTATGTATCTTCTAACGAGATGTATAGGTATAATTTTGCAATGAATCGTATTTATATCTTCTTATAGATCCATTACTATTTTTCACATATGCTTCAGTTTCTTTGTTTACCACATTATTGAATTTTCAGAAGAACCTCATTAATTTCAATTTAATATAATGGGACTTATTTATTTCTTTGGATCTGTGGCTAATATTTTCTTCAGATTCTTCTATTCTTCTTGAAAATCTTCAATTCTAATTGTAAATCATACATGTTCCCA